>JAAGEH010000393.1:57625751-57772568 GCA_011751065.1 Lasiurus cinereus
ACACACACACACACACACACACACACACACACACACACACACACACATCATTGGGCAAATCAGAATCAGTGTCACAGACCTGCAACAACAGTGTGGTAAATTAGCATGAGAGAAATTTCTTAGAGAACACCTTGTTGTGATTACTTATTGTACTCCTTACCTGAGGATATGTTTTATTGATTTGCAGAAAGAGAGGAAGGGAGAGAGAGGGAAAGAGAGAACTATCAATGTGAGAGAGAAACATAGATTGCTTGCTTCTGGCAGGCGCCCTGATGGGGGATCAAACCCACAACCTAGGTATGTGCCCTGACCAGGAATTAAAGTTATGACCTTCTGGTGTATGGGACAACACTCAGCCACATAGCTAGGACACTGGTTACATTTTTAACCTCAAATTGTATGGGTCCTTATAATAATAACTACTGTTGTCTCTTCATTTTTGGTCTCTATGATTGCCTCTCTGACAAATACTTTATAGTCCACAATCTTTCTTGTTGTCTTCTCATCCTGGTGTTTCATAACTCAATTCTGTCTTAGAATTGTTCTGCATTTGCTTGCTCATCCATGATGACCTTGTTTGAGCCTTGTTTAGTTTATTTGTTCCCTTACAATACATACCAAGCCTTACAGGGACCATTGACTTTATATACATTCAATTTATTGACTTTAGTCATCACTGTTGCCTTACTGGCCCAAAAAGTACCTCAAAAGGTGTACACCAAAGTCACCCCTAAAAGATGAATGCTCTTCTCACTGAAGAAGAGAAGGGCATTTCAGGGCTGTGAAGGTTTACCTTTCCTATTCCCCATCCAGCCTCCCTCTTTGGCCATGTTCTTCTCTTCCCTTTCCCCTTCCCCTTCCTTTTTCTTTTTTAGTAACTAGCATTGATCTTACAAATAATCACAGATTGCAGCAATGTAACCCTAAGAACTCAGGTTAGTTTGTCTGCTTGTAACTGTCATCACACATTCTAGATTTTTCAGTTTGTTTGGATGTGGTATAGAATTTATCACTGATTAAAAAATTAAAATCAGTTCTGCAATTGCAGAAACCATTGAATCAATTTATATCCAAGAAGATAAGTATCCCTATTATGAAATCCCCTCACATCTGTTAACTTCTACTGAATAGTGGGTGACCTCAGTATAATAAGATACAAAATGATAAATGCATAACTTATATTGAATATTATAGGCATATTATCAAGGAAATGTATACAACGTTTATCTACAAATATACCAAGGATTACCCATTACCATCTCAAAGTCTATTAAACTAATACAGTAGAAAAAATATATTTTACAATGACCTAAAAAATTTAAAGCATGGTCCTTAGATCTGCTTAAAAGGAAAAAAAAAAGCACTGGATTAGGAATCAAAAGATCTGATATCTATTTTAATCCAACTACTAGTAAAAATTGGGCAAATCCATCTTGTCTGTGAGCCTCTCTCATCCACCTCACATCACTAAAAAAAGGAGAGAAGACCCTGCATTTAAAGTAAAAGGGCAGCCTCTTTTCCCTGGGAGAGCCTCCTTCATTCCTGGGCTAGCTGCCCCATGCAGGTCCGGCCCAGTAATTAGGTGTGTGCACACTAGGAGTTTGTTGTGATTGTTGATAGTTGGATACTTGTAATTACATTATGTAATACAAAATTTGTAAATGGATGAAATGAAAATATAAAAGAGCAGTTTTATGTCTGTGACAAATAAGTTAAAAGCGATGGGGACTTAGTTAAGGTGAATGTTACTAAAGAAACATACAGATTTATTAAATGTGGGCTAGGTATTTGTATAAGATTGGACACAACATTTAGAAGAGTTCACAGGCATTTTGGACTCTATCAGTATGAGGTCATTTTAAACAAAACTAGTCAAGAAGTTTTTGTATTTACTGAGATGGGTCGAATTTGAAATGCGAATTTGCTTGAGGGCCAGCTTGTGGTACATTTTCATAGGTACTTATTTTTCAAGTTTTTACTTCTCTCTGTTTTGCTCATTCCCTCTTATGGGTGTGGAGTAGTATTGCTTCATATTATTCTTATGCCAATGGTACTGTTCTTTGGGGTCCCACCTTTTAAATTTGAGGCCTCTGACTCCAAAGTTTAGCAGGCCCTAAGATTTTATATTTGTCTTCTTGTCTAAAAACCCTGTCAAAACACAATTTCAATGTTTTCCAATCAGGAACAAATTTTAGGGCAAGAGTGGCTTCCTTCCTATGCTTACTTTTCTAGGGCTCTACTTTCCCTTAAACTTGGACTGGTAATCTCTCTTTACTTTTTCAGCTCCTTGATGATACTTAAATTATATCCCAACAAATGCTTTGTTTTCAGCAGGAGGGTTTTTCTTTATAACCTGGCCCATATAACATGCTATATAGACTTTCCACAAGCCACTTATTCATGATTCTTGCCAAAAAACCAAACTGGCTTTTGAAATGGACACTTCCCTCTGGAAGAGGTTGGTATCGGGGAAGGCTTAGATTGCGATAACTCAAACTGCTCCTAAAGTAAAACTCAAGTCACTGGGCTCCTTTGCATTACCTGAGTCTGCCTCCAACATGTTAAAAGACCTTATAAATTTTAGGTGCCCAGTTATTGGTAGGTAATGATTTTATTTCACTTCTACTTCGTGATTCTTTTTCTTACCTTGCCAGTTTTTTGAGAAAGCTAAATTTATATACATCATCTAATACAGTACTTTCCAATAAACCTTCATGTGATGATAGAAATGCCCATGTGGGACTATTATACACTTGATATGTAGCCAGTGGGATTGAAAAATTGAATTTTTAATTAATTTTGTTCTAATTAATTTAAATAGCTGCATGTGGCTAGTAACTGCCAAAATGGACAGTGCATATCTTCAGACAAACTACTGTATGATATTTCAGGACAAATATTACGTTATATAAGAAGGCTTCATAAAAATACTTTTGTAACCACGGTAGTATCCCAAACATTAGAGACAATCCTACTTGTTTGTTTTTTATCTTTGTCATGATACTCTGATGAGGGCATACATAGAGTGAGGGACACTAAAGGTGAAGAAATTTTGCCTTTTTGAATCATTTATTAATCTACTGATCCCTTAACAGCCATGACCATGACCTGAACATCTAACACATCCCAGGCACTTGGCACTGGACCTCAGGAGGAAAGCAAAACAAAGTTCCTGCTCTTGTGAAGTTTGCAGTTTAGTTGGGGAAACACACAGTAAACATACATTATATACAATTTTATATGATACAGTTTTAAATCAAGACAAGTGCTACAAAGATGATGAACATCTCCATACTTTTTCTGGATGTTTTTAATTTGGGAAAGCATCCAAGTTCAAGGTTCTCAAAAAAGTACTAAAGGCTTAGTAATTAATTCTTGGGCAACTATGTTAATCTAACAATATCTCACTTCAACAAGGCAAATGAACTTGTAGGTGTCTGTATTAGCTAAGAAAAGAGTTTCTGTTTTGTTTTGTAGTTTACGTCTTGGCCCATTCAGTTGGGAGATGAAACAACATATAAGTTTAATGGAAGAAACTTCTCTGAAGTAACAGATTTATCACATTATTGATATTTTTGCCTATGTGAAAGAACTTAAGAAATATTCTAGACCAATCACTAACTTTACAAATGAGTAAAGAAGCCTAAAAAACAAATTTACTGGACATGAATATGAACTTGCTGTCATAGCCCCAGGTTTCAAGAATCCTTCACCAGTGTTCTATTGACCACATCATACCAACTTCAAAGTAATCTAAATTGTTCTGATTTCTCAAAGTTCTTAGTCAATTCATTTTCTGGAATCAATTAATTTGAGATTTTAATGTTTTCATGATAACAAACATTAGTAAAAATTCATGCACTTGACATGCAGATCTCGTTTCACCATACATCCTTCCATATTCCACGGTCTACACACAATGTTTTTCCAATTCTGAGCTACCACCAGAATGCACTTCCTCCTTATATCTGCTTACCCTCAATGTCTACTGAAAGATTACATCTTGCATGAGAACTGTCTTCACACCTAACCAGAAAGAGGACAATAGCTTTTTGTATTTCTCCTAAGGATTTTGTACTCTGCCTTACACTGCAGTAGGAATTGATTGCACTGGGTGTAAGAAACTTGGGAACCAGTACCACATAGTTCTAACTTTTTTAGCTCTTGTCCCTCCTTGCAACCAATAAATATTTAAACTAAAATAAATGCTCATTGAGGCTAAAATTTCCCATAAGGTTTTTCTTGAGGCAGTTGCTAAGTGTTTGAAAAAGCTAGGATAGGGAGATAGTCATGAGTGTGATGAAGAAGACTCAGATTGCTTTACAGAGAGCCTTGGTGTCAGGACATTTTGTCCTTTTTGGGTGATTTTTCTCTTTTATTTTTTAAATTTCTCATCTATTCAGTGTAATTGGCTCAAATATAACACACACACACACACACACACACACACACATAATTTGTAGTGTAAGAACCTACAGAGATAAATTTAAGAGATTTAGGAAACATTAGAGAAAGCAAGAAAGATCATAGAAATACTTGCCTTGATGTATTTTGCTGCAATTTAATTCCTCCTTCAATTTTCATAAATATATGTACCAATAGAAAACTATCAGAAACATAAAAATCCACTTTATCGTTTACCAGTTCAAAGCAAAAAACAACAAAAAAGAAATTTCACCAGTTGACAATCCTCTGCAAAGCTCTTAAGCAATTACTCTAACTCTCGATTTCAATAATTACAGGCTGTTGTTGTTCCTTGTGATTAAGCCCCTAGGCACAAATTTCATTGAAAACGTTCCCCAAAACTACTGTAACCTGACCACATCCATATTTTAACACTGCTTCTAATGAGTTGTACGGTATTGTATTTTCTCTTCTTTGCTGTAAACCTCTCAAGCTCTTCCTATGAAACTGTGTTACGTGGCTGAACCTGGTGAATGATTATCAATGAAAACCGCATAAAGTACTGTGGAATGGAAATAAAAAAAGTAACAATTGTGTTTTCCTAAAAGAAATGATGACAGTAGGGGAGGAAAAAAAGTCATGAGTAAAGCCCAGCAAAGGCTCAAAGGTACAATGTCAGCATCCTTGGTGGGAGAAGCCATCGGCCTGGCTCTAGAACCCTCCGGGTTTGGCTGCGAGGAGAGGGGCACGCTGAAAGCTGCTGCTTCGAAAGAGTGTGTGTGTGTCAGCGCACGAATCTCTAACACCGCCCGCAGGGTCTGGGCACTCGTCACAACCCTTGACCGCCTGGTCAGCCAACAACAGCTGATCTGGCACCCTCCCACTACTAGACTGTCCACGCCTACAAACTGCCGCTAATTTCGGGCAGACAGGAAGCCCTTTTGCCCCGACTCGTGGGTCTACTAACTACGCTGGTCATAACCGGAAGCTCCTCTGCCCCGATCTTTGGGCGCGTCAGCGCGGGCCGCACAGGCGCAGTGGAGTTCAGGCCGAGTTGTGGGAGGAGAAAAGGAAGAGGTGGAGGGGGGCGGGGCCGTCCCAGAAGATGGCGGAGGCGGGGGTGAGTTGGGGTCCCCTTGTGAAGCGCCAGTGCCTCGGTGCCGAGGAAAGTGGTCTGAGGTAGTGGGTGGCCTTCGGGAAGAGGAAGTGCTGGTGATTTCCCAGCATCCTGGGAACCCTGCTGGCAAGTGCGGGAACCAGGACTGCGGATGGGGCCTGAAGGGCGAGGGGTTCCGCTCACCTGAAGAAGGGTCGGCGAGGACTGGAAAGGGGCAGCGGGGTCGGGAAGAGGTCTTATGAGAGGCCAAGTCTCTCCTGACATCGGGAGAGTGTTGGAGAGGAAAGAAGGCCGGAGGACGGCGGGATGGGCGACCCTGACCCTGGAGATCTGATGGGGGTGGAGGTCGGCGAGCTGTCCAGCATAGAGCTGTCAGGATTTGGGCGGCTTGTAACCGGGGAGACCCATGTTTGGGAGGGTGGTGGATCCCAAAAGGTGGACATTGCAGTAAGTTTAGAATTCACAAAAGGCTGTGTTGACTTGGATTGAGGAGTGGGACTTTGGCATTTGGATTGGAATTGGAAAACTTTGGAGATGGTGTGTGGGTGTGCCAGAGAACTCTTGTCAAGACCTAGAAGTCGTTGGTGATAACCATCACCATGGGATTTAAGAGCTGGTCAATGGGGATTAGCAACCCGGAAAAGGAAAGCAGTGTGGATGATGGAAGGCAGGGAAGTGGCGCTGAAGAAATGACCAGGACCCATGTCCAGTTAGTTTTGGGAAAAAAGTTACTGAAACGTGGTCTTAGCTAGATAGTCTAGGAAAATATTGAAGAGCTTACTATGTTGAAGGTTGATGAAGAAATGCTTTAGAAAGGAATGGATGGACTTGGCAGCTGTAACTGGCCAGGATCAGTATTGCAGGGCCGCTGAGGGTTGCTCGGAAGAGACTCCCCAGTCCTGGGTGCAGGAGGAATGAAGGCAGCCAAGCAGTGGCTAGACTGTGTTCTCCAACTTTTGGGTTTGGCCTTGATAGCAAACCACTTTGTGAAAATGAATGAAGATAATGGGCCGCTAATAGCGTTCCCACAGAGAAAAAAAAAAGCCATTATTCTTTCTATTTTCCACCTTCATTCTTTCTCTGGACATTATGTTGTGTAGTGTGTTTTGTTAGAGTTCCCAGTAGATATCTGGTATAAGGTGATCAAGCTGTGAATCGTGTACATTTGGGGAGCAGGTTGATTCTTTTTAAACTGACAACTGTTGCTTTTTCCATATGGTGGGCTGAAAAGGAAAGGATAAAAGGTAATTCAGTAGTTTAAAGACAACTTGTTTTTATTGTTATTAGAACATTATTTGCAGACCTTTTTAGAGACTGAGATTTGACATTTAAAAGCAGTAATGGGATGTGAATGCTGCTTGCTTAATAGTTTCTGTGTTTAGGTTTAATGTTGAGAGAAAAGGTGAGTTTCGGTGTCTTCAAGGCAAATGGTTTTCTTCCTGGAAGACTTTAGTTTATGACTCACATGTGTATGCTTATATTTAAGGATAGTTAAACTTCTTCATTGATTTAAGTGTGTTTTTCCTAATGTTTATGCTTATTCTATTTTAGGAATGCCATTCTAATGAAGAGAGCAAGTGAATAAAAAAGATGTGAGGTAGTAATTTAGTTTATGATTTAGTAGCCTAAGTGACCTAAGCACCTGAAGGGACAGGTTAATCTGAGGCAGCAGATATGCTGCCTGAGTGGAAGATGAATGACCTTGTTTGGTTTCAGACATGGTTGTAATTGTGAGGATGCAAATGGCTCTTAAGATCACTAGGAGATTTTGTTTGTGTGTGTGTTTTCAGTTGCCTATTGCCTGAAATTATTTCAGTGGCAAATATCAACTTTGATTTTCGTTCACAAAGCCCAGGATCACTTCTAACCCTCTTTTATTTATCTAGTGGTAATAATATTAATCCACTAGTAGATAATCATATGTCTTTTTAGTTTTGATTATTTGTTATTTATCTATACAAATTATTTGCATTATGTTGTTCAAGGTAGAATTTTCATGTCCTGTGGAAATTTTTTCTTTGTCAGTTGTTGAAATAAAAAGCTTATTTTGGTATTAACAGTAGTTTATTAACATGACTCTAAAAAGTGTATCTTATGTGGCACTTAACTTTTTTTGTATAGCTTTGTAGATGGAGGCCCTCCCTGGAGTGAAATGGGAAGTGCTCCACACATGGAGTCAGAGTGCTTGGGGCCAATACTGATACTTTTTGTAATAGTTTTATGATCTCAGAAAGTTACTTAGCCTATTTTATTTTATGAAATGGAGATTATCTTGCCTATTTATGAAGGTTATTATTGTTGAGGATCTGTTGAGTTATTATTCTCTAAAGGGTACCTTTATACCAGAGACTTTTTGATTGATCAGCAAATTATTTCTTGAGTGATCTAAATTTTTCAAATATAGGTTATTTTTTAATTTTGGAGAATCAAATTTATCATTAATGTAAGAGTAATATTTAAAGGTATAGGTACTCTTTGTTTTAAGAAAATAATTTCAACACATAATTAGAAAACCAGACTTTAAAACAAACAAGTTAGGGGATACTTACTACCTGAGCTTTCCTTTAAAACAACTCATTCCCCTAGGCAGTGGTTCTCAACCTTTCTAATGCTGCGACCCTTTAATACAGTTCCTCATGTTGTGGTGACCCCCAACCATAAAATTATTTTCATTGTTGCTTCATAACTGTAATTTTGCTGCTGTTAATAAATCAAAATGTAAATATCTGTGTTTTTTGATGGTCTTAGGAGACCCACAGGTTGAGAACCGCTGCTGTAGAGCCTAAGACCATTAATGAGTTGCGGCATTAGAAAGGTTGAGAATCACTGTTAGTGTGTGGTTAATATACAAAACATGCCTTTTTAGTAATTTTAAGTCTTCCACAGTAGGGAATGAATGGCCTAGTGGAATTTCTTATGTCTTTGAAGAGTCTGGCCATTTCTAGGAGTTTCACTTTACATGTTTGGTAGCAGGATGCAGGGGAACAGTCTTGATCTTGTCACTTCACTTGCCCACACTGGGTGTCATTTGCTTCTCCAGTAAAATGAGAGAACAGCTAGATCACTGCCTCTTAACTTTTTTTTCGTTTGTGGACATTTTGAGTACTTAATGTAAACTGTGGAACTCTCTTCCTGGAAAATACACATATGCACTCCTTTTTTATTTTTTTGCATTAGGCTCACATATTCCTTGGAAGAGATGATCTCCAATTTCCCTACCATTTCTTAAATTTTAGTATACTATGATTCTCAAGCACTTTAACTTATTTTTTTGCCTATAGTAAATACGTACTGTTGTATTATTATGTAGTCACAAAATTAGATTTTTGCACTTGTAAAAATTAGCTTAAAAACTCATTCAAATAAACATCGAACAAATGTCATATTATTTTTAAAGAGAACTTTTGGGGTGAAATAGGAAACTATAAACTAGCACTACCAGGAAAGGTTGAATACACAGCTGTGGCAGAATAAAGTAAATAGTTTAGAAAGTCTCAGGCAGCCTTGAAATAGAATGAGAAAGAGTCTCCAGCAATCAGTGGCTCTCAACGGAGAAGATTTCATATGGAAATGTGTAGGGACATTTTTAATTGTCCCAAATTGGGGAGAGAGCATGTAGTAGCATTTAGTGGGTCTGAGCCAGGGAAGTGTTTTGCAATGCTTAGGGCAGGTCCACACAGCAAGGAATTGTCCAGTCCCAAATGCCTAAGCTCTGACAACCGCTGGTGAGTGACTGTGAGATGGGTCCTACCACAACTGAAATAAGTTTTAAAACTAGTTATTTGGCTCTCTTAAAAACGTTATTTATTGTACATGAAATATCCTTTGTCAGTCACACCCTTTTGGAAAAAAAAATCACGAACATAAACAATTGATTTACTAGAGCAGTTAAAAATGTATGTACAGTTTAACCTTGAACAACATAGGTTTGAACTGCATGGACCTGCCTATATGCCGAATTCCCCCAACCCTCCAATAAATACAATTGGTCCTTGGTACTTCTGCTTTTGTATCCATGAATTCAGCCTACTGTGAATTTTTAATCCATGGTTGGGAATCCACAGATGTGGGGACCAATTATGCATTGTTCTGTGCCATCTATAATTATAAAAGCTTAATATGCTAATTAGACTGGACAGTCGAACCACCTTCTGGACAACATTCTGGATGTCTTTCTGGATGAAGCCGCGGTAGTGGGGGCCAAGGCAGGGTGGTTAGGGGCGATCAGGCAGACAGGCAGAGTGGTTAGGAGTCAGTGGTCTCAGATTGTGAGAGGGATGTCCAACTGCCAGTTTAGGACTGATCCTGCAAAGATCCCTGTGGGATCGGGCCTAAACTAGCAGTTGGACATCCCCCGAGGGGTCCCAGATTGTGAGAAGGTGCATGCCGGGCTGAGGGAACCCCCCCTCCCTCCATGTACAAATTTCGTGCACTTTGTATAAGGAGCTTGAACATTTGTGGATTTTGATATCTATAGGCAGTCCTGGAACCAATCCCTCAAAGATACTGAGAGCCAATTTAATTAGGTTTTCAGGCAGGGGCAGAAGTGACAGATTTTCAACTTGTAAGGGCATCAGCATCCCTATCCCCCTCATTGTTCAAGAGTCCACTGAATATTTTTATTCCTCTATAGCTGTTTTAACACCAAAGGTGGGGGTTTGCTGTGTGAAATGAAGAGACAGCTGTTGGTCTAGTGCAGTGGTTGGCAAACTGTGGCAATCCGCGGTTTGACGCTCTGTTAACTAATGAGTTTGCCATCCACTGGTCTAGTGCAATATGTTAAGTTGGCACTATGATTTTTTTCCTTTAAAACATTTGTTTTACTCTTCAATCTAGGACATTTAAATAAAATTTCAAGGTGTTTGTACACTTATTTGTGTTATTATATAGTCTTCCACTTACGTTGGCATTGGTACTTTGAGAATATATTATAGTTGAGATTGTTTTCTAATGTTTACCTGTTGGCAGCAGCTTGAGTTTGGCAAAAAAAGAAGTCAGAGCCAAGAGCTCTAGTATAGGAAGTTTATTTAGAAAGTCACAGAGGTAGAAGAAGTGAGTTAGCTGGGTTGTGTGGATCAGGAAACAACTTATAGAGATAAAAGAAAGGCCTCAGAGCTTAGGAGGAAGAAAGCAAAGGTACATACCTGAGGGAGAAAAGGAGGGGGCAGGCTCAGGCATGCTCCAAAGAGAGAGCATACTGGGTCCTTTGTCTTAAGGGTTTGTGTCTGTTTTCTAAAAGTGGGCATTTTAGGGGAGTTCTCTGGGGAGGATCTCAGTAGAATATTTCTCAGCTTTCCAGTTGTGTCCTTTCAGGATCCTGGTCTCTAGGGTCAGTGCTAGGGTGGGGGTTCATTAGTCATTGCATCTGGTCCAAATGTCAGTCATAGCATTGCTTCATCTGGTTTTGCTGCTTTTCTGGGCATGTAGCTGAAACACAACTGAGGCCTAGGTATTATCTCTAGTTTGACCAAAAACTCTGTCTACGTGGTCAGCAGACCCAAAGCTTTGCTCCTAAGATTATTAAGCCTGGTCAGAATTTCATTACCCTTAGGGCTTAATGTTTAGGGGAATGGTCGTGCCAGGGAGAAGGACACAGGTGGGTTAGGGTGCTGGATGAGGCCGGTTTGAATCAGCTGTCTGTCTCAGTTTCCCCATTCCACTTGCCCAGGAATTTTCCTAGCTTCCTACTATTTTGCCTCATACCCATCTTTTCAGTCATCCTCTTCTGTAGATCCAGATGTCAAAAGAGAAGCCTGAGGAGTTAGGTTAGAATGGGACTCAAGAGAAGGCGTTTTGGAATCAGATGTAAGGAAAAATTCCAATTCTCTTTAGAGGAAAGAGAAGGAGTTTTGGAATCATTCCAATTAAGGAAAAATTCCAGTTCTCATATTGTATGTCAGGTGACCATAAGTAAGTGGCTAAATCTCCTTGACTTAATATCTTCATTTGTAAAATGAGGATAATAACACTTACCTTTAGGATTATTTTGAAGATTAGAGTTACTCTATGTTTATCATGGAGTAGGCCCTCCATAATGGGTGCTATATCAGTAGTCATGATGATGATGAAAATGAAGAATTCTGTAGTTTACTGAACACCTTGCTAAGTGACTAGAACACATGACATGCAGACATGCTGCATACTACTGCCAGGACTAGTCTACAAGAAAAGGTCAGGAGGGGATGTTTTGGGCAATTTCAACTGGTGTTTAGAGTTTATTTTCCCATGAATAAGCTGTAATATGTACTGTTTACTCTAGTCCTCTAAGCTTAGAACTTAGTTATGCTGTAGACTAAATAGGTTTGTGAGGACTAGTTTGAGGACAGAATTCCCCCCTTGTGTTTTGGGCACAGGTCTTTGGGTGTAGCAGAGGCTCAATAAAAAAAGTCTATTGTCTGTGTTTATCACATGACACTGGTAAGCTATGTAAATTGCTAGTACTTATGAATATTCTTATTTTTATGCTGATTATTTCTAAAGTCAGTATCCTTCCCCTCAATTTATACATAAGTTTTATTCCAAAGCTCATTTGTAAGGTAAATTGGAACTTGGAAACTCAGAGGAAATATAGTTTAAATTATGATTACGTGTTAGCTGCCTTTCAAAAGGCCTGTTTAACCCAGTGTAGTTTGATTCAAAAAGAGTTAATCCAGCCTCAGGCTGGATTATATAAATGGTTAGAGCATTGACCCACAGACTAAAGGGTCATGGGTTCGGTTCTGATTAAGGGTACATACCTTGGTTTTATGCTCAATCCCTGTCTCCAGTTGAGGCATATTCAGGAGGCAACCAGTTGTTATGTCTCTCTCACATTGATGTTTCTCTCTCTCTATCCCTCCCCCTCCCTTCCACTGTCTCCAAAAATCAGTGGAAAAAATATCCTCAGGTGAGGATAAACAAATAAACAAGCAAAAAGAGTTAACCCAATTTCATTAAACAAATATGAATATGTAGAGCTCCCACTGTGGGCTAGGCAGGCACCTTTCTGGGTATATAGACACACTGAAGACTTGGTAGTGAATAAGACCTATATAAAAAGTTTATAATCCATAAAGCAGCTATACATATTATTATAAGGTAGCTGCTTAAGTATCATCCTAACCTTTTAAATAAACTGCTTTGAGATTCAAAGGAAACATCATTTATGTGCTGACTTATGATCATGCCCAGGATGTTGGATGGGATAAAAGTAAGTTATAAAAATTGTATGGTATTTTCCCATTTAAAAAATATAGCTATATTCATAGAAAACCCAGAAGAATATGCAACAATTTGGGAAGCTGAGAACTATGGTTAGGACGAGGGTTTTTGAGGCAGACGGCATGTATTTGAATCCCAGTTCACCCTCTTATTAGGGGTATAAACTTGGTTAAATCACTTAACTCTTTTTGCCTCACCTGTAAAATGGATATAATAATTGTACTTACCTTTTAGGTTATTGTGAAAGTTATATGAGTGACCATATGTCAGGTGCTTAGAGTAGCTCAGAGAAAGCCTCAAGTGTTGTCTTAAATACAAAGGAAAGGTAACTTTGGTTAGAGTGAACAAATATACTGATTATACTAGCAAAGATCTAGGTTTTAGGAGTCAGGATCTATGTGGATAAAACTCATTAGAATCTAGCCTCTTCATTAGAATCTAGGTCATTCTTCATTTTCTTAGTTTTCTTTCTTCTGCTTCCTACTGTAGTTTTCTCACCAAAGCTCCATGCTTGCAAGAAAGGTGGATTGGGTCCAGGCAGCGGTTGGGCAAGCTATGGCTCTGGAGAGAAGGGTCAGGTCTAGTTTCTGTGCTTGGTGTATGATTGGTGGTCTGCTTTTATTAAGACAACTTTGTGCAGAAATTCAAATATATAAGCAATAAACTTTAAGACATGTCATTTTGTTCCCCACTGAAGGTTGTCCTTATGAACAGGTCACATTTTATTGTGAACAGTTCAAAATTTTCAGTCAGAATATATTCATTTTCTGTAAAGTATAAATTAGTGTATTTTCTATAAAGTATACATATTTAGGTAGGAGAAGTAGATTTGATCTTCCAGGTTTTAATGGAAGTATCCCATATAACCTTTTCTCTGATGTGGAGCAAGCTGTCCTTACTATTATTTTAATTTTATGTCTCTTAGGTTACATAGTCTATCCTAGTTAAGTGTTAAGTATTGTACTTTATAAAAATTACATAATTCACATAAAAATGTCTTTTAAACCTTTTTTTTATTCAGTAAGTAACTAATTTAAGTAAATATATGATTGTTATTTCATTGTTTTTCCTTTTACATTAATTACTGTTGAAATCAGGACAATTATATAATTATTTATTAGACCCATAATAATTTTTTTTTGTCTTTTGCAGGATTTCTGGTAGGTCCTATTTCAGGGCAAGATGCAGTTCTGTTGAAACACCAATCTGCTTTGATTCCTTGACAAGTTGTTTCAGCTGAGAAGCCTTTTTTTTTTTTTTTTTTTTTTTTTTTTTGGGGGACTAAAGAAAATAAAAAAACAAGGAAGAAAGAGAAACAGAGTCACCTGGGCCCAAAAAGCATGGTCCTTACATCTCATCTATAACTAGCTGGAGTGTAAATTTGTTGATTCGAGGAATAGTGCTATTTTTTATTGGAGTATTTCTGGCATTAGTGTTAAATTTACTTCAGATTCAGAGAAATGTGACCCTTTTCCCACCTGATGTGATTGCAAGCATCTTTTCTTCAGCATGGTGGGTACCACCGTGCTGTGGCACAGCTTCAGGTATGTACAGGTTATTTCTGTAATGCTTAGGAAGAAAATGGGATGAGTGAGTGTGGATTTTGTCTGAGTAATATTTTTTAAAAATTCAACTTTATGGAGGTGTAATTCTGTATAATAAAAGAGTAATATGCAAATTGACCCTAATGGCAGAACGACCAGAATAACTATGTGGTGCACTGGACCAGTTGCTATGAAGTACACTGACCACCTCTTGGTCCCTTTCCATGGCCAGCAATTTCCAGTTACCTGATGGTCACCCATGGTAGGGGCAGGGCTGGTGAGTGGGCAGGAACAGCCAACATCTCTGTCCCTTCCCCTCATCATCATGTACCGATCAGCCTATAGTGAATGGGGAACCGGGGGCAGGTGGCGGTGGGGGCCAGGCTGGCTGTGGGCAGCTGGGGAAGATGGCCCTAATCATAGCCCAGGACTAGGGACAATACCTGTGCACAAATTTTGTGTGCCAAACCTCTAGTTTAAATATAATAAATGTACATATTTTAAATGAACAATTTGGTAAGTTTAGACAAATGCAAATCATGTAACCAGTTATAGAATATTGCCTTTACCCACAAAGTCTCTTGTGCTCTCTTGTAGTCTACTTCCCACCCCCAGCCTCAGGCTTCCATTGATCTTTCCATGACTAGATTATTTTTGCCTGTTATAAAATGTAATGTAAAAGGAATCATAGAGCATATTCTTTTGTGTCTGATTTCTGTCTGTCCTACGTCTTTCAAAAATGTAATCCTAAAAACCTGATTCCCTTCAGGATGAAGCTTTCAACCTCTTAATTTTTTTCCTATTTTCCACCCATCTCATGTAAGTCTTATTTTAGGTTATTTTGATGATGATCACCACTGTTTGGTTTGAAGGTATTATGGTTTTCTTTCTGAGGTAGATAAAAACCTGACAGTATAGTTTTGTTCAAGTTAAAAGCTTCAAGTCATATGTTTTGTTTGGTGGACAATGTATAATGGATAAAGTGGAGCATTTCAGAAGCCTTAATGATGACGTTGATCTGTCATAATGAGTAGCTGTTTAGCTTTTTCTAATGACTAATTTTAATAGATTAATAATATTTTATATAATAAGGTCATGGAAGCCAAAATTGTGTAGTAGAAGGGAATTTTGATGGGGGAGAAAATTGCTTTTTTTGAATGGCTGTTTGGTGTCACATACTTGATATACATGAATATTTTACAGTGTAATATAGATTTTTTAAAATTTAATAAATCTTTATTGTTCAATTATTACAATTGTTCTTCTTCCCCTCGCCCCTCATAGTTCCCCTCCACCTGATTCCCACCCAATCCTCTGCCCTTACCTCCACCCCACTGTCCTCATCCGTAGGTGTACAATTTTTGTCCAGTCTCTTCCCACACTCCCACACTCCTTTCCCCCTGAGAATTTTCAGTCCACTCCCTTTCTGTGCCCCTGATTCTATTATATTCACCAGTTTATTCTGTTCATCAGATTTTGTATTCACTTGGTTTTTAGATCCACTTGTTAATAGATATGTATTTGTTCATAATTTTTATCTTTACCCTTTTCTTCTTCTTCCTCTTCTTAAAGAGTATCTTTCAGTATTTCATATAATATTGGTTTGGTGTTGATGAACTCCTTTAGCTTTTTCTTATCTGTGAAGCTCTTTATCTGCCCTTCAATTCTGAATGATAGCTTTGCTGGGTAGAGTAATCTTGGTTATAAGTTCTTGCTATTCATCACTTTGAATATTTCTTGCCACTCCTGTGTAGCTTGCATAGTTTCTGTTGAGAAATCAGCTGACAATCGTATGGGTGCTCCCTTGTAGGTAATTAACTGTTTTTCTCTTGCTGCTTTTAATATTCTCTCTTTGTCTTTTGCTCTTGGTATTTTAATTATGATGTGTCTTGGTATTGTCCTCTTTGGATTCCTTTTTTTGGGGTTCTCTGTGCTTCCTGGACTTGTAAGTCTATTTTTTCACCAGTTGGGGGAAGTTTTCAGACATTATTTCTTCAAATAGGTTTTCTTTTTTAAAAAAAATTAATTTTCATTCATTTTTTTATACATATCTCCCCATTGCCTCCCCCCTCCCTCCCAGGCATACCCCAACCCCCCAGTGTCTGTGATCATTGGTTATGCTTATATGCATGCATACAAGTCCTTTGATTGATCACTTATCTACCTCACCTAACTTTAATCTTTCTGCTGTAATTTCACAGTGTTTGATGCTTTATGATTTTTGTCCTCCTGAGAATTATCAGTCTACTCCCTTTCTGTGCTCCTGATTCTATTATATTCATCAGTTTATTCTGTTGATCAAATTTTTAATTCACTTAATTTTTAGATTCACTTGTTGACAGATATGTATTTGTTGTTTATAATTTTTTGTCTTTTACCTTTTTCTTCTTCCTCTTCTAAAAGAGTACCTTTCAGCATTTCATATAATACTGGTTTGGAGTTGATGAACTCTTTTAGCTTTTTCTTCTCTGTGAAGCTCTTTATCTGCCCTTCAATTCTGAATGATAGCTTTGCTGGATAGATTATTCTTGGTTGTAGGTTCTTGCTGTTCATCACGTTGAATATTTTTTTTTTTGCCACTCCCGTCTGGCCTGCATCGTTTCTGTTGAGAAATCAGCTGACAGTCGTATGGGTGCTCCCTTGTAGGCAATGAACTTTTTTTCTCTTGCTGCTTTTAATATTCTCTCTTTGTCTTTTGCTCTCTTTGTCTTTTAATTATGATGTGTCTTGGTGTGATCCTCTTTGGATTCCTTTTATTTGGGGTTCTGTGTGCTTCCTGGACTTGTAAGTCCATTTCTTTTACCAGATGTGGGAAGTTTTCAGTCATTATTTCTTTAAGTAGGTTTTCAGTATCTTGCTCTCTTCTTCTGGCACCCCCACAATTCTGATGTTGGTACTCTTGAAGCTGTCCCAGAGGCTCCTTACATTATGTTCACATTTTTGGATTCTTTTCTCTTCTTGCTTTTCCAGTTGAATGTTTTCTGCTTCTTTATATTTCAAAATTTTTACTTGATCCTTGCCTTTCTCTAGTCTGCTGTTAGGACTCTGTATAATATTTTTTATTTCAGTCAGTGTATGTTTAATTTCTATTTGGTCCTTTATCATCTTTAGTTGGACCTTTTTCATCTCCTCTTGGGTCTCACTAAATTTATCCATTTTTTCTAGCATATTCTTGAAAAACCTTATAAGTGTGGTTTTGAACTCTATATCCAGTCGTTTTTTTTCCTCCATTTCTTTTGTTTGTGATCCCTTCCCTTGTCTCGGCATTTTCACTATGCCGGGGAAACTTCTGTGTTGAATTCAGCCTTATGATACCGAAGAAGCCTCTATTGAGCTTGGGAGGGGTGGAGTCTCAGGGCTTAAGGGACCGCCTTGCCTTCCAGTCGGCCCCACCCTCCACGGCCCCTGAGTCTCACGTGACTGGGTAATGGCTGGAGCTGTCCTTGTGCCTCTAACCGCTGCCTTTCTAGCTCCCCTGCGCAGCAGGACCTCACGAGTCTAGGTCTCTAGGGTTTCGTCCGAAACAGGGGCTTAGTGGAGTCAGAAGTGGCACAGTTGGGAGGGTCTATCCCCCACCCACTCGCGAAAGCCAGCAGCACAATCAGCAATCTGTCCTGGGAGCAGTGCCGTGCGCGGCACCAGGCCTTTGATCTTTTGCGACTCCCCTAAGTTTCCGTGCACTTCTCCCTTTTCACAGTCCAAACTCCCCCCGTATGAGTTTCAGCTGGATCTGGGGTTTAGTGTCGTAGAATAAGGGGTTCAATGCCTTTGAGAGTCTCTGTTTCCCTCCCGCCAGAGAAAGCCAGCCAGGTACTCCGGCACCAGGGACGCGTCTCCGTACCTCAGCTTTTTGCAGCTCTTCTGGGTCTCCGTGAGCCCCTCTCTTTCCTTCTAGTTGTAGAACTTCCACTCAGCCAGCTTTCCTGTGGTTCTGGATGATGTCCGTTCTGTCTTTTAGTTGTAGTTTTGAAATTGTTGTGCGAGGCAGCAGTGTAGGTATTTACCTATATCTTCAAATAGGTTTTCAGTATCTTGCTTTCTCTCTTCTTCTGGCACTCCCATAATTTGGATGTTGGTACATTTGAGGTTATCCCAGAGGCTCCTTACACTATCTTCAAATTTTTTGCTTCTTTTTTCTTTTTGCTTCTCTGGTTGAGTGTTTTTTGCTTCTTTGTATTTCAAATCTTTGACTTGATTCTTGTGGTTCTCTAGTGTGCCGTTAGGTCTCTGTATAATATTTTTTTATTTCAGTCAGTGTATTTTTAATTTCTAGTTGGTCCTTTTTTATATCCTCAAGGGTCTCGCTAAATTTATCGGGCTTTTCTAGGAAATTCTCGAAGAACCTTAGAACTGTGGTTTTGAACTCTATATCCAGTAATTTGGTTTCCTTCATTTCTTTCATTTGTGATCTATTTCTTTGTCTCTACATTTTCACTGCTTCCCTGAGTTGGTAGAATAGCTTTTTGTGCTAGGTGTCCTATAGGGTACAATGGCTCAGTTACCTGAGGTGGATACTCTTGGTGCACTCCTTTGTGGACTGTGTGCACAGCCTTCTTGTAGTTAACTCTTGATTGTTGTTGGTATCACTGGGAAGAATTGATCTCCAGGCCAATTGGCTGTGAGGATCACGTGTTTCTACATTGGGAGAACTTCTGTGCTGTTGACACCCTTATGAAACAGGACTTGCAAAGTTGCAAGAGCCTCTGTGCTCAGCTTGAGGGGCGGAGTCTCAGGGCGGAGTCTCCTGGCCTCCCATCAGCTCTGTCCTATGAGGCCCCTGGGTCAAAGTGTCCCTCGGCAATTGCGTGAACATCTCTGAGAGAAAGCCACCTTTAAATTTTGCCTGCTGCCCCACAGTCCAGATTCCCCCTGAAGGAGTCTAGGTTTCCAGAGTCTTGCCTGGAACTGGAGTTCAGTGCAGTTTGGAGCTTCCATCTAACTCCCATTTGAGAAAGCCATCCGCTCACTCAGCGTCAGTCCTCTCTGCATGCGCCTCAGAACCTCTCTGCCTTCCGTAGCTCTCTTGAGTCTCAGTATGCTTTTCTCTTTTCCTGACAGTTCAGATTTCCCTCCAAATGAGTCTGGGTCCTAGAGTCTCACTCGGAATTGGAGTTCAGCACAGTCAAGAGCTTCCATCTCCCTCATGCTTGAAAAAGCCAGCCACGCACTCAGCCGCCAGTCCTCTCTGCATATGTCTCCATACCTCAACCTTTTGCAGCTCCTCTGAGTCTCAGTGTACTTTTCTTTTTCCTTCTAGTTGTAGAATTTCCGCTCAGCCAGCTTTCCTGTGGTTCTGGATGGTGTCCATTTTGTCTTTAATTGTAGTTTTGAAATTGTTGTGCAAGGCAGCAGTTTAGGTGTTTACCAATGCCACTGTCTTGGTTTCTCTCTAGATACTTCTTGACTTACATCCAAAACTGGAGGCTGAAGGGTAAGAAGTTAGGTATAAAGCATTTTGAATGTCCTGATGAAACTAACTAGTCAATTACATAATTCCATCACATGAGTGGAAGGGTGTTGTCATAGTGAGGCTTCAGTGTGCTTTTTTTATTGACATCTCACTATTATAGCATTCACATCAAAAGAGAAGTTGTAAAGGTGATGGTTCTTAGTTTCCATAAGGTTATTATTATTCTCGGAGAGAATAAGTGAAATGGTCCAAACAAAGAGAAGACAGCATAAATTATATTTCATCATTCTCTGTTGTATCATGTAAAAATTCTGAAAAGAGAAAAAGTGTTCCTAATAACTTTTACTAGTTCTTTTTTATTTTTTACTATAATGTAACTGCTGTCTGGCCACCAATAGAAGCTTTTGATGACTTGGAAGAACATGACTTTTAAGAATAGACAAGTGGAAAGTCAGAGGAGGGAAATAGTAACTGAATGTGTACTAATGTGCCAGGCACATGCTTCCACCTCAAAGACCTGCAGGCCAACTTTGGGAGCATTGTGCCTGTTTGGGGGGAATGAGGAAGCTGAATGATAAGAGGATATTAAGGGACCCAGGGTTCCAGAACCAGTGACTGGTGCAGCTAGGTCAAATGTCCCAGGCCTCCTCTATTCAGGGTGCCTTTTTCAAAGCCTCCAGCCTCCTAAGTGCAAAGCTTGACTGGAATGCACTGGTGTGTGTTGCATGTTCTGGACTTGGGCAGGAGAACTTAACTAAGGTTTTATTGTACCTCTATTATGGAGAACAGGGTGATGGGGCACTTCTGTAACAAACTCACACTTAGGAAGGAAATTTCTAAAGTTAATACTACATCATTCACTTTGTCCCTGCTTTCCTTCCTTTTCCCAGCCAGTAGGTTTCTCACACTTACAAACTCAACATCACACCTTTTCATTTGGGGATTTGTATTTCTTGCTTAATTGTTTCTTCTGAAAACAGTGCATTCTATGAGGCACCGAGGCAAAAGGAAGTAGATGCATTAGGAAATCTAGATTTCAGTCACCTCTGCTACTGGTTTTATTGGATCAGATACCAGATTTGGAGAAGTTGCAAAAAATGGAAAAGAATTTTTGCATAATTGCTGCCTCTTCCTGCCCCCAATTTTCGGGAAAATATTACGAAAAATAAATGATGTAAGAAATATCATGTGTATGACTCTGCGTGTGTACATAGCATGCATATATTTTGTGTGTGTGTTGGTATGCATTTTCAAAACTCTCTAAGCTCTCACCATCTTAAATAAAAAAACTGATTATTGTCCTTTGATTTTCCTGTCCAACTAGTATTCACAGACTGAGGGTCTCTGCAATCCCCATTCTTTACATGAAAGCAGTAGGTCCCTGGTTATTTCTATCTTTCTGTATAACACATAGGGCTGAGAATTTGCTACTAGTACTTCTGGAGGGCCAACTAGCAGAGAACTCTAGTAAACTGCTTCTCTATTTTTAGTTTAATAATGATTAATGTTTGGAGTTGATTAATTTCTTTATGTGCAGTGCATTAGAATTGGAATTAGAAAATTCTTCAACATTATTGAGGACCATAAAGGAATCTTTCTGAATAATAAATAGAAAAAAGACAACTATAATTATGTGGGTAAAGTAACTAGAGAAGTTGACTCAAAAATCACAAGTTACCAGACTGTGTTCATACTTATGAAACTAATGTCTAATTTAAAAAGAAAAAAAAACCAAATCTTTCCCATTTAGCCATGCAGTCAGTTACCTAATTTCTGGAGAGCCCTGCAAGTGTCTTGCCCCTCTCTCTTTAACTCGCACATCCAGTTTCCAAGTTTTACATCTTTCCTCTGTCTCTTTTTTGGGCGAAGCCCTCAACCACTCTGCTTGGTATTTTCAGGTCTTTTCTTTTTCTGCCTCTAATTTTGTATCATCCTTTAGCCTCCCTCCCAGATACAGGTGTGATGGCATTATTTTCCTGGTTCCTCATATCTGCAGGGTAAAGTCTCTATGATATGGCCCTTGCCTACTTTTACCTTCCTCAGAGCCTTTCTGGATGCTAAGCTCCCTTTCTGCCTAATCCCTTCCGTTTCCAGGTGATACTGGTGTTTTCTGTTCCCAAATGCTTTGGTTAGAAAGCTCTTTTCACACCATTTACCTACTAAATGCCCCTGCCTCAAGGATTACCTCTTCTGTGAAGCTTTCCTGTCACCCTAGCTTTCCTGACACCTCTCCTCCCCTCAGCAGATGCCAGCAGAAGACTGAGATCTCACTGACCCTATTATTGCTATCCCTAAACACATTTCTGTATTTAATTGTTGGTTTGGTCACTTTGGGAATGTGGTCATATCTTACTCTTCTTTTTTTTTTTAATTTAAATTTTTATTGTTGAGCATATTACAGATGTCCCCTCTACCCCCCATTGCCCCTCATCCAGCCAGTTCCTGCCTGGTCCCAGGCCTTCACCATCCTATTGTCTGTGTCCATAGGTAATGCATATATGCATATAAGCTCTTTGCTTACTTTCTCCCTGCTCCCTACCTCCCTTCCCTCTGAGATTCCTCAGTCTGTTCCATGTTTCCATTCCTCTAATGCTACTTATTTATCAGTTTATTTTGTTCATTAGATTTCTTGTTCATTTATTTTGATTTTTAGATTCAGTTGTTGATACATATGTATTTATTACCATTTTATTGTTCATATTTTTATCTATTTCTTCTTATTTTTCCTCTTCTTAAAGAATAACCTTCAACATTTCATGTAATACTGGTTTGATGGTGATGAACTACTTTAGTTTTTCTGGTCTGTGAAGCTCTTTATCCAACCTTCAATTCTAAATAATAGCATTACTGGCCGAAACCTATTTGGCTTAGTGGATAGAGTGTTGGTCTGCGAACTGAAAGGTCTCGGATTCAATTCTGGTCAAGGGCATCTATCTTGGTTGTGGGCACATCCCCAGTGGGGGGCGTGCAGGAGGCGGCTGATAGATGTCTCTCTCTCATCGATGTTTCTGGCTCTCTATCCCTCTCCTTTTCTCTCTGTAAGAAGCCAATAAGATGTATTTAAAAAAAAAATAGCATTACTGGGTAGAGTAATCTTGGTTGTAGGTCCTTGCTATTCATCACTTTGAGTATTTCTTGCCACTCCCTTCTGACTTGCAAAGTTTCTGTAAGTAGTCAGCTGACAGTTGTATGGGCACTTCCTTGTAGGTAACGGATGATTTTCTCTTGCTGCTTTTAAGATTCTCTCTCTTTGTCTTTAACTTTCGGCAATTTAATTATGATGTATGTTGGTGTTCCTCTTTAGGTTCCTCTTGTTTGGAATTCTCTGCACTTCTGGACTTGTAAGTCTATTTCTTTCACCAGGTAGAGGAAATTTTCAGTCATTATTTTTTCAAATAGGTTTTCAATATCTTGTTCTCTCTTTTTTCCTTCTGGCATCCCCATAATGCAAATGTTGTTAAGCTTGAAGTTGTCCCAGAGGCTTCTTATACTATCTTCATATTTTTGGATTCTTTCTTTTTTTCTCTTCTGATTGGGTGTTTTTTTCTTCATATTCCAAATTGTTGATTTGCATTTCAGAACCCTTGTTTCTACTGTTGAATCCATATGAAAGAATTCTTTATTTCAGTTAATGTATGCTTAATTTCTGTTTTGTCCTTTCTCAGGTCTTTGACATTCTCACTAAGATCCTTGAAAGTCTCATTAAGTCCTTTGATGTTCTCATTATTCTCTTGAAGCTCTCATGAATTCCCTTGAAGCTCTCATTAAGATCCTTAAGTAACCTTGTAACCATTGTTTTGAACTCTGTTTTTAGTAGTTTACTTACTCCCATTTCTTTCATTTGTAATGTTTCTTTGTCTCCACATTTTGACTGCTTTCCTGTATTTGTTTCTATATGTTAGGTAGAGCTGATGTTTTCTGGAATTGGTAGAGTGGCCTTGTGTATTAGGTGTCCTGTAGGGCCCAGTGGCTCGGTCTCCCCAGTCACCTGAGCTGGGCACTCTAGTTGTGTCCTGTGTGGGCTGTGTGTGCAGTATTGTTGTAGTTTAGCCTTGTTTGCTGTTGGCTCATTGGGAGGAACTGACCTTCAGGCCAAGTTGCTGTGCAGGAGACACCCCATGTGGAGCAGGACTTGCTTTATTAGGGCTTTGGTGCTCACTGAGTCTGCCCCTTGAGTATGTTGCTTGTGAATGTGTAGAGTTGTAATCTGGTATGGTCTGAAGCTGTCCACTGGTTGTTCTGAATCACGGGCTCCTGGGAGGTACAAAGCCTGCCAATACCTGGGGCTACCCGTCAGGAGCTACAGAGAGCTCTACAGATGGGTGGTACTTGTATTGGGCTAGGAAGTGCCCACTTGAGGCTTGGCTATGAAGCAAGGCAGTCTGGTGCTAGAGCCAAGTATTGGGACTTTTATTGATTGGTTTGGGACATGTTGACTCCAGCTGCTGCTTGTTTAAGAGATTTTAGCAAAGTTGAAGCTTGAGCCAGGGCAGGTCCTTCATATGGAAAAGCAGATGCAAACAGCTTGGGTGGGGTTGTAAATTGGATAAGGCGGCATCTCAGAGACTCACCAGGGCAGAAAGAACCATGTGGGTCATATTGATGGAAACTCAGATATGGTTGCCAGTCAGTTCTGCAATGGGGAGGTCCCAGCACAGGAATGATGACCCCTGTAAGCACCACTGTCTGGGAGAAAGCCACTCCTGAGTTCCTCCTCCTATACCAAGCAGTCTGGTTCTTCTCTGGATATCCTTGGAGTCCCCCCAATGCTGCCACCTGGCATTGGAGCTCTGAGGAAGCAAGACCATGTAAGTTTGTGTGTGGGCCCTTTAAGAGGAACACCTGTGACTCCAGTAGCCTCCATGTCACTCAGCCACAATCCCTGATGGTTTTTATAGCTCAAAGTTATGGGGACTTCTCTTCCCAGCTCTGGAACTCTAGGATGGGGGTCTGGTTTGCGACTGGGACTCCCTTCTTCTCATGAGAGGCTTTAGAGATATCCCTTCCAATTAAAAAACTCCACATATGGATTTGGACCAACCTAGTCTGTGCTTCTGCCCCTCCTACCAGTCTCAATGTGCTTTCTTCACTTCTCTAATTGCAGGACTTCTATTCAGCCATGTTTCAGGCAGTTCTGAGTGATGGTTGTACTGTATTTTAGTTGTAATTTTGATGTGGTTGTGGGAGGCGGAGAGTACAGGTGTTTATGTACACTGCCATCTTGATTCTCCTCTTTTTTTTATTTTTAAATCCCCAGCAAATACCAAGAACCAGATACAGTATAGGAGCTTATTTGTTGCATGAAAACATTGTCTATCCCAGTGGTCAGCAAACTGCGGCTCACGAGCCACATGTGACTTGCGAGCCGCTGTTTGCCACTTTGTTGACTAATGAGTTTGCCAACCACTGGCCTATCCTATAATCATTTTCCATGAAAGTATATCTCATTCAGTGGTTTTCTTTTTTTAGCCCTTTTCTTTGAAAAATGTTTGAGTTAGTTATTCCTTTTAGTATATCACTGCATTAAACACATTACCATCTAAAAGTGATGATAATATTGGTGTTTTATAAACTTTATTTTTTATAGTCTTGATAGGCTATAACTAGTCACTGGGAAATAAATCTATAGACATGCATTAGAGATTTGCAGGTTTGGTTCCAAATTACCAAAATAAAGCAAATATTGCAATAAAGCAAGTTACATCAATTTTTGGGTTTCCCAGTCCATATAAAAGTTATGTTTATGTTATACCAGTGATCGGCAAACTCATTATAATGTCAACAGAGCAGCAAACTGCGGCAAACCACAGGTGGCTCTTGAGCCACAGTTTGCCGCCACTGTGTTATACATTAATCTATTAAGTGTATAACAGCATTATATCTAAAATAAAAATATACATACCTTAATTAAAAATACTTTATTGTTAAAAAATGCTAAACATCATCTTTGCTTGCAGTGAGTTGTAATTCTTTTTGCTGGTGGAGGGTCTTACCTTCAATTGGAAAAAAAAAAAAATCTGCAAAGCTCAATAAAGCAAAGTCCAATACAATGAGGTATGTCGCTATCTCAAGAAATATGGTTTTGCATCAGAGAACCACCTGGTTAACCAGGACTTGTTTGCCTATGATTTTACACAGGCATACTTATAAAATAGTCTTGTTGAAATAAGAAAGTGGAGGAAGAGGGAAAGAATACCAGACCTACCTTTGCTGAGCTCTTACACAGTGAGCTTCACTGTGCTGTAGCCATACCTATCAGACTCTGCCATGCCTTTATTTAAAGGGAAGAAAGAAGATATGTAATGGGAAGTGACAAGCTTCCTTGAATTCTCTCTCACAGTGAGCAATGGAAAACCACGCATACTCAATGGATTTGATTTTTACTGCCAGATCCCAAGGTTGGCAGCATGGTGGTTTAAATTCCTTTTGTGTTTTTGCTTTCTCTCCTCAGTTCTCTCTCACTTGTGAGTCTGACATCACATGCATAAACATATAGTCTGTTTACTTATTTATATCTTTGCACACACATTGTTCTTCTCTGTAATAATTCTTTACCTATGGTATCAGCTGCTGAGGAAAATTGACTTGGAATGCCTGATCTTAGTTGATTTTACTTAGTAATAGGCAAAGGGAGAAGAAAGATCAAGAATGAGAGTGAGGAATGACATCTGAGCTGTTAATTTCAGGACCCCTTAAAGAAAAAAAAAAGAGATAATATTCATTTAAATACATTTCAACTCTTAGGCATAGTTGTTGCTATTTTAATTTTGTAGAAATTTGAAAATGCTGTCAATTTGAAAATATTACAGGATTTTGGAGCCTAGCCTTTTAAATAGGAATATACAGTTAAGTTCTCATTTGGAGTCCTCATAGGTTCTGCAACTTTAATTGAAATGACAGACAACAAAACTCAGTCTATCATAGGCTAATTGATGTAAACAAGAGTTAAGCTCCTATAATGCTACAGTGAAATGACAGTGAATGAGGTGACATTATTCAAGGACCTGTTATAATATAAAACTTTTAAATTTACTAGCAGTTTTTGCACCTCTGCATTTCTGAAGTTTGTTGCTAATGTGTTGATGGTTTATGAACCATCTATAGTCAGCAAAGATCTAACTCAAAAGGGCACACCTTTAAGTGTTTTGTGGGTTAGAAAATGCATATATTATTGCAGCCTCTTCTTCATGCTGCTCCACTGCTCTACTGTCCTGTGTTTTGATACTAATTGATTTCCATTTTCCTTGAAGATCGAATGCATCTTTTGTGAAGTATAGGTAGACAAAATCAGGCCAGGTAGAGCTTCTGACCCTCTGGGAAACAGATTTTGGTACAGCAGTTTCATGCTAAGCCAAAGGTAGTGTGAGACGTTTTAAACAGGCTTTTCAACTGATATGACAGTGTATCTTTGTTTCCTAGTAAGCATAAACATTGTTTTTAGGAAGATTAATAGGAAATAGCTAGCAATTTTGCTTTGCTAACTTTAATTGGTGGAAATACATTTTCCTTATAACTTGTTAAAGAAAGTTTGGGTTCATTAAAAAGTTTTTTTTTTTTAAATGACAAAGCATTTCAAATCTTCAACTAAATGAATAAAAAGTTGAGGTTTAACAAGCTAAAAATTGTGTGAGAATATTTTCATACTCAATTGTGGACATTTTACATATATTTATTAATTATTAATTACACAGCAATCAAGGATGTCTTTACAAAAGAAGTGTATAAAATGATATATTTTAATAATGAATTTAAAGTTTTACCAAAAGTATGTTATTCTTATGGGCCATGTTTCCTCCATTTTTATGTGCAGAATGAGTCTTTTATGTAGATTTCTGTTGTGAGTTACTCTGTTTTGACAACAAGACCTAGAGTCTCATTAGAGGGCCAGGGTGGAAGGGAGTGTCAGATTAAGGGCTAGACACAGGAGACTGAGACTAGAAGCTAGAGGGACAAAGGTGATCTAGGTCAGCCATAGCCATCAGAATATTGTGTGTATGGTGAGCTTGTTGCAAGTGGTTAGTTCCTATCTTCTCTGTAGATTTGTGGCATTTAATAGAGTATTTCATGGTAATATAGCTTAGAGAGAACATTGCTTAGCTGCCAGATGATTTGATGCTTCTCAAATCTCAGAGACATTAGTATTAGAAAAGTAGCATGAATCTAGTCCATTCTGCTAAACTGTGAATCATAGACTGAAGTAGTGTTTTGTCTATTATGTTACAATCATTTATAATGCTTCAATGGTATTCTCATTTATTTTTCTTTTGGGAGGTAAGTTTAAAATATCAGCAATTGACATTAAGCAACTTGAAGAGCTTTTTTAAAGAATCTTTCTAAGGCTTATGGTGGTTGTAGTGACTCTTAGCTTAAATTTTGCCAGTATCACATTGGAGATAACATCATTTTTCTCTCTCTCTCTCTCTCTCTCTCTCTCTCTCTCTTTTTTTTTTTGGCAGCGGTGATTGGGTTATTATACCCCTGCATTGATAGGCATCTAGGAGAACCACATAAATTTAAAAGAGAGTGGTCCAGTGTAATGCGGTGCGTAGCAGTCTTTGTTGGTATAAATCATGCCAGCGCTGTATCCTTTTTGCCATAATGAAATGCCTAATAACAAAGCAGCTCCCGACAAACCAAAGGTTAAGGGCCCCTTGCAACTTCACTGTTGTCAAATTGTGATATGCCCACTGAGTCATAAAAAGAATGTGCTTCGTATTGTCAGAACATCACAGTAGCATCTATATGTGTGGGATTTAGCCTTTCATTTAAATCCCTTTCTTTCCCTATAACAGAAAATTTGCATGTTTTTCTTAAGTTAGGTTACTAAATTACTTACATATTGTTTTGGTAAACCTAGAATTGAAACAGGTACATTTTCAAAGGATTCCTTTCCTCTTTTTTCATGTAAAGTTTACCAGTAAAGACTATTGGTGGCTGCAGGTGCTGTTTTTTGTTTTGTTTTGTTTTGAATTTCAAGAACCTATAATAAAAAAAAAAAAGACTGTTATTTATTGGTTTTGATCAACACCAGAAAACCACATAAATATTCTTAAAGGTGGCATAATAGAAATATACAGCTTAGATCTTGGTCAAAAAGAACTTTCCCCCCCCTAAGAGGTGTGTGTGTATGTGTGTTTGTGTGTGTGTGTGTGTGTATTATTTTCTTAGTCCTCACCTGAGGATATATTTATTGATCTAAAGAAAGAGGTAGGGAGAGAGAGAGCGACAAACCTCAATGTGAGAGAGAAACATCAATTGGCTGCTTCCCATGCATGCCTGGACCAGGGACCACAGCTTAGGTATGTAACCTAACTGGAATTGAACCTGCAACCTTTTGGTGTATGGGATGACACTCCAAACAATTGAGCCACTCAACCAGGCCAGGGACATATTTTTACAGCTTGATTATTTAAGAATTCTGACATTTCATTTAGTGATTAATGATCATTTTTATAGTGTCCTAGCTAGAAGGACAAATAGCTTCTACTAGGCGTCCCGGTTAATAATGTGGATTTTTTTTTTCAATAGAGGGAGTTACACAGATGTTGATATATATATATATATGCAATTTGATATGTATGCTATTTTATTATATTGAAGCTTCAAAACTTCATGTCAAATTTGCTGAAGTTGTTAACATCATAGATATTTTTTACGCTTAAAAATGTCGAATTTCATGCCAAAAAAAGAGCATTTGCGGGAAGTTTTAGTTCATTATTTTGAAGAAAAAGTTACCGTATACTTTGGGAAGTTTATGGTGAACATGCTCCATCTCAAGATACTTGTGAACGTTGGTTCAAACGCTTTAAAAGTAATGCTTTCAATGTGAAAGACAAAGAATGTCCAGGTCAACTGAAAAAATTTGAAGACCAAGAATTACAAGCATTATTGGATGAAGATGCCTGTTAAACTCAAAAACAACTTGCAGAAAGATTAAACGTTGCTCAGCAAACAATTTCCGATCATTTACAAACAATGGGAAAGATTTTAAAGGAAGGAAAATGGGTGACACATTAACTGAATGAAAGACAAATATGGAAAGCCGAAAAGTCATCAGTAAAATGTTTTTTCAGTGGCACGAAAGAAAGTCTTTTTTGCTTCGAATTGTGATGAAAAGTGGGTTTATTTTGAGAATCTGAAATGCACAAAATTATGGGTTGATTCAGGTCAACCATCAACATTGACTGCAAGGCCAAATCGTTTTGGAAAGAAGACAATGCTCTGCGTTTGGTGGGATCATGAAGGTGTGGTGTATTATGAGCTTCTAAAACCAGGTGAAACCATTACTACTGATCGCTACCGACACCAAATAATCAATATGAATCACGGTTTGATTGTGAAACAACCAGAATATGCCAGAAGACACAGCAAAGTAATGTTGTTTCATGATAACGCACCATCACACACTTCAAAACCACTTAAGACACATTAAAAGTTATTGTCCTACCTGCTGTATTCACCAGACTTTGCTCCTTCAGATTACTGCTTGTTCTGATCGATGGCACATGCACTTTCTGAATAGCACTTCAAAACATATAAAGAAATGGAAAATTGGGTCTCTGAATGGTTTGCCTTAAAACAAGAAAAGTTCTATTGGGACAGTATCCACAAATTATCTGAAAGATGAGGAAATGTATAGCTAGTGATGGACATTACTTTCAATAAAGCACTCTTGATGTTTCTCTTGAAATTATCGTGTTTTCCTTGATTACAAAATTCGCATTAACTGGTACACCTAGTGTTGCCCTTCTTCCCTTCTACCACTCAGAAAAAAATGTCTACCCCAGAGCAAAAGTTTTTGCCCTCATAAGGCTTTCATTCTGTCATCCTCCCTACTTCTCCCTACCCCAACTTTCCTTTGTAGAAGAGGATCCGGGAAATGCTAGTTGAGTCTTCCAACTCTTCTAGAAGATGTTGCTTACAGAATGGTGGAGCCTATGGTATTGGGAAGAGCAGGAAGTGTGACTCATACTGTCCATCATTTCCTCTTGTAACTCTGCATTGGGCTTAGGACTGGTAGTTGATTGGAGAGAGGGTGGGTCATGTGGCAGCTAGATTGCTATGCCGTTTGCTGAAAGTATTGAGGTATTTTGGAGAAGCTTGGGAAAAAGAACCAAGAAAAGAGCAGGGTCCTCTATGCTAAAAACACATTGCATCTACTTTTCTGTTCCTAGTGTTCTGGCCCTTGGAGATCTGTGGATTTGAAAGTCTCTCAGTGGCTGTTATTATGTTGGTTTTCTATTCCTTTTGTATTAAAAAATTTCCCAACATTTTTAGTTTGGGGAAAATTTTTGATATTTAGGATTCTACAGCAAACAAATCTAATGATTAGGAGGGCTTAAAAAGATTCATGGAATATTGTATCTAGAAGAAAACTTAGAAATCACCTAATTTCACATTTTCTTTATTAAGAAAACACAAATGAAAGCTAGCCAGGTTAGGTGCTTTGCCAAGTCTTCCATACTGTAAGGCTGTCCTATAGGTGAGACCAAGCCTCAGAGATCCTGACTCCAATCTGGGGATGTTCATTCTTCTATCAGAAGCTCCACAAGTATGTAAATGCTCTCTATACAGTGAACTAGACCTATTCATCTCAAGACAGTTCAACTACTTTTAAGTTGAGAAATTTAAATAGCCTTTTCTTAGAATTTAAAAATGTTTATATATCTAATTTAAATTCTTTGCTTTGGTCTTTTCTTTCTCTCTCAATCAAATACTTAAATATGGCAGTCTTAGCTGGACCTCCTTTAAGCCAAACAAAGTGTTTACATATTTATAGCATAGACTTAAATTAATTTGACTTCATAAAGTCACATGGTACTGTTTTTAAGGTTGATGTTTTACATGTTTACCATAAAAGACTCCTTATTTTGCTTTGGTTCTTTATGAAGTTATCTTAGTTAGCAAGACAGAACTCAGTTAATGTCAAAGTCTACTCTTTATAAGAATGTTTTTGCATAGCAAAATCAGAGCTCACAAGCTTCCTTCATGGAGTTTGAGGTATTAAGTCTGATAAGAATAAGAAAAACTTCTTCAGGAAGCATACTCATAACCTGGATGTTTCTTGATAAATCTAGCCTCAACAGGGAGTGTGACCTTGATAGAGAGGCCTCTAACAGCTGAGAAGTAATCACACTGTGCTCAGGATAACAGCTGGTTGGGTGGGGGTACATGGAGGGGATAAATAGCAGGGTGTTAAAGGAAGTAGGAAATGGTTTCAGTTCTGTCTTGAGCTTCTGCTTTCTTCTCTCCAGTTGCCACATGGCCAGTTTAGTGAGATCTGTAGTCTCCCCTGGAGAGCTGGATATAGAGCCAAGATGTGGCCTTTGGGACATAGATAATGTCCTTTTAATAATACTTGAAATTCATTCCTTTAGTGTAATCCTCTAGCAAAAAAATGGGAAAATTGAATGTGTAAAGCTGCGTTTTGCTCAGATTTTAGAATAGAAAAGGGCTGTACATTTGTGAGTTGACGCTTAAGTGATGGAAATAAAGTATCATTTGTGCTAACTGTCCTATATCAGAATGTCTCAGGCACCAAAATAGCTTGGCAGGTTGCAAGATAATATTCACTTCAAGGCTTTATCCTCAACAAATTAAAACTAGAACAGTTGACATAATAGAAAGGGATACTGTGTCCTTGGTACTCTTGTTTCTGAACTGCATTATTATAAAATGTGTCTGCCAGTAAATCATATAGAGAATGTGCACCCTGTTAAATAGCTGTCAGCTCTTCTATTTTCGAGTTCCTGTATGATTCTCAACTAACTCTCAACCTGTTTGAGAAGTAATATTGGTTTTCTTTTTATTAAAAGTGTGTTTCTGTAGTAAATCTTGTGTTCTGAGGCTTCCCATTAACATTTTTAGCAAAGAAAGCAGTTCTCATATAATGTGTCCGATCTTATAATTGGGAATGTATTTAAGTGTGTGTTTTTGTTTGTTTGTTTGTTTTTAGGAATTACACGTTTGTAGTATCTATTGAAATATCATGCCCTCTATGTGTCTTTAGTAAATACCAGAGGTAATTTTAATCTCATCTGATCTCATACATTGTATTAAAAAACTGAATGCACTATAGAATAAGCAATTCTCTTTTTAATAGTAGCATGTCTGATTTTAGAAAAATGAACAGATGATATTATTTGGTTATAAGTTTTAAGATGACTCTTTAACAGTGATCTCAGAAAGTGGACTTTGATAACAACATACAGTTGTCTCTCACACTGGCTGCTCTTTCCATTGGACTGTGGTGGACTTTTGATAGATCTCGAACTGGTTTTGGCCTTGGAGTAGGAATTGCTTTCTTGGCAACCTTGGTCACTCAACTGCTCGTCTACAATGGTGTTTATCAGTAAGTGTTCTTTTTGGTGCTAGTTTGCTAAAATAGATAAATGACAATTTAATTCAGATTGAGATTTTAAAATTGGGTTAGCCATGTTAATTTGAAGAGCAATTTATTTCTATTGCAATTATTTAAATAAGTATTGTACCATTAAAAACATTTCTATTATTCTAGATATACTTCTCCAGATTTTCTCTATGTTCGCTCTTGGTTACCATGTATATTTTTTGCTGGAGGCATAACAATGGGAAATATTGGTCGACAATTGGCAATGGTAAGCGGATGCTTATTTAATCACTTTTGTGTTAATGAGATGTAAGACAAGTTTTCTCCAAATGACAGTCCTTCTTTAAGGGAAAGCAATTTGTGAAGACAACATTCTTTGGTTTCTCTCTGCAATTCCATTGAAATAAATCATTTGGAAGAATTTAATCGTAAGTATATTAAAAGTTGAAGCAAATGTGGATAGGAAAGTCATAATGTGTTATGGTGATATGATTTATCTTCCACCCTTTTTGTAAATTAATTTGTAGCTTTCTACTCTTCAAAAAGTAACAATATTAACAGTGAAAGGTTTTATTAATAATGACATTGCTACAATGACATAAATTAGAATTAGCTTCAGCAAATCAAGATATTTGATCATTTTAGTCAAGAAGGAAGGGACATTGTTTATAACCCCAGTCATACATGACAAGGGTCCAGAAGTAACATTTGTAGACCATACCAGTTTCACCAAATGGTTGCTACTTCAGTCAGTAGGAGAATCGAGTGATTTGTGAAGCTGTCTTTTTTGATAATCAACCCAATTATTCTAAGTGCGTTGGTTTCCTTTATTTTGAATTGTGGGTGTACATTTTTATAGTTGTACTTTTAAAATACTAGTATTTTTTGACTAGAAGTTTTTGCTAATGTAATAGTTTTTTTCTTTAAATTGTAAAATGATTTGAAAAAAAAATTACCTTAATACACAGTCAAAAGTGTCAGTCTTATCCTTAAGTTTGTGACCTTTCCTTTAATGAGTTACCTTACTGAGCATTCAAAGAAACCTATTTTGTTTTCTTTCATATTCTAGGACTTATATGAATCATATACTGTCATTATTTGCTTGTAATACGAAAACCTCATCTTTCCTCTGCTTTTGCCTGTGCCTCCATTTCTAGAATGTGAAGTTTTCCCCCATCACATTTGTCATTTAATCCTAATAGTTGTCTAACTCTGAGATTCTTTGAGGAATAAAATGTGCATAGATTAATAAAAAATTAATTTTTAGATCTATTAAGTTTAAATTACTTTTCAGAATAAACCTTTACATGTTAATCTTTTAACCTTTTCAATTTTGCAGTATGAATGTAAAGTGATCGCAGAAAAATCTCATCAGGAATGAAGAAGGCAAAAATATTTTTTTTGTATAGAAAAACAAGATGAAAACAGCATGTGAATGATATACCAATGAAACTGAGGACTGTAAAATTGCCAGGATGCAGTTTTTACTGTGACTGTTTTATATATATATATATATGTATATGTATGTATATGTATATGTATGTATATATATATACACATACACATATATTCCTGCAATCTGTGATTGCTTCCTCTGTAAATCAGCTACAAACCTTGTGTATTTGACCTAAATAACTGTAAGATATATATGCACTACATTAAAAATGTTGATTTAATAGATGAATTTTTTTAAATTAATTTTTTAAACATACCATATATTGTATTACAACGTTGATGTGCCAAAATATTCTCTTACTGTCACACAGAGTATAAGAATGCTTTGAACAATTATAAACTTAGTAGAATAAAATAAGAAGAAAGCCAAAAAACAAATGGGAAACTGGTATATTCTCTTTTGCTTACTGTTGTTCCTATTTATTTTTCTAATTACAGCAGTTTGACTTATAGGTACCCTAATGTGTAGTTACTTTCTACACAGTGGGGCAAAAGTAGGTTTACAGTTGTTTATATGGAAAATAATACAATAATTAATAAATAAGAATACAAGAACAAATTGTTTTGCATACCCACAACTATAAACCTACTTTTGCCCAACCCTGTATTTTAATGTTGTTTCCGAGAACTTTGGATGTTTTAATATATAATGAAAATGAATGTCCATAGAACATTTTTCAAGCCTGCATTACTAGAGAGAGTCCAAAGAATAATTTTCTGTTTTGGCAGATTGTACTGGAGGTAAAAGTGATGAGCAGAAAAGGTTATCAGCATTAAATTGTTTTTCCTCCAAACCTAAGAGTATGTGTAATTAAAAATACAGGCCATTGGAGAATTTACCTAGAATAAATGAATGTTACAGAAATACAAAATGACCTTCTGCAATGCCACAAAGTGTTGAGTAATATTAACTGTTATTCGCAGTATAGAATCCTGCTGCTTTTGCACATGGAACACCTAAGAAATCCCAAACAGATCTAAAAGAAGTTTCTAATTCTATTGGGTTAGTTCTTGGGTTCCATAATCTATTGGGCTGTGTAAAATAAACCACTTTCTTGTGCTGGGTCATTATCAGAGGAATGCCATCTGGGAAATGGATGGGCACATAATCTTCTATCTATTCATATGCCCATTAGTGAATAGTTCAAACCTGTTTAAGATTGTATTGAGATGGCATATTATGCATGTTTGAAATCTTGATAACAATTTTGTGCATATTTTTAACACAACTAGTCATTTAAATATGGCTTGAATATACTTTTAGTTAACTTTTCCCTCAATTTTTAGTTTTAAAATTGATGCCAGTTTTCTGATACAGAAGGATGAATGAAATCTTCTGCTTACTCTTTGTTTATGTGTGTGTATATGTCCTGAACTGAGTGAGAGAGAATGTATGTGTATACGTATACGGATGTGCATGTGCCCATGCTCTTTAGACATGTTAACTAGAAATTAAAAAAAATTTTTTTGGATATAAAATCATTGCTCTCAGACTGAAATCTTGTATGCCAAACTTTAATATGCTTTTTATATTTTAAGGCTGAAAGTGTTAAAATCCTAAGAGGAATTGATATTGAATAAATGTAAACAATCTTAACTATAGTGGTGGTTAACATGCTACTATAATTTATTATTCTATCTTCCAGATAATGTTATTCATTTAGAACCAAAGTATATTTTTAGAATCAACTTTGTAAGCACTATAAATCTTTAATAAGTTATAAGGTCTATTATGTGTTTACTTTGAATATTGCTGTTAAAAGCAAGGTGTATTAAATACATAATTATATTCTTGGTTAAGAGTCTTTTTTCTTATGTTAAGACATAGAATATAGTACTGAGGATTAATTTAATAAATTAAGATGTATGGTTGATTTTACTAAGATATGAAAGGAAATTAAGTTTAGTTTTATAGTAATTGAATGATGTCATTTTAGGGTTCTTAAATTATTTTCAAATCATCTAGAAAATATGAAAAGATGTGACAAAAGTAAAATTGATTTGAAATTTTGATGAGTATTTAGATATATTACATCTTTTTTTGCAATAAAAGTAAGCAGTAAACATCTTTTAACGTTGTTATATTTGCAGTGCTTTCTTTTTGTTTTTTCTGTCATCAACATTTTTACTTAGTGTACTATATGGCAGAATGTAAATACATAACAGTATGCCTTTTCTTAAGGGCAGGCTTTTGTATAACTAAGATTTGTGGCCAACATTTTATATAACAAAAGAAAAGTAAAGCTATAAACTATCAGAAAAGAAAATAAACATTTTATATAAATTATATAGGGCAGTTACAATGAAAAACTATCACTTTTCTAACTTAGGTTTACAAAATAAAATCAACCCTGATAGTATCACTCCTAACACAAGATTCAGAACCCAGACCTAGGAAGTTGTTTGTTATTCCCAAACCTTGAAAATAGGAAATAATAATGTTATTGAATCAAAAGCATGTGTAGGCAAAAATATTGACAAGTGGTTGCATTATTGGGGCTTGTTGCAAGCTAAATACATGTGATGTCATCCATGAGAATACAGTGATCTACAGACTGCCTTTGTTAGGTGCAGACTGAGCAACCACAGCCCCAGGCACTGCAGCTGGATTTCCTGATGAAAATCTTGCCAAACTACCACTACTTACAGAAGACTATAAAAGGAGACTCAACTCCAGTTAAGAACAAAGAATAAGCCATGACATCAACATTTTGTCTTTGACCACTATCTTTTGAAAGGGCCAAGTATTTATGCCCTTTTAGCAGGTCACAACATAATACAGGTTGACTTTTTGTAAACCTGAGTTAGAAAAGTAATAGATTTTCATTATAACTCCCCTCTATAATTTATTTAAAATGTTTATTTTTCTTTTCTGATAATTTACAGATTTACTGTTCTTTTGTTATATAAAATGTTGGCCACACATTTTTGTTATACACAAGTCTGCCCTTAATAAGAAAAAGCATATTGTTTCATATTTATATCCTGCCATATACTACACTAATCACTGTTGGTCTTGCCTCTGCTATGATCCGTAATTTTGGGTGGGTTATTGTCCTAGGTCCTACATAGCTTTCTACACACACAACTATTCCAGAAGCAATCTTCATCCTGTTTTGAGTCTTCACCTGTTTTTGTCTGGGTCTCCAATTGGAGCTGAGATCGACACAAGCGCCTGGGTGAAATGATGATCTTTACTGCATTGGTTTCTTGCTTTTATTATCTAAAGTTACAGAAATTGAGGAGCTGAACTGGGACTATACAGAAAACAAATAAAATTAGCCATAACCCTGCTTATACTTTCATTATAAAATTTGCTTGCGCTGAACTACATTATCATCTTTAAGGTCACTGACATCTCTGAGTGATGCATACATTTCACACATATTGTATTTTCTAGGTAGAATCCAGACTTAGCACATTAAATACCTCTCTGGTTTTCTTGGCTCACTTACCTGCATGATGGAGTATATTCTTTGCAAGATAATTCTTTCAGTAAAGGTCTTTGAACAGTAGAGTCTTACTGTTATGTGTCTGGAAAAGTATTTCATTTTTGAAGAACAATTTAGCAGGCCATAGAATTCTAGGTTCACAGTTTCCTCCCTACTCCCATCTCTGAAGATTTAAAATATAAGAGATGTTAAAATATAAGAGAGGAAGAGAGTGGGAGAGAGAGAGAAACACCAACGATGAGAGAGAATCATTGATCAGCTGCCTCCTGCACACCCCTAACTGGGGATCGAGCCCACAACCCAGGCATGTGCCCTTGACTGGAATTGAACCCAAGACCCTTCAGTCCACAGGCCAATGCTCTATTCACTGAGTCAAACTAGCCAGGGCTCTTTGAAGATTTTTAACTCATTGTCTCATCATCTAATATGACAAGTCTGCTACTGGTGTAATTTCCTTTATAGATAATCTGTATTTCTATCTAAGAACTATTACATGACTTTATTTTTATCTTCAAAGTTATTCATGGCAACTTGTTAAGTTGTAGATTTGTTTTTATTTTTCTTGTGTAGTGTTTGGTATGCACTTTCAATTTGTGGGCTCATGTCTTCAGTTTTGGAAGACCTTAAATGTGGTTGCATATTGGAATAATATGGCAACCTATAAAAATATGCTGGTGCTTGGCTACAATCCCCAGAGACTGATATAATTGATCTGGAGTGTGCCCTAAGCATTAGGATTTTCTATAGTTCTGCAGGTGATTCTAATGTGCAGCCCAGATTGCTACTGACTGGTGTAATGCATATAAGTTAAGGTGGAGGGTGAGAGAGAGGAGATGAGTGTTGACTTTGGAAATGAAGAATGATGGACACATTGAGTTAAATTTTGGATTAAATCATCTAAACTTAGTGACTGGAGTGTAAAGTTAAGGAAGAAGAAGTATTAAAAGTAACCTAATTTTTCTTTCTTTCCCAAGAAAGAAAGCCAAAAGAAGTATGCAGACAAGTAGGTGAATGGGTAAAGATAATGAGTTGGATGTGTATTGAAGTTGAGATATGGAGGGGACATCTGGGAAAAATGAGTCATAAAGAGTGGTATATTTGAGTCAGGGTTATTGGATATAAATGAGGGAGTCATCAGCATGTGGCAGTAATAAATGAAGCTATGGGAGTGGAGTGGATGAGGTCACCCAGGGAGCATGTTACAGTGATAAGAGGAGGTCTGAGGCATACTGGCATGTTGGCAGTGGAACCAGTGGGGGTGTGGTCAGAAGAAGGAAGGAAAACAGAAGAGTGATACGGATAAAGCCAAGGCAGGAAGGTGTTTCAAGCAAAGTCCAACTGGTAGTCTGAAGTGCAGTTTGGAGGAATAATTACCTTAGAGAACAGAGGTGAGATGTTGAAAAATGCTTTTTATAACCTATTTTATCTTAAGAATTTAATATATTTTCATTGTATACACATAACTTACAAAATATATTTCAGAAAAGCCTGATCACATAGTAAGACATTTATGACAAGTGACAGGAACTGGGGGCAGCTAGAGATCTTGAAAGAATGGTGGAGATTTGGAAAACACCTATGAAGAATGGACACAGGACACAGGAAATGACTAGAGATGAAGAATTGTTAGGCAGTTTTGAGGCCATCAAGGACCCAGGTGAAATTAGAGATCAGACCAATTTGGAGCCAATTGACTTGGTTGTACTCATCTAAGTGGGCTCAGTAGTCCAGGTATTTAAGCCAGTTATGATGAAGTAAATTGATTTTAGTTGGGGATTTACTGATAGACATGGGACAAGGCTATGTGAAGAATTAATGTTGGATTGATTGAAAGATCAAGAGATTATGGGATCCAGGCAAATTAGAGAAGGAAGTTGAATAAGCAGAGCTGACCTGATGGCACAAAAGAATAGGGTGAGGTAAATGGAGAGCAAGTTTTAAGGAGGTTAAAACCCTCTTAAGTTTGGAGCTCATAGAGAGGAATTCAGTGCAACATTTCCAGATCTTGAGGTCCAGGGTATGATCTTAACAACCATGTTTACATAGTTCACTGAAGTGGGTGAAGATGAACAGCAGTGGAGTAGAGAACCAGCAGGGTCTGGGTGACTGTTAATACTAGTGTCAGTGTTCCTTGGAATGATTTAGGTTAGGTGGAAAGGAAGGGCTCATCTATAGTCTCATGACCTGTAAGTGAAATACTCAGATACTCTTGATTGTACAGGCAGATCTTGGAGGTAGTGTGGGATCAGTTCCTGAGCACCACAATAAAGCCAGTATCACAAAGCGCCTTATATGAATATTTTTTGTTTCTCAGGGCATATAAGTTATGTTTATACTATCTTGTAGTCTATGAAAGAAAAATACCATATGATCTCACTCATTTATGGATAATAAAGAATATTATAACCTGATGAATAAAAAGATAGATAGAGAGGCAGTAAAGCATCAAACAGACTGTCAAATTACAGTGGGAAGGTTAGGGAGAGGTGAGGTGGATAAGAGATCAACCAAAGGACTTGTATGCATGCATATAAGCATAACTGATGGACACAAAACACTGGAGGGTTAGGGCATGCATGGGAGTGAGGTGTGGGGGTAAATGGGAAGATATGTACACATGTAATACATTAATAAAAAAAGTCAATGTAAATGCCTTAATGAAAAGATACTTATTGCTTAAAAAATGCTACCCATCATCTGAACCTTCAGCAAGTCATCTTTTTGTTGGTGGAATGTCCTACCTCAGTATGGATGAAAATGCAATATCTGTGAAGCACCATAAAGTAAAGCGCAATCTAAGGAGGTTGCCTACATTGAGGTTGTCTTTTTTACCTCCTTTATTTTTAGTCTTTTTGCACTCTGCTAGGTGTTCTGAAATTTCACCACGGAATGTTTAGGAGTGAGTCTTTTTCTATTAATCCTGTTCAGTCAGACATCATCTCTTTAATTCTGGCCAACATTTTTATTCCTTTGTTTACTTTCTCTGTTTTTTGTTTCTAAAATTCTGTTTTTGTTAATCCTCACTCGAGGATATTTTTCTGTTGATTTTTTAATTTTTTTAGGGAGAGTGGAAGAGAGGGAAAGACAGAGAGAAACATACATGTGAGAGAAACACATTGATTGGTTGCCTCCTGCATGAGCCCTGACCAGAGTTTGGGCTAGAGAGGAGCCTGCAACCAAGATATGTGCCCTTCAACAGAATCAAACCCAGGACCTTTTGGTCTGCAGGCCAACGCTATCCACTGAGCCACACTGGCTAGGACTGAAATTTCTTTAAGGTATCTTTGACCTTTTGTTTCTTTTCTGTGTATCCCTTACTTTTTCTCTGTTGTGCGACATTCTGGAAGAATTGTTTAAGTGGATCTTCTGGCTCCATGAATTGCTCTGCAACTGTATCCATTCAGTGTTCAGACCATCATTTGAATTTAATTTCAGTGATTACAATTTTAATTTTCAAGATCTCTTTTGTGTGTATGTGTGTTGTCATTCTCGTATTTTCTGAGGATATTCATTCTACAGTTCTAAACTCCTTTTTAAAGAACCATTGCAGGCAAGGGCAGGATGAACCTGACTGGCCTTGTCTCTGTATGTGAGGGCCCGGGTTTGCTTTAAGCTCTCTGACCTTAGTGCTCACACTTACTCTAGCATTGGCGGGCAGATATGGTGTTGTCTGCCTAGTCCGAGGTGGGTCAGTAGAAGTGCAGTGGGTTGGCCAGAGAGCTGCTTCTGCAGGAGCCTGCTCAAACTTGATCATTTGTCCTTGATATTTCTGGTTCCTGGCAGCAACCCATCTTGAGCTTTGAATGTCCCTGGTTTCATTTTTAGCAAGTCTTCTCCTGAGTGTTTTTGGACTGCAGTTTCTCTCCATCTATCTGCTCTCAATGTTTTCTTGCTTTCAGGGAGTTCTTATGTCTAATCTACGGAGGATTCTTCTCCTCATTTGACAAAATAGTTGTGGATTTCTTTTTTTAAAAAAAATGCATTTTTCTATTCATTCTATGGATTTAGAATAGGGGAGATGATATGAGTCTGCTGCCCTGACTCAGCTTTCCCCACCACTTCTTTATACCACAGAATCACTGCCATCTGCCTATTCATATTTTTTTACATTTCTAAAAGTCCATTTAGTTGAGAGCCGAGTTTAATAGGTGAAGTTAGTGGTCTTTTACTTAGTTTCAATAAAAATTGAGATGATTCTCCCCCCACCACCTGAAATACGTTTAGCTCACTGAGTTCATTGTGCCAGGAAGTGTAAGTATACCAGTGCTTATTCCTATATGCCTGTCTTCTTTTCGATCACTGATGAAATCTGTGAGACCTGTCATCTTTCTTTGTGATTTACAAGACAGACTTTCCAGGGTATGTCAGCTGTTCTGAAGACAATGTTGTTAAATATCAGATTTGGCAGATCAGATAGATAATGATGTGCCTGGGAAAGCCTGGGCTATTGATGAGCTCCGTGTCAAAACTGATTGCCATGTACTAGTATGTGTGATGTTTCCCTTTCACTATGACTCTGCCGCCGCCTCTGGGAGGATTTCTATGAACAAGGGGCAGTTTTTATTCCAAACTAAAATTGTGTGCTGGTTCCACTTTGTCCTGTTCTGCTTTCTAATGGCAGCGCTTGTAACTGCTCAGGTGCTGAGGCTTCCCCAGGGTGGAGTAAGGGGGCTTTAAACATAATAAGCACTTAGGAAAAGCACAGCCTTTGAAAAATCATCTGTTTTATTGCTGCTCTGAAGACAGATTCATGCAGACTACTGTTTCCATGAGCTTGTTCCATTTGCAAGATTTGTCTCTTCCAGAAACAGTTTTTGAAGAAACTTGTATGTGATCCTGGACCAATTCATTGTGATGAGCAATTGAGTAGACAGAGGAAAGAAAGAACTGAAGGGCTAAGTCTGTTTGTTTTAGAAGAAAAGTTTTTAAAATGCATTTCCTGGGAATTTTGCCATTGAATGAAACTCTTTTCTATTCCCTTTATACTCATCACATGTCACTCTTAGATCTTCTGGGAATGTCTGCTCAACCAAAGTGTGACCGTGGCAGTTCTGTTTTGAAACAATTCTTTCTGCTTCTACAAAAGCTTGGGATTTTCCAGCATTGTGTTACAGAGACGATATGCCCCTCCATCACCTCAGAGCAGCTGGCCGAGGCTGCTCCCAGACTTGGGGAGCCTGCAGACTGACATGCAGAGGGTGACATTTAAGATCTGTATAAAGACAAATTTCTGTGGAATTTTCTATGCCTGAGATCTAGTGTCTGTCAATATGCCTGTATAAGAGAAAGCAGGTCAGCATATGTTGAAGTAGCTCTTTCCAAGTTATATATAAAATACTAGAGGCCCAGTGCACGAATTTGTGCACTGGTGGGGTCCCTTGGCATGGCCTGCTGGATTGGGCCAAAATTGGCTCCAACATCCTCCGAGGGGTCCCAGATTGAGAGAGTACAGGCAGGCTGAGGGAACCCACCAGTGCAAAATTGGGACTAGGGAGGGACGCAGGAGGCTGGCCAGCCAGGGAGGGATTGCAGGAGGGCTCTAGGTCATATCTGGCAGTCTTGCTCAGTCCCAATTGGCCAAGCCCCAGCAGCAAGCTAATCTACCAGTTGGCAAATCTTTCCCCGATTTGTCAATGCATGTCACAGCATATCATTAGCATATTATGCTTTGATTGGTTGAGTAGCCAATCAGACACTTTGCCTATTAGGCTTTTGTTATATAGGATGTAGCAAAGTTGAGAAGGTTCAGTATTTTATCTCAGAAAAAATAAACTAGTGATTTTTTTAAATTAATTTTTTATACATATCTCCCCATTGCCCCCCCTCCCTCCCAGGCATACCCCAACCCTCCCGTGTCTATGTTAATTGGTTATGATTATATGCATAGATACAAGTCCTTTGATTGATCTCCTATCTACCTCACATAACTTTAATCTTCCTGCTGTAATTTCACAGTCTGTTTGAAGCTTTACTGTCTCTGTATCTATCCTTTTGTTCATCAGTTTATAATGTTCTTTATTATCCCCCAATGAGTGCGATCATGTGATGCTTCTCCTTCATTGACTGGCTTATTTCACTAAGCATAAGGCTCTCCAATTCCAACCAGGTTGCTGCAAATGGTAAGAATTCCTTCTTTTTAATGGCTGCATAGAATTCCATTGTGTAGATGTACCAAAGTTTTCTGATCCACTCATCTGCTGACGGGCACCTAGGCTGTTTCCAAATTGTGGCTATTGTAAATTGTGCTGCTATGAACATAGGGGTACATAAATCCTTTCTGATTGGTGTTTGTAATTTCTTAGGATAAATTCCTAAGAGTGGTATTACAGGGTCAAATGGGAGATCCATTTTTAGTTTTTTGAGGAAACTCCATACTGTTGTCCACAGTGGCTGCACCAGTCTGCATTCCCACCAACAGTTCACAAGGGTTCCTTTTTCTCCGCATCCTCGCCAACACTTGTCGTTTGTTGATTTGTTGATGATTGCCATTCTGACAGGTGTAAAATGGTATCGCATTGTCATTTTGATTTGCATCTCTCAGATGATTAATGACTTTGAACATGTTTTCATGTGTCTCTTGGCCTTCCTTCTGTTGTCTTTTGAAAAGGTTCTATTTAGGTCCGTTGCCCATTTTTTTATTGGATCCTTCATCTTCCTTTCATTAAGTTGTATAAGTAGGTTGTAGATTTTGGAGATTAAACCTTTATCAAGTGATAGCATTTGCAAATATGTTCTCCCATGCATTGATCTTTCTTGTTGTTTTTTTGATGGTTTCTTTTGCTGTGCAAAAGCTTTTTATTTTGATGTAGTCCCATTTGTTTATTTTTTCTTTAGCTTCCATTGCCTTTGGAGCAGTATCAGTGAAGAAGTTCTTTCGGCATATATCTGAGATTGTGCTGCCTGTGGATTCCTCTAGTATTTTTATGGTTTCCCTTCTAATGTTTAAGTCCTGTATCCATTTTGAGTTTATTTTTGTATTTGGTGTAAGTTGGTGGTCCAGTTTCAATTTTTTGCATGTATCTGTCCAATTTTCCCAATACCATTTATTGAAGAGGCTATCTTGGTTCCATTGAATGTTCATGCCTCCTTTGTCAAATATTAATTGAGCATAGTGGTTTGGGTGGATATCTGGGTTCTCTATTCTATTCCATTGATCTATATGTCTGTTCTTGTCCAGTACCAGGCTGTTTTGAGAACAGTTGCTTTGTAGTATAGCTTGAAGTCTGGTATTGAGATCCCACCTACTTTATTCTTTTTTCTCAGAATTGCTGTAGCTATCCGTGGTCTTTTTTTGTTCCAGATGAATCTATGAAGAATTCTTTGTAGGTCTGTGAAATATGTTGTTGGTATTTTAATGGGTAGTGCATTAAATCTGTAGATTGCTTTGGGTAGTATGGACATTTTAATGATGTTGATTCTCCCAATCCATGAGCATGGTATGCTCTTCCATCTGTTAACATCTTCCTCTATCTCTTTTTTCAGTGTTCTGTAGTTTCTGCATAAAGGTCTTTTACCTCTTTAGTTAGGTTATTCCTAGGTATCTTAATTTTTTTGGTACAATGGTAAATGGGATTGCTTTTTTAGTTTCTCTTTCTATAATTTCACTGTTAGTGTATAGAAATGCCACAGACTTCTTAGCATTAATTTTGTATCCTGCTACAGTGCCGAATTCATTAATTAAGTCAATTAGTTTTTGAATGGAGTCTTTTGGGTTTTTTACGTACAATATCATGTCATCTGCAAATAAGGACAGCTTTACTTCTTCTTTTCCAATTTGGATGCCTTTTATTTCTTCTTGTTGTCTAATTGCAATGGCTAATACTTCCAGTACTATGTCGAACAGGAGAGGTGAGAGTGGGCATCCCTGTCTTCTTCCTGTTCTTAGGGGAAATGGTTTTAATTTTTGCCCATTGAGTATCATATTAGCTGTGGGTTTATCATATATGGCTTTTATGATGTTGAGGTATGATCCTTCTATTCCCACTTTGCTGAGAGTTTTTATCAAGAAAGGATGTTGGATTTTGTCAAATGCTTTTTCTGCATCAATTGATATGACCATGTGATTTTTATCTCTCAATTTGTTTATGTGATGTATCACATTTATTGATTTGCGGATATTGAACCATCCCTGCATTCCTGGGATGAATCCTGCTTGGTCATGGTGTATGATCTTTCTGATGTACTGCTGGATCCGGTTTGCTAGAATTTTGTTGAGGATTTTGGCATCTATGTTCATGAGAGATATTGGCCTATAATTCTCTTTCATTGTGTTGTTTTTATGTGGTTTTGGTATTAGGGTTACGCTGGCTTCATAGAAGGTGTTTGGTAGTATTTCTTCTTCTTGAATGTTTTTGAATAGTCTGAAGAGGATAGGTTTTAATTCTTCCTTGAATGTTTGGTAAAACTCTCCTGTGTAGCCATCTGGACCCGGGCTTTTATTTGCTGGAAGCTTTTTGATTACTGCTTCAATTTCTTCCATACTTATTGGACTATTGAGATGTGTGGCTTCCTCCTCATTAAGTTTTGGGAGGTTATATTTTTCTAGGAAAATGTCCATTTTTTGCAGGTTGTCCAATTTGTTGGAATAGAGTTGTTCATAGTATTTTTTAACAGTCCTTTGTATTTCCACAGGGTCTGTTGTTATTTCTCCTCTTTCATTTCTGATTTTGTTTATTTGGGTCTTTTCACTTTGCTTCTTGATGAGCCTGGCTAGAGGTCCATCAATCTTGTTTATCCTTTCAAAGAACCAGCTCTTTGTTTTGTTGATCTTTTGAATTGTTTCTTTGGTCTCCAAGTTGTTTATCTCCGCTCTGATCTTCACTATTTCCTTCCTTCTGTGTACACTGGGCTTTTCTTGTTGCTCACGTTCTAGCTCTTTGAGTTGTAGGTTTAGGTGATTTATTACCATTGTTTCCTGTTTTTTTTGCAGTAGGCTTGTAGGGCTATGAACTTCCCTCTCAAGACTGCTTTCACTGTGTCCCATAAATTTTGTATTGTTGTGTTGTCATTGTCATTTGTTGCCATGATGTTTTTTATTTCTTCCTTGATCTCTCTGGTTACCCAGTCGTTGTTTAAAAGCATGCTGTTTAGTCTCCATGTATTTGATTTCTTTCTATTGTTTTTATTATAGTTGATTTCCAGTTTTATGCCACTGTGGTCTGAGAAAATTCTTGATATGATTTCTATCTTCTTGAATTTGAAGAGACTTTTCTTATGACCCAAAATATGATCTATCTTTGAAAATGACCCATGTGCACTGGAGAAGAATGTATATTCTGTGGCTTTGGGGTCAAATGTTCTGAAGATGTCAATTAATTCCATCTGGTCTAGTGAGTCATTTAGGATTGATGTTTCTTTGCTGATTTTTTGTTTAGAGGATTTGTCCAATGGTGACAGTGGGGTATTAAAGTCTCCGACTGTGATTGTATTGCTGCCAATCTCTCCCTTAATATCCTCCAAGAGTTTTTTTATGTATTTAGGTGCTCCTATATTGGGTGCATATATGTTTACCAGAGTTATTTCTTCTTGTTGGATTGTTCCCTTTAGTATTATGAAGTGGCCTTCTTTATCTCTTGTTATGTCCTTCACTTTGAGATCTAATTTGTCAGATATAAGTATTGCAACCCCAGCTTTTTTTTCATTTCCATTTGCCTGAAATACCATGTTCCATCCCTTCACCCTCAATCTGTGTGCTTCTCTTTTCCTAAGGTGGGTTTGTTGCAGACAGCAGATATGTGGATCATGTTTTCTTATCCAATTGGTTACCCTATGTCTTTTAAATGGAGCATTTAATCCGTTTACATTTAAAGTTATTATTGATAAGTACTTATCTGTTGCCATTTTTAGTCCTTACCCCCGAGTTCCTTCTTCGCTTCCTCTTTCTTTTTATTACAGCAGACCTTTTAACATTTCTTGCATTGCTGGTTTGGTGGTAATATATTCCCTTAGTCCTTTTTTGTCTGTGAAGCTTTTGATTTCACCTTCAATTTTGATTGAGAGTCTTGCAGGGTACAGTATTCTTGGATTCAGACCCTTCCTTTGCATGACTTTGTATATTTCATTCCTTTCCCTTCTGGCCTGACAAGTTTCTGTTGAGAAGTCAGTAGCTAGTCTAATGGGGGTTCCTTTGTAGGTAACTTTCTGTTTCTCTCTGGCTGCTTTTAAGATTCTTACTTTGTCGTCGGTGTTTGCCAATTTAATTATAATGTGCCTCGGTGTCAGTTTGTTGGGGTTCATTTTGCTTGGGACTGTGTGAGCTTCTTGGATTTGTGTGGGTTTTTTCTTTTCTATATTGGGGAAATTTTCTGTCATTATTTCTTCAAACACGTTCTCTAATCCTTGTCCAGTTTCCACTCTTTCTGGAACCCCAATTATGCGGATGTTATTTTGTTTCATGTTATCCCAAAGTTCCCTTAGACTCTCCTCTTGCTTTTTTAACTTTTTTTTCTAGAAGCTGCTGTACTTGGGTATTTTTTCCTACCGTGTCTTCTAGCTCACTGATGCGGTCCTCTGCTTCTTCTAGTCTACTTTTGATGCTTTCTATTGTGTTCTTTATAGCAGAGATGTCATTATTCATTTCTTCTTGTTTATTCTGCACCTCCTCTAGTTTCTTCTGCGTTTCTTCTTTATGCTTCTTCACCTCCTCTAGGTTCTTCTTCATTTCCTCTTGACTCTTATTCATATTGTCAAATTTGTCTTCCATTCTTTTCAACCACATTATGATAATTTCTCTGAACTGTTTCTCTGGTAGGCTTATTTCTGGTTCTATTTCGTTTACTTTCTTTTCTGGTGAAACCTGCCTTTCTGTCTTTTGTGGGCTGTTTCCTTTTGTGCCCATGGTCTTTCTTCTCTGGGTGTCTGGTTATGTAGTGCTCTCTCCTACGTTGATTGAAAGGCACAAACTACAACACGACCAGGTACAACACACAAGGCACTGAGTAGAAATGTATTCAAGATGTTACTAATCACAAATCAGGTGACCACCAATGAAGGACAAATTAGGGGTAAATAGAGAAAAAAGAAGCGGAAAATGAGGAAGAAAGAAAAGAAAGAAGTGCCAAAATCAAATTGGGAGAGTGAGAAAAAAAACAGATAAATAAATGAACAATAATATAAAATAAAATAAGAAAATAAAATGAAAAAGGAGAAGGAAAGAGGAAGAGAAGAAAGTCAGAGAGAAAAGAAAGTGTATAAGAGAGAAAAGAGGAACAAAATATAGATGTCAGGAGACAACTCCAATAGAACAGTCACTAATCCCAATAAAGGCCAGCAACCAGTACCTAGAGATTAATGCAAATTGCAAATAGCAACTGGTATCGAGGGAGATGAGGGAAAAGAGAGGTAGAAAACAAACCAAGCAAAAAGGAAAATAAAACAAGTAGAATAAACTAAAACAATCTCTCAAAAAAAAATTTCAAAAAATCGATATAATCACTTTTCAGGCAAATAGCAACAAAAGGACATAGAGAAAAAACAACTTTTTGGCTAGTGAAGACAAAAGGGGAGAGGTTTGTGTGGACTTGTAGTAGGGGATTTGAAATTAGATATATAAATGGGGTGAAATTTTAACCAGGTAAAGAGAAAAATAGGGAGAATCTAAAGTTGGAAAAGGGAAAGAGAAACAAGACAGCAAAATGGGGAAAGTTAGGAGGAAAGTGTTGGCATAAAGGTGGAGTTGAGTTGGAGTAAAATTATGCTAAAGGGAAGATGAAAATAGAATGTAGAACTCTAATCCCGAAATAAAATAAAGAGAAAACAAAATGACACTTTTTTTTTCCAAAAACGGTAAAGTACTAGTAGTAATTAATAATACTAGTTTAAAACAAAAATGTAATAATTATAAAGGTAAATAAAATCAATTGAGGCACAAAGAAAAAAATATTCTTTTAATTAAAATATGTGAAAATGAAAAATAATTAAAAATTAAAAAAAAGAAAAAAGAAAAAAGGAAAAAAAAAAGAAGAAAAATAGAATGGTCCTTCACTTCCACTATTATTCTGCTTGGCACTCCTGTTTCCCAGTAGGGGAGGTATTGCAGTTCCCTGTGTTCCCCTCTTGGTGTTTTAATCTCTTTATTCTCTTGTGGTTATGCGAGAGTCAATTTATGTGTCATCCATTGGGTGGCAGTGTTTCGGAATTGATCTCTGAGACAAAGCACAGGACCTCTCTAGGCTGTCCTCAGATCCTGCTACTCTGTGGTTCCCAAAACCAATTTGTGGGGGGTTTTGCAGCCTGGACACTGCAATAACTCCCAGGTTGTCCCTCTGCCCCAGAGAAAAAGAAAAAAAAAAGTCGTTTCCGGAGCTCTCCTCTGTCAACAGCTCAGAGGGTCTGCCTTCACACTCAGGGATCACGCCCTGACCATCTCTGCGGACCTCTCTAGAGGCAGCTTTCCCGCAGCCCGGCTCCCAGTGTTAGCGTCTCTGCCCTGCGGGGGTAGTAGACCGCACCCTGGCCCAGGCGAAATCTGACCCTTCTACGCGCTCAGTGTGGATCTCTGAATCCTCAGTCTGCGTGTCTGTGCCGCCTGGGAAGCCGCGCTCTGGGTCCTGGCTGCTCTGTGGGTGCCTCCGTCAGCCGAAGCTTTCAGACCTCGGCAGACATCCACCTCCCCCTTTAGTCAGGCGCAATCTAACCTTTCCGTGTGCTCTGTGGATCTCTGGTTCCGCTGCGTGTCTGCGCTGATTGGAGAGCGGAGTTCTGGGTCCCCGGGTTACTGGTGCCCAGCCGAAGGCTTCAGAGCGCCACAGACATCCACCTCCCACTGCAAGATGGCTTGGGCTCCACTTTCGAGCTGGTGGCTCCGGCGGACAAAAACCCCGTGGCAGTGGGGCTGCCTGGCCGGGAGAGCCCCTTCCAGCAGTTCCCCGCCTTCCCCTGGAGGACAACTGACTCCTAGCTTGCCAACAAACACTCCCAATACAACTCTCAGCCGCTCTCTCTCCCTCTACCCAGCGACAAAGCTCCAGACGCGTCCGTCTACTCCGCCGCCATTTTCTCCTCCTGATCTTTAAAATTTGTTATGATTAGTTCTGCTCCTTTGGCCCCAAACTCACTGCAAGGGGACAGGTATGTGTAAGGCCTTCCCCGAGGACAGGAGCACCATGCATGGCAGTCACATAATGTCTCGCAGACTGGCATGGTGTTTTTGTAGCACTCTTTCTCCTAGAAGGTTATGTTTCTTCCTAAGTGATTTGCAGTGAACACAACTGTAAGGAAATAAAGTATAGTTTTAGTTGATAAAATTAAAATTACTGTTTTTATAATTCATAAACTATAAACTGTACCCAGGTCTTGGAGTTGTGGGAAGAAAGGAAGAGGCTCACTCGCCTTTTTAATTTTTATTTTTTACCTCTGAAAGGAGAAGTGAGGAGCAGGAATGACTCAAGCATTTTCTTGGTGCCTCCTACGAACATCTCCTCCCCATTCCCCGCCACCAGACGTTGGCCAGTTTACAGCTGCCAGTATCGATGTTTTTTTCTGAATGGCAGGACAGGGTTTCAAACTCTGGTTTGACTTCACTGCAGTGACCCAAGACCCTCGTCCCCACACTGTACTGTCTCTGCAAGTTCTTGCAAGCAGTTCTCACATGCAGTTTCAACACATTTTCAAGGCTGTCGCTGAAAGGAGAGGCTTGGCATTGTGGGCATTGCTGACACATATACGCCCTGACTTTGCAGACATATGCTATGGAGTCTGGGTTTTAGAAATTAATGACAGCATTCTTAGATAGCTGAGCAACGTCAGCTCTCTGTGAATGCTGGGCCTTGGGCCTCCCACCTTCCCGTAGCTGATGTTCTGCTGCAGCCTCCACCTGCACAGTCCCATATGGAAATCGGACAGAAGGAGATAAATTTTTTAAACAGGTGTTGACTTCTAACCTTTGAAAAGTTCAGTGTGAGAGAGTCTGATTTATTGTGCTGGGTGGTATAGTTTAGATGTGCCCCGTAAGACTCGAGTACTGGCCTTGTGGAGTCCATGCAGATGGGCGAGCAGGTGGAGGTCTGGAAGAGTAAGACGCTGGTCAGGACCGGCCTCTGAACGGCTGGGCACAGGTGCTGATCGGCTGTGAAGGGAGGGTCCGACTTAGCTGGAGGTCGTGAGGACATTGCTCTCTGGGTGGGAAGAACAGGAAACCACATAGACAGACAAGTGGCCACACTCTGAAGGGGTGAAGATGGCAGTGGGGGTGGCAGTGGGAGGCAGGAACTGCAAGAAGATTTACTTCCCTTGGGGGATTTCACTGGTTCCATGAAGCCTAGAATTTGCTTAGGCAGTGTGCAGATCGGCCTGGGGTTCCCTTTAGGAGGCCTGCAAGTTGGGGCTGCCACATGACCAGAGTCCACAGCATTCCCGCGATTAACGTATGTATCAGACTTCAACTGAGAAAAGGCCAGCGGCTGATCAGGATGTGATTGGAAGTTGGGCATTGTCAGGAGAGAATGGGCCCTGGAATCGGACTCCAAACCTGAACAGCGGGTGAGTTACTTGGGCGAGTCACCACAAGTTTCAAACCTTCAGCGTTTCCTCTGTAAAATGGAGACACACTATCACCTTCTTTTGAGGGCTGTAATGTTAAATGTGATAATATGTAAATGGACATCAGTGAAATATTAGTTCCTTTCCTGCGGCTGTTTCTTTACTTCAGAGCATGGTGCGAGCAGCATTTCCTCTGTGCAGATCCTCCTGATGTTTCTGTCCGAGTAATGTGTCTGGGTCCACTGTGCCCTCTGCCACCTGGCGCAGCTGCTCCCCCCAGCGAGGGGTCTCAGGCAGCAGGGCCGCCGGCTGGTGTAATTGATAACTGGGCTGGAGGTCTAACCAGGAGGTGTTTAACTGGGAGGGGAAGGCAAGGTGCCACCGGATGGCATGAGGGCATCAGAGGTCAGGAAGGAGTGGGAAATAGGAGATAGAATTTGTCAGCATCTTCTTTTTGACAAGGGGTGATGGCTCTGTCCTCATACTTTACAATGTCACCACTGTGAGAGTGCAGTGTCCTGAGGAAGAGTAATATTTTAATTAGCCTTAAGTATCTGATTTCTAATGCATCAGTTCTCTCCTTGAGGCCTCAGCGGTTTGGATTCCTTTTGCCCATGTCCGCCACCTGCCTACCCCTTTCATCTGAATCAGAAGGAAACCACCAAGCAGCCTGTGCATCCCATTACCAGACCTCAGGATAGTAATTGTCAAGTGCTCCCAGTTACACAAGTGTGGAAGAAGTGCTTCTCTTTCAATAGCGCCTTGTCAAAATGCCAGGCACAGTTTGTTTTTGACATTTGCTGCTACTGTTAAATAAATGTCTTGCTTCTGTCATAGCTAATGTTGACTTGAAGGCATTCAGAGGGCATTTCTCAACTCCAGCCTTAGTAGCGAGACCTGGGTCTTGACAGATATTTTTCTTGCTTGCCCAAGGCAGCTGCATGTAAGGGGGCAACCTTTGCCTCTCTAAGCTTGATACAATTTCAAATGGGCACACACCACTTAACACTTTAGAACTAATAGTGCATATGTGTACAGACACAGACATAAACACACACACACACACACACACACACACACACACACACACACACACACACGTCAGGGTCCTGAAGTTTTGCCAGCCTAGGGATGACATTTGTATCAATTAAGTAGTATCTCATTATAAGACCACTTAAAACTGGCTGTTCTGCCCTGGTAAACCTTTGTCTGTTAGAATGTCATACTTAATTACAGATCTTTTAGAAAATCAATAAACAGTTTTATTGTTTCTGCATTTGCAATGGAGCAAGCCCCGAGAACTACCCAGCCAGCAGCATGCACTGTGTGCCGCCTGCCAGAGAGAATTTGGGTCTTCCCACTCAGTGATGTCTTCTGTTGCTGTGTCCATTAGACATCTCATTATGTGCCCTTTTCCCCTACTGTTGGGCGAAAGCATCTTTTGAGTTTTTCCTCCAATATCTTACAGACGAACATGTAGACACCTCTTCCTAATGGGATCATCACATTTGAAACATTCACCATTTATGAGGTAATGGAGGGGAGGATAAAAAAATTGGTCAGAGTGAGAACTGAGTAAGAATTCCATGGAAATGGGTAGGAGTTGGCATTATTTGTATGTGCAGAGGCCAAGAAATGTGTGGTTAGTTTCAAAATAAATACCAAAGGAATGGTTAATTAGACAAGTCTGTTATGCAGTTTCAGAAAAATAGACGTATACCAGTCATTAAGATTTCTGATAACTGAGACAACTTGGGCTTGGAGCTTTCCATGTGCAGCAGATTATAAACCTATAGATAAGTGTCTACCAGGCCCTGCAACGCACTTTGCTTTAACTACACCTATGTCACAAAACATTTCTTTAAATTTTGAGAAATAACTTTTAGAGATTTTCAAAATTATGAAATCTGATCATGTGAATTCTTAAAGTAGCACCTCTCTCTCTTCCTTTCTACCTCTCCCTCTCCCCCCATCCCTCTCTCTCTTTCTGAGGCTGGTATTTGTTTGGGACTGGTTTTAAAGTGCAGCAGTTTTTCTTCTAAGAAGACTATGGATTCATTTAGTGTCAGGATGCAGTGATCTCATGTGGATTCATATCTGTCATATAGCCACTTAATGAATTGTAAGGTTCACAAAGAAGATTGGTAGAGCTGGAAGGGACCCTAAATTCACCCAGGGCTACCCAGTCTTTTCGTTTTGCAAATGGCATTGGTTGAGTGCTCATCCCTGGTCACAGAACCAATTAGTGGCAGAAACAGACATTTTAATTGCTTTAACAAGGCATTAACATTTCAATTCATGAAAAAGGTAGATTTAAGCAATATTGACAACTGCTAGGTGATGAACACTCATGAATTATGAATGTTTCTATTATGAAGGAAAATTATTTGTTACCTTAAGTTACAAGTGGCAAATAACATTGAGTATCTATTATATGCTTTACATATACCACTTGACTTAATAACCCATTTAAACCATGGGGTAAATTTGATTATAAAGTTATAAAGTCAGTCCTTTCTATGCAAAGAAACAGAACTACAGAGATCAAACATAACTTGCCAATGTCACACAGGAGAATACAGCTGGGGAGAGAGCCACCCCGCCCTGTCCACAGGCTGCACCTACTCTGCTTGTGACATCTACACAGGAGTACATTGGTAGAATTTGACTTATTCCTAAGAAATGGGCTGTGGAGCTTAAACATAATGTGAAAATCATGTTCTTGCCATTCCTGAGCAATTTTAAATTTCATTTGGAGCAATGAACAACTTCACTGTACAACTCTTAGCTAAGCAACAGGTTCTGAGCCTGAGAATCACTAGTTTTTGTTGAAATAAGTTGGATGTCTTAAAAGAGAGGTGTGGGAATGATTATTTGCATCATGAGATTAAAGTGGAGATATTTTAAAATCAAGGGACTGGGTTGAATATTCTCATAATGAAGAAATAGGATGTAAAGCAGCAGATACATTTTCATTTATGACTTAAATATGAACTTCCAAGCCACTCTGTCTTTTTCAATTTTAAAATTGAAGTTGGCATATCTAAAACATTAAAATGTTGTTAGCATGAACACAAGAAAATAATAATGAAATAGATCCATTATTTTCTAAATTCCCATTAGAATTGCATATGGAAAAAATCACAAACATTATCAATGAAATTGGAAGTAATTGATGCATATTATTTCTTATATTTTAAAGTTCATGACCTTTATGAAGGTAAGACAGAGAAAATATGATTAGGCTAATTATTAGAGTGGGGACTCTAATAATGAATATAAATGCAAGAGATTAATTATTTCCTCTCCCTCTGCCCTAAAATTATATCTGAAAAGGATAGTCCTACATACCACATGAAACTTCACTCCTTCCTAGCCACACCCTTCCTAACTAGGCCAATCAGGAGACTAGAGGCACAGGCCATGTGGAGGGATGGGATTGGCTGGCTCAGTGTGAAGCTAATTGACTTATCGTAGCTCTATCACTTGGGATCTTAGAGGTTATGCATGACAGAATCCCTGGTTCATAAATGACTTAAGCAAGAAAGAAAGTTATTGGCTCATGAAACTGAAGAGCAGGACTAACTTCACATTATAGTTAGGATTCAGTTGGTAAAAACTGACATCAGGATTCAGCTTCTTTTCATCCCTTTGCTCTATTTGCTGCATTGGCATTTGTCTGGGCTTTACGAAGGCAGGATGGTGTAGGCAGCTCCAACCTCAGATGCTCTCCCATCCACATCCATCTCAGTAGTCTCTACAAAAGTCTCATCATATCTATTGTATCTGGTCAGGTCAGGTCCAATGCTAAATAAATCACCATGGCTGGTTCTCCACAGAGAAGATAGGATATGATGACAAAAATAAGGGTAAATGTGTGTGTGTGTGTGTGTGTGTGTGTGTGTGTGTGTGTGTATTATGTATATTGGTAAGAAAGGAGGCTCCTGATAATCTACGCTGTAAAGCATGAATTGCCCACACATCCTTCTAAATAGATTCTTCTTTTGCAAACAAAAACATTTAGTCAGAGACACCTTTGAAACAATTTTCTTGAACCTGAGTTAGGCCACAACCAAATCATTTCCATCTCTTGAAAACTAGGAAAATTGGGAATGGTAGAAATTCTCCCAAGAAATTCATCCCAATTTTTCACTTGCAATAATCCTTATTTGGAATTTACCAAATTCTAGTTAGGAAAGCCTGGAAGATCAATTTGCTCATTAAGATGCTAGGAATGCATTTTATGCAGTTTCAGCTGCCGACCCCAAAGTAGGCAGTTTGTGGGACAAATCTTTTCCTGATGCCCTGATTTGAGAGAAAGATCAGTGTTTCTGTTCTCATTCTTCATAGAGATTCTGTACAACTAGAGGAGAGGTTTCCAGGGCTGCTTATTGACCCCATCTTGCTGGCTCATCATGAATTAAACCAAGTGGAGCAACACTAACTCTAGCATCAGAATAAGGTTTCCTAACCTGAGTTTTCGAAAGCCTCTGTGTGGAGTTGTACAGGAACACCACATCTAGTCATTTGGGTTAGGTCCCTGCCCTAGCAAGTTATATAACTTTGATTTTTGGCAAGCCAAATAATTTCACTGGGATAAGACATCTTTACAATTTCAGAATGAAATTCTCTTATCTTGCCAATACCAGTATGTCCTTTCTTAGTAAAGTTGATACACTGGGTCAGTCTTTCTCCAAATGTCATAAACTACTTTCTCTTTTCATAATTACTGAAATAAGTAGGGAATGAAGAAAAGAAATCTTGCTATCTGAAGCCAAGCTGTGTAGGGAGATGTTAGATCACTTTTGGCAAGAGAGAAAGGCTCTCAGAATTGGGCTTAGATACAAGAAATATGTGAAATGAACCCCTTTATGTGTTGTTTTTTAATGATCATCTTCTCCCCTGAGGATTGATTAGTATTCTTTTCCATTGGCTATCTTTAGTTTCTACTTGTCCTGGGAAAGTGCCTGTTTCCATGCCTGACACCCACGATCCATAAACAAAGAACGAAGGTCATGTGCATGGGAGGTGCCTATTAAAAATACAGCCTCAAAAAAAATTAATCCCATGTAGAATTTTAGTTTTCTGTCATTTTAATATCTTAACCATAGTAAAAGTGAACTTATTCTATAGCTGCATGATTTATTCAGAAATTAAAAAGTATACCTTATTGGCTTCCAGTCAAAATGGCAGCATAAGTAAGTGTGATACTCATATCATCCCTCAACTACATAAAAATACAACTCAATTACGGAACAATCATCATTCAGAACCACTTGAAATCTAGCTGAACAGAAGTACTCCAACTAAAAATATAAATAAGAAGCCACATGGAGATTGGTAGGAGGGGTGGAGATGCTGAACAGGCTGGTCCTACACCCACCTATGGCAGATAAAAATTGGAAGGGATATTTCATCTGTGGAGGTACCCCCTGAGGAGTGAGGGCTCCCAGTCCCACATCAGGCCCCTCATCCTAGTGTTTCCGTGCCAGGAAAAGACCTCCCCTGGTTGGTTGGGTAGTTCAGTTGGTTGGAGTGTTCTCATGATACACCAAGGTTGCAGGTTCTATCCCCAGTCAGGGCCCATAAAAGAAGCAACCAATGAATGCATAAATAAGTGGAACAACCAATTGCGCTCTCTCTCTCTCTCTCTCTCTCTCTCTCTCTCTCTCTCTCTCTCTCATAAATCAATAATAATAAAAATAGCCATGATCATGGCTAAGGGAGATGGAGGATTCTGGAGTCACAAACATTCCTCTTAAAAGGCTCACACTCATGGCCTTATTCAGACTTACTCCCTGAGTTCTAGTACTGGAGCAGCAGCTCAAAAGGGATATATAGGGAGGTACTGAAATGTCTGACATGAGGGAGAGAGCTGAAAGGGCAGCTTTCTCCCAGACAGAAGTCCTAGCAGGGTCCATTGTTTCTCTTCTGAGTCCCTTCTCCTACAAAGCAAGCAGATGGGCACCATATTTGAGTCTTTACATCTTGGTTATCACTGCTATCCCCATCCTGGTGATTTCCTGAGATGCTGATTCACCAACTTGGGGGCCCATCCAAGCTGTTTCTAGTGGCTTTTCCATACTAATGGTCTGTCTTGGCTCATGCTTCAGACTTTCCTTAAATCTCTCAAACAAGCAGCATCTGGCCTCAATGTGTCCTGTAGCCTCTCTAAGTAGCTCCAGATCCAGCACTAGTGGAAGGCAGTCTTGGGTTGCAGCTTGGCCTCTCCTGGGCACTTACAAGCCCAGCACAAGTAGCAGCCTTTGGAGATAGCTTTGTAGCTCATGCCAGGTGGTCCCAGGAAGATAACAAAGGGTGGCTGACATTGGCCTGCACCTCCTGAAAGGCTCCAAAGCCCATGCATCTGGTGGACAGCTTCAGATAACATTAAAGCACTACCTAAGCACCTCCACAAGCAACACACACAAGGGGCAGACTCAGTGGGCACCAAAGACCCACTGAAATAAGTCCTACTCCATGGGATGGGCCTCTGCACAGCTGATCCTCCACAGTGTTTGCAGCTAATCCTTGCAACCCATTGGCCTTAGGTAAATCTTTCTCATTAACATGCCAACAGTAATCCAAGATTAACTACATCAGGTGGGTGCACATAGTCCACACAAGGGAATGTACCTGGAGTGCCCAACTTGGGTGAATGGGGAGGCTGTGCCACTGGACTCTATAGGGCATGTACTACGCAAGGCCACTCTACCACATCTGGGAGCTGTAGCAGGTCTACTGAATACATAGGAACAAACATAGGAAAGCAGTCATTGCTGATGCCCATAGCTCTTCTCGATCACTTGGGGCCATCAGTGGATGTGAGCGGCAGCTGCCAGCCTGATTGCTCCTGAGGGCTTCTCCACCTCTCCCTGCACTTGGGGGGCAATCAGGGCAGCAGCCACCACTTGCACCCACGGACAGCGCCAGCCCCACTCATACCTGCTGCTGACACTGGCCCCAATCACTCTGCACCATCAGCGGGTGTGAGTGGGGCCAGCACCATTTGTGCATGATAGCGGTGGCGCAAGCAGGGTTGCTGGCAGACAGGGGACTGGGAGCTGCAGCAGGAAGGGCCGGCTGGGGTGTGGAGGATGGCCTGATACCTGCCCCTGTGCCCACCACAGCCTCGCCACCCACAGTTCCTTTCAAAGTGCATGAATTCATGCACTGGGCCCCTACTAGTCTATAATATTGCAATAACTATGTGTGGTGTCAGATGGGTATGAGATTTATCGATTCACTGGGATGAATAGCTGAAACCAATATAATATAGTATGTCAACTCTAATTGAAAAATAAATTATTTTTATTTTATTTTTCTAAATTTTTATTAATTTTTTATACATATCTCCCCATGGCCGCCCTCCCTCCCAGGCATACCCCAACCCCACAGTGTCTATGTTCATTGGTTATGCTTACATGCATGCATACAAGTCCTTTGATTGATCTCTTATCTACCTCACATAACTTTAATCTTCCTGCTGTAATTTCACAGTCTGTTTGAAGCTTTACTGTCTCTGTATCTATCCTTTTGTTCATCAGTTTATAATGTTCTTTATTATCCACAAATGAGTGAGATCATGTGATGCTTCTCCTTCATTGACTGGCTTATTTCACTAAGCATAAGGCTCTCCAGTTCCAACTAGGTTGCTGCAAATGGTAAGAATTACTTCTTTTTAATGGCAGCATAGAATTCCATTGTGTAGATGTACCACAGTTTTCTGATCCACTCATCTGCTGACGGGCACCTAGGCTGTTTCCAAATTGTAGCTATTGTAAATTGTGCTGCTATGAACATAGGGGTGCATAAATCCTTTCTGATTGGTGTTTGTAATTTCTTAGGATAAATTCCTAAGAGTGGGATTACAGGGTCAAATGGGAGATCCATTTTTAGTTTTTTGAGGAAACTCCATACTGGTCCCCACAGTGGCTGCACCAGTCTGCATTCCCACCAACAGTGAAGAAGGGTTCCTTTTTCTCCGCATCTTCACCAACACTTGTCGTTTGATGATTTGTTGATAATTGCCATTCTGACAGGTGTAAAATGGTATCGCATTGTCATTTTGATTTGCATCTCTCAGATGATTAATGACTTTGAACATGTTTTCATGTGTCTCTTGGCCTTCCTTCTGTCGTCTTTCAAAAAGGTTCTATTTAGGTCCGTGGCCCATTTTTTTTATTGGATCGTTTATCTTCCTTTTATAATTATATAAGTTGGCTATAGATTTTGGAGATTAAACCTTTATCAGTGATAACATTTGCAAATATGTTCTCCCATACAGTGATCTTTCTTGTTGTTTTGTTGATGGTTTCTTTTTCTGTGCAAAAGCTTTTTATTTTGATGTAGTCCCATTTGTTTATTTTTTCTTTAGCTTCCATTGCCTTTGGAACAGTATCAGTGAAGAAATTCTTTCGGCATATATCTGAGATTGTGCTGCCTGTGGATTCCTCTAGTATTTTTATGGTTTCCCTTCTAATGTTTAAGTCCTGTATCCATTTTGAGTTTATTTTTGTATTTGGTGTAAGTTGCTGGTAAGTTTCATTTTTTTGCATGTATCTGTCCAATTTTCCCAAAACCATTTATTGAAGAGGCTATCTGGGCTCCATTGAATGTTCATGCCTACTTTGTCAAATATTAATTGAGCATAGTGGTTTGGGTGGATATCTGGGTTCTCTATTCTATTCCATTGGTCTATATGTCTGTTCTTGTGCCAGTACCCGGCTGTTTTGAAAACAGTTGCTTTGTAGTATAACTTGTAATCTGGTATTGAGATCCCACCAACTTTATTCTTCTTTCTCAGAATTGCTGTAGCTATTCGTGGTCTTTTTTTTGTTCTAGATGAATCTATGAAGAATTCTTTCTAGGTCTGTGAAATATGTTGTTGGTATTTTAATGGGTAGTGCATTAAATCTGTAGATTGCTTTGGGTAGTATGGACATTTTAATGATGTTGATTCTCCCAATCCATGAGCATGGTATGCTGTTCCATCTGTTAACATCTTCTTCTATCTCTTTTTACAGTGTCCTGTAGTTTTCTGCATATAGGTCTTTTACCTCTTTAGTTAGGTTTATTCCTAGGTATCTTAATTTTTTTGGTGCTATGGTAAATGGGTTTGCTTTTTTAATCTCTCTTTCTGTAATTTCACTATTAGTGTACAGAAATGCCACAGATTTCTTGGCATTAACTTTGTATCCTGCTACATTGCCAAATTCATTTATTAAGTCAATTCGTTTTGGAATGGAGTTCTTCGGGTTTTTTATGTACAGTATCATGTCATATGCAAATAAAGACAGCTTTACTACTTCTTTTCTAGTTTGGATGCCTTTTATTTCTTCTTCTTGTCTAATTGCAATGGCTAATACTTCCAGTACTATGTCGAACAGCAGAGGTGAGAGTGGGCATCCCTTTCTTGTTCCTGTTCTTAGGGATAATGGTTTTAGTTTTTGCCCATTGAGTATGATGTTACCTGTGGGTTTATCATATATGGCTTTTATGATGTTGAGGCATGCTCCTTCTATTCCCACTTTGCTGAGAGTTTTTATCAAGAAAGGATGTTGGATTTTGTCAAATGCTTTTTTCTGCATCAATTGATATGACTATGTGATTTTTATCTCTCAATTTGTTTATGTGATGTATCACATTTATTGATTTCTGGATATTGTACCATCACTGAATTCCTGAGATGAATCCTGCTTGGTCATGGTGTATGAACTTTCTGATGTACTTCTGGATCCGGTTTGCTAGAATTTTGTTGAGGATTTTGGCATCTATGTTCATGAGAAATATTGGCCTATAATTCTCTTTCATTGTGTTGTCTTTATTTGGTTTTGGTACTAGGGTGATGCTGGCTTCATAGAAGGTGTTTGGAAGTGTTCCTTCTTCTTGAATATTTTTGAATAGTTGGAGGAGGATAGGTTTTAATTCTTCCTGGAATCTTTGTTAAACTCTCCTGTGTAGCCATCTGGTCCCGGGCTTTTATTTGCTGGAAGCTTTTTGATGCCTGGTTCAATTCTTCAATTTCTTCCATAGTTACTGGACTATTGAGATGTTTGGCTTTCTCCTCATTGAGTTTTGGAAGGTTATATTTTTCTAGGAAAATGTCCATTTCTTGCAGGTTGTCCAATTTGTTGGAATAAAGTTGTTCTTAGTATTTTTTAACAATCCTTTGTATTTCCACAGGGTCTGTTGTTATTTCTCTTCTTTCATTCTGATTTTGTTTATTTGGGTATTCTCTCTTTGCTTTTTGGTGAGCCTGGCAGGAGATCCATCAATCTTGTTTATCCTTTCAAAGAACCAGCTCTTTGTTTTGTTGATCTTTTCAATTGTTTCTCTGGTCTCCAAGTTGTTTATCTCTGCTCTGATCTTCACTATTTCCTTCCTTCTGAGTACATTGGGCCTTTCTTGTTGCTCTCCTTCTAGCTCTTATAGTTGTAGATTTAGGTAATTTCTTACCATTGTTTCCTGTTTTTTGCAGTAGGCTTGTAGGTCTATGAACTTCCCTCTCAAGACCGCTTTCACTGTGTCCCATAAATTTTGTATTGTTGTGTTGTCATTGTCATTTGTTGCCATGATGTTTTTTCATTTCTTCTTTGACCTCTCTGGTTACCCAGTCGTTGTTTAATAGCATGCTGTTTAGTCTCCATGTGTTTGATTTCTTTCTATTGTTTTTATTATAGTTGATTTCCAGTTTTATGCCACTGTGATCTGAGAAAATGCTTGATATGATTTCTATCTTCTTGAATTTGAAGAGACTTTTCTTATGACCCAAAATATGATCTATCTTTGAAAATGACCCATGTGCACTGGAGAAGAATGTACATTCTGTGATTTTGGGGTGAAATGTTCTGAAGATGTCAATTAATTCCATCTGGTCTAGTGAGTCATTTAGGATTGATGTTTCTTTGCTGATTTTTTGTTTAGAGGATTTGTCCAATGGTGACAGTGGGGTATTAAAGTCTCCGACTATGATTGTATTGCTGCCAATCTCTCCCTTAATATCCTCCAAGAGTTTTTTTATGTATTTACGTGCTCCTATATTGGGTGCGTATATGTTTACGAGTTATTTCTTCTTGTTGGATTGTTCCCTTTAGTATTATGAAGTGGTCTTCTTTATCTCTTATTATGTACTTCACTTTGACATCTAATTTGTCAGATATAAGTATTGCAACCCCAGTTTTTTTTTTTTCATTTCCATTTGCCTGAAATACCATCTTCTATCCCTTCACCCTCAATCTGTGTGCATCTCTTTTCCTGAGGTGGGTTTCTTGCAGACAGCAGATATATGGATCATGTTTTCTTATCCAATTGGTTACCCTATGTCTTTTGATTGGAGTATTTAACCCGTTTACATTTAAAGTTATTATTGATAAGTACTTATCTGTTGCCATTTTTAGTCCTTACCCCCGAGTTCCTTCTTCACTTCCTCTTTCTTTTTATTACAGCAGACCCTTTAACATTTCTTGCATTGCTGGTTTGGTGGTAATATATTCCTTTAGTCCTTTTTTGTCTGTGAAGCTTTTGATTTCACCTTCAATTTTGATTGAGAGTCTTGCAGGGTACAGTATTCTTGGATTCAGACCCTTCCTTTGCATGACTTTGTATATTTCATTCCATTCCCTTCTGGCCTGATGAGTTTCTGTTGAGAAGTCAGTAGCTAGTCTTATGGGGGTTCCTTTGTAGGTAATTTTCTGTTTCTCTCTGGCTGCTTTTAAGATTCTTACTTTGTCATTGGTGTTTGCCAATTTAATTATAACGTGCCTTGGTGTCTGTTTGTTGGGGTTCATGTTGCTTGGGACTGTGTGAGCTTCTTGGTTTTGTGTGGGGTTTTTCTCTCCTATATTGGGGAAATTTTCTGTCATTATTTCTTCAAACACGTTCTCTAATCCTTGTCCAGTTTCCACTCTTTCTGGAAACCCAATTATGCGGATGTTGTTTTGTTTCATGTTATCCTAAAGTTCCCTTTGGCTCTCCTCTTGCTTTTTAACTTTTTTTTTTCTAGAAGCTGCTGTACTTGGGTATTTTTTCCTACTGTGTCTTCTAGCTCACTGTTGCGGTCCTCTGCTTCTTCTAGTCTACTTTTGATGCTTTCTATTGAGTTATTTATAGCAGTGATGTCATTTTTCATTTCTTCTTATTCATTCTGCACCTCCTCTAGGTTCTTCTGCATTTCTTCTTGCTGCGTCTTCATCTCCTCTTGGGTCTTCTTCATTTCCTTTTGGCTCTTCCTCAGATTGTCAAACTTGTCTTCCATTCTTTTCATCCACCTTATGATCATTTTTCTGAACTCTTTCTCTGGCAGGCTTATTTCTGCTTCTATTTCATTTACTTCCTTTTCTGGTGAAACCTGCCTTTCTGTCTTATGTGAGCTGTTTCTTTTTCTGCCCATGGTCTTTCTTCTCCAGGAATCTGGTTATGTAGTTTTTTCTCATACATTGATTGAAAGGCACAAACTACAACACGACCAGGTACTGAACACCAGGCACAGAGTAGAAATGTATTCAAAATGTTAATAATCACAAATAAGGTGACCACCAGTGAAAGACAAATTAGGGGTAAATAGAGAAAGAAGAAGAGAAAAATGAGGAAAAAAGAAAAGAAAGAAATGTCAAAATCAAATTGGGAGAGTGAGAAAAGAGAAAAAAAAATAAATGAACAAAAACATAAAATAAAATAAGAAAATAAAAAGGAGAAGATGGAGAAGAAAAGAGGAAGAGAAAAAAAGTCAGAGAGAAAAGAAAGTGTATAAGAGAGAAAAAGGGAACAAAATATAGATGTCAGGAGACATCTCCAATAGATCAGTCACTAATCCCAATAAAGGACAGCCACCAGTACCTAGAGATTAATACAAACTGCAAATAGCAACTGGTATCAAGATAGGTGAGGGAAAAGAGAGGTAAAAAACAAAGCAAGCAAAAAGCAAAATAAAACAAGTAGAATAAACTAAAACAACCTCACAAAAAATTTCAAAAAATCAATATAATCACTTTTCAGGCAAATAGCAACAAAAGGACATTGAGAAAAAACAAATTTTTGGGTAGTGAAGACAAGAAGAGAGAGGTTTGTATGGACTTTTAGTAGGGGATTTGAAATTAGGTATATAAATGGGGTGAAATTTTAACCAGGTAAAGAGAAAGAATAGGGGGAATCTAAAGTTGGAAAAGGGAAAGAGAAACAAGACAACAAAATGGGGAAAGTTAGGAGGAAAGTGTTGGCATAAAGGTAGAGTTGAGTTGGAATAAAATTATGCTAAAGGAAAGATGAAAATAAAATGTAGAACTCTAATCCCAAAATAAAATTAAGAGAAAACAAAATGACACTTTTTTTTTCCAAAAAGGTAAAGTACTAGTACTAATTAATAATATTAGTTTAAAACCAAAATGTAATAATTAAAAAGGTAAAATCAATTGAAGCGGAAAGAAAAAAAAATAGTCTTTTAATTAAAATATGTAAAAATGAAAAAAAAGAAAAAAGGAAAAAAAAATAGAATGGTCCTTCACTTCCACTATTATTCTGCTTGACACTCCTGTTTCCCAGTAGGGAAGGTATTGCAGTTCCCTGTGTTCCCCTCTTGGTGTTTTAATCTCTTTATTCTTTTCTGGTTATGTGAGAGTCAATTTGTGTGTCATCCACTGGTGGCAGTGTTTCAGAATTGATCTCTGAGACAAAGCACAGGACCTCTCTAGGGTGTGCTCAGATCCTGCTACTCTGTGGTTCTCAAAGCCAGTTTGTGGGGATTTTGCAGCGGGGACACTGTAATAACTCCCAGGCTGTCCCTCTGCCCCAGAATAAAACGAGTCGTTTTCCAGAGCTCCCCTCTGTCAACAGCTCGGAGAGTCTGCCTCCACACTCAGGGATCACGCCCTGCCCATCTCCGCGGTCCTCTCCAGAGGCAGCTTTCCCAAAGCCCGGCTCCCACAGCGTGCGCATCTCTGCCCTGCGGAGGTAGGAGACCTCACCCTGTCCTAGGCGAAATCTGACCTTTCCATGTGCTCTGTGGATCTCTGATTCAGCCTCGTGTCTGCACGGATTGGAGAGCGGAGTTCTGGGTCCCCGGTCCCTGGCTGCTCGATGGGTGCTATAGCCGCAGGCTTCAGACCTCCACAGACATCTACCTCCCTCTGCAAGATGGTGCTGTCTCTGCATTCGCGCTGGTGGCTCTGGCAGACAAAATCCCCGTGGCAGTGGGGCTGCCTGGCCAGGAGAGCCCCGTCCAGCAGTCCCCCACCTTCTCCTGGAGGATAACTGACTCTTAACTTGCCAACAAACACTCCCAGTGCGACTCTCAACCGCTCTCTCTCCCTCTGCCCAGCGACAAAGCTCCAGACGCATCTCTCTACTTCGCCGCCATTTTCTCTCCCCCCAAAGAAATTATTTTAAAAAATGTATACACTATTTAGGTAGTACTAGATTAAAACATCTCTGCATTGACTGTGGTATTAGCCCTGCAGTCCTATGAGTTGGTATTCAGTGATTAGCCGACATGATCTAGCAAATTACAAGATATTGCTTGTATGCATAGTGAGGGGCAGTGCTGTATGGTGGGAAGGCTCTAAATAAAAGTCCAAATATCAGGGATATACTTTCATTTTTAGCTTTGCTGGTAGTTCACTGGCTGACTCAACAACTTAAGTTCACCTCTAAAATGAAACCACTGGATGAGCTGGTCTCTAAAAGAGCAACAGAGCCTCATAACTAAGGTTGGGATCCTGACTGTGCCACTCAATTTCAGGTTGAATGTGGACAAATTCTTTATCTTTACTTGCCTTGTTGTTTAACCCATAAAATGACATTATGAGCTGATGTGAGGATTAAATAATCTAAGACATTATATAATCTAAGTACCTAGAAGAGATTTTAGCTCACAGTAAGTGTTAAAATGTTATTTAGCAACATCTAAAACCCCTCCAACCCATGAAAGGACTTTGTCCTGCCAACCATGGAAGTATGTAAAAGGATTGGCTTTTCCAAGATGGTTTCAGAAACCACATCTATGCTTCAAAAAGTTAGAAAACTACAAAATTATTTGATTGAATTAAAAGTTTATTCTTCCTCCTTTCAAGTAATACTAATAAAAATAAAAAAATATATAGACTTTGGTCAATTAAGGGAGACTTTTTCTTATGGTAAGAGTGAATTTTGGTTGGAGATGATCTAATGGACACCAACAGACCTTATGATTTCTCCACACCCCCTTCCCCTGAAACTGACTCCTGCTCAGCCTTTCCACATCTCAGGAGATGGCAACACATTCTCTCAGACCAGTTAAACCTAAATTAACTAAAGATACAAAAGACAACATCAACATAAACATAAAGGTATATGTGATGAATATAAATCAAACTATGGGCCCTGAAGGTAGGGAATATATTTTTGCTTTGAGTGCCATGGAACAACCACAATAATTGACCAGACATTGACCACCACAAAGGAAACCACAATAAATTTCAAAACTAGAGATCATTTTCTGTTCAGAGTGCAGTAAACTTAAAAATAAATTAAAAATCAGAATTTTAAGAAAGTTGTCATATAAACAACTTCTGGCTTACAGGGAAAGTACAAATCCAAATTACAGAATTTTAAAAATCTGTAAATTAAATTGAAAAGAGTACATAGTATGTTCTGTATCTAGAGGCTAGAACTAAAGCAACACTCATAGAAAATGTCATGGGCTAAAATAGAAAATAAATAGTTATACAAGGTATGAAAGGAATGAAACTGAGAATCACCTCAAAAAATTAGCAAAAAAAGAAAAATCCAAGGAAAGCAAAATGAACAACAAAAAAATAAATAAAAGAAATAATGAGTTGGATAATAGGAGTTGGGGAAGACAGAGTAAATAAATGAATTCCTAGATTTTTGAAGCAAAATCAATAAAATAGGTAAGCATTCTTAGAAACCAAGAAAGAGAGAACAAATGCAATAAATCAGTAAATAAATAAATAACAAGAAGGAAATAATACAGGAAGCAAAAAAATTTTAAAGACAATTTTGCATAACTTTATTTGAAAGAAGTGGATAATTTTCTAGGAGAATATTATTTACTGAAACCAATTCCAGAATATCTAAATAAGCTAATTTCCATAGAAAAAGAAAGAGAAAATTGTAAAGGAGTTAATTTTTATGAAGCTACGTTTCCCAGGCAAATTGAACCAAAGCCTAAAGACTATTTAAATTGTTCCAGAACATAGACAATGAAGAACAACTTCCAAATTCGTTTACCCAGCAAAGATAGCATTGATAACTGACACTGTACAAAGAAGCAATGATGAATGAATCTCACACATGAATGTTGATGCATAAATCCCAAGTAAAATATTAGCAATCAGAATGCAGCAGCACACTAACAGAATAATACTGCATGACCAGGTGCCGCTTATCCTAAGAACAAAAGACAGTACATCAAAATAGATCTAAGGAGAAAAATCATATGATCATCTCTATAGATACGAAGATGGGTTTGACAAAATTCCACACGTGCTTGTATTTGCATAAAGAAACATTAGGAGGACCATTGAAACACTAATGAAATGGGTGATCATGGAGCAGAGAGCAGGAGAAGGAAATGGGGCAGAGGTAAGCATGAGTGGACAAGTTTCTCAGTGTACCTCTTCTCTCGTTTTTTTCTTTGGAGCCATGTGATTCTTTTAGCCATTTGAAAATTAGAGTTCTTTGTAACTGACAAATATTATTATTTATGCTACCATTGAATTCTATGCCAGGCATGTTGAACTGTGTTTTTGTTGAAAAATGAAGCTTCCGATGAATCCCTTGTAGGTCAGAGGTAACCAAAATAAAGAATAAATGTGCTATGACTCTCTTTCTAAACTGTCTCTTTCTATGCCATCTTGACCATAGGATGTAGGCTGACCTTATTCTTGCTTTAGCACAAACAATCCTGCTCATGGGCTTTGATAAGTCCTCTGTAGTCCCAAGCCCACAATGCTGTCTCTCCTACCTTTGATGAGAGGAAAACAAAGCCTAACTGATATATTCAAGTCATCTGACACAGCCCAGCCTCCAGTCTTTTAAAAAAAATTCTTTATTGTTTAAAGCATTGCATATAGTACATATGTCTCATTTCCCCCCCATTGACTTCTTCTCAGCCACTCCATTGGTTATGCTTATATACATGAATACAAATCTTTTGGTTATCTCTTACCACCCTCTACTTTCCCTTCTCCTACACCCTCCCCCCCTGCCTTCTTCCTTCTGAAGTTTGATGGTCTGTTCAATGGTTCTCTGACTCTGGCTCTATTTTGGTTCATCAGTTTAGATTTTTCATTATATTCCACAAATAAGTGAGGTCATGTGATATTTATCTTTCTCTGACTGGCTTATTTTCATTTAGCATAATGCTCTCCATCCATGTCCATCCATGTTATTGTGAATAGTAGTTCTTTTTTTTACAGCAGCGTAGTATTCCATTGTGTAGATGTACCACAGCTTTTTAATACACTCATTGCTGATGGACGCTTAGGATGTTTCCAAATCTTAGCTATTGTAAATTTTTCTGCTATGAATATAGGAGTGCATATGTCCTTGTGATTTCTTGGGATATATTCCTAAAAGTGGAATCACTATGTCAAATGGGAGTTCCATTTTTAATTTTTTGAGGAAACTCCATACTGTTCTGCACAGTGGCTGCACCAGTCTGCATTCCCACCAGCCAGCAGTGCACGAGGGTTCCTTTTTCTCCACATCCTTGCCAGCACTTGTTGTTTGTTGATTTGTTGATGATTGCCATTCTGACAGGTGTGAGATGGTACTTCACTGTCGTTTTGATTTGCTTCTCTCAGATGATTAGTGACTTTGAGCATGTTTTCATATGTTTCTTGGCTTTTGTATGTCCACTTTCATAAGGGTCTATTTAAATCCTTTGCCCAGTTTTTGATTGGATTGTTTATCATCCTTTTGTTAAGATGAATGAGTTCCTATAAATTTTGGAGATTAGGCCTTTATTGGATATAACATTGGCAAATACATTCTCCCATGCAGTGTCTTTCTATTACATGCAGCTACCTTCCTAGAAAGGAATAGTGAAATGGTTAAGTGGGCCGTGTTGCTCAAAACTATCTAAAGCATCCTTAGAACCACACTCCAGCATGCTATAGGCATTGCCCTGTGTTTATCAAAGACCTACTCTGTCCTGGCACCAGGGACATGGAGCTAAATGACTCCTCCCTTTCCTGCAGAGAACTCAGACTAGAAGGGCACACAGGCTGGGCTACCTACTAATACCCGCTCCTGCAGACACGTACAAAAGTTATAGAGGGACGCAGCCAGGAGCTCCAGCCAACCAAGCCTTCACAAGTTTTTATGGGGAAGCTGGTGCTGCAAGACAAAGAGGCAAGGAGAAGTGTTGAGAGCCCAGAGTGAGAGCAAGAGACCGTGGCTCAAGCCTCCCCACTGCTGGAAAAGCCCTCTACCTCCCCTCCAACCACTCTAGCCCTCAAGTCCCCTCCACAAAGATAATTCAAGAAGGGTACCCTCTACCCTTCTTCCCCACCCAGGCTGGTGTGCTTGATCATGTCCACCATGCACCCCTAGGAATTTTCCCATTCCTTGGCTTGCAGTTGTTGCTTGGTAAAGATTTGTTAAATGAATAAATGAGTTGAAAGTTGTGTTCTTTAAGGAAAGCAGGCCAGGAAGTTTTGCCTCAATATGTCCTGTTTTGGGGGATAAATCTTTCTGGCAAGCAAGAAAACTATTTGTGTGCTTATTCATTTCCGAAAGGAGCAGAGTGTTTGAGGGCAGGACTAAACTTAAAATACTTGGGAACAGTAATGCCCTGACCTGAGTCCACTTAATTCTTTTTGTTTTCTTTGCTCTGCTCCCTCCTACTCTTTACTCCCCACACAGAACTTCTCCTCTCCCCATATTAAGGGAGTTGGTTGTTCAGGTGCAAACACATTTCAAAGGGTTTCCTGAAGACTCTCCTCTTCTTGGGTAGTGCACATAAGCCCTGTTGCTATTGACTTACTGCTTGATCTCCAGGTGCTCACTTAACTTCTCGGGCCTTAGTTTCTCCCTCTATCAAAGAGAAATGTCTTTACTACTCTGTTTATTGGCCATGTGAGTAAAACTCATAACACAACACCTAGTACATAATAGCTGCTCAATAAACAAGAGAGGAGACTCACTTCATAATAAGGGTTGCAATTATTATTGGTGATGGTGATGGTGTGCTTATCGGCTCATTCATCAGCCTCAGCACATTAAAAATACCAATTAGCAGAGCCTCCTCCTTCATCCTATTATGTCTATGTGTACAGGGAGCAGTGATGAGTAAACAATGATACTGGGAAATTAATTGAACATACTAAATGAGTGGGCAGTGAAATGGAAATCTTGGAAAATGAAGGCTGGAAAAAATAAGACCAAGTCACAAGAGACAGCACCACCGTTTAGATATCTAAGCCTGGGTTTAAAAATTCAGGACTCTGTTGGGAGGAAATTCTTGGTGTCTGACCTAAAACCTTAACCTTCAATTTGCTTTGGCTCCTTGGACAGACACTTGCTATTTTCCTCCTTCCTCTCTGCTCACACTTTGTCAGTTGCCTCTGGGCTCTGCTTCCTGTGCCCTTTCTTAAATGTTGGCGCCTTCCAGGTCTTCCTCCTCAGGGTCTGCTGCATCCACCCTGACCCACCGCTATCTAGACCAGGACCCAGAAGTCACTCTTGATTCCTCTTCGTTCTCTTTCATTCCTCTGAATCTTAACAGTTCTCAGACTTTCCATTCCCACTGGCTCAGTCTACTTCAGACATAGTAACCACAGTCAGACTTCCTTGGTGGCCCCAAACTGTCTCTCTGCTCTTAGCTATCACCCATTCCCTCTCCCAATATGCCCTTCACTCTGCATTCAGCATGACCCTTTCAACACAGTCTCTGCTGCCCTCAGATGACAATCAGAGTCCCTAGGCATGGTGCTCAAGGCCCTTTAGGACCTGGGTCTTATTCACCCCTCCAACCACATCCTGCTCCCTCCCATTTTTCTCTCCCTGTCCCTCCCACACTGCAGAACAGAAGCTCTGCTCTCACCTCTCAGCATCTTTTCTCATGATGCTCCTCTTGCTGGCATACCTTCCCCTACCTCCTCACCAGAACTCAGCACATCTCTAAGAAAACTTTGCTGACAACACCTCACCCTTCACTCAACTAACTTGTCTTTATTGTCCCCAGACATCAAGTACACTGACTGTATCATAACACTCATAGCACTTACGACATTTGATTATGGTTACCTAACTGTTCAGCTCCCTGTATGAGGTAGTGCTGAAAAGTGGGGGCTCCAAAACCACCTCACATCTCACATGTTAATGCTACCACTCATCAGCTGTGGGTCCTGGAACAAGTTTCTTAATCCCTCTGTGCCTCATTTCCCCCCACCTGCAAAATGAGAGAGGAATCATGCTGCCTGCTTCTCAGGTTATGGTGCAGATGAAATAAGCCAATATATGGAGAGGTCTGGGGACAAAGTGTGGTGCAGAATAATAACACCATTATTATCCGACTGTGATTGCTTGAGGGCAAGGCTCTGCTTTAGTCATCTCTGAATCCTCCATCTCCATAAGAAGCCCTGGTGCTGCACTGATGACCAATTTGTTGGAGTAGTAAACAGTGGAGATAAATTTAAACCAATTATTCTGACTTTAATACTCATGCTTTTGGAATTTGGGTGTTTCAATAGCTGAGATTTGGTCAGCAATTTCTCTTAGTCTAGAAGTTCCTTTTCCAGATAGATGTTGGTTGGCAAACTCATGCTTGTACTTTAATTTTCGGCTTCAAAGTCACTGCTCCTGGGGAGCCTTCCTGACCCTGGCCTGCTGCCCTAGCTGTGTGATTTGTACCACCCATGGCATTTCTCTCTTTTTCTAATGTATTCAGTACTCTGTGAGCTCTTTAAAGGCAGGGCCATTTATAATTTATCTCAGTATCTCCCATGCCTAGCATGGAACTGGCCTGTGAAGGTGATGGGACTAAATTACCTGAAACTTGGTTTCTTCAGCATGTGGTGTGCTAACAGGGTGGCAAATGATGTGGATCATCGTTGTATGTGTACTGTGGATGTGGCAGGCGGGCTGGCCAGGACTCCTTCCTCATATCTGATCCACCATTGAAGTTCCTGGGTCTTGTTCCTCAACTCTTCCTATAGTTTTTCAACCTTCCCCAGGGAGTCCATGATGGCACCTCTGGGAAGAGCAAGAAACAGCTCCATTTCCCATCTTCTAGCACCATCCTGGCCTCCACCTTCACAGGAAGATCTTTAGGTTTGAGGTAGTTTTGCTGTAGGTAACCATGAGCAGCTGTCACTGCAACTACTTTACCCCCATCTTTCTAAAAGAAAAAAGATAAGAAAAATGTGTCTTGTCCTTTCAAAAGGCTGACAACCCCTTTTGAGCCTTCATGTTAAATGTATGTCTTCAAATTCTATGATATGATCTATCTTCAGTAAACAAAGAAAATGCTTTGTATTCATAATATTTTCTTCTCCTCAAAGTCTGGCTCTCCATATACTACAAGTCTTAGTGACCTCAACCAGGAACGTCTCACTCAGTACAATCATGAAGGTAATGTGTAGTGAGGCTGTGGATCACAAATGAGGCACTGGTGCTTTCCTGTCATGGTTACAGCATGTTAGCAATTGACAATGGAATTAAGAGTTCAGTTTCCCAGGACTATCCATTGAGAATGGACAGATCATTTTAAGCAGTTTTGGAAATAGTATTAACTAATCTTTCTGAGCCTTGATATCCTTATCGATAAAATGAAGACCCTATTAATGTTTTGCAGAGTAATTGTAAAGACAAAATGATGAAAATGGGTATGGTTATTGTTCTCAAGAAACCTCCTTTTCAGCCAAACTGAGAGCCAAATCTTTGGCAGATCCATGTGATTGGGGCCTGAGGTGGATTGTATTAATGGTTCTCATCTTCCCATTATATCTATGCCCATTGCCACACACCTCTGTAATGCTTTTCTACTCTGACTCTGAGCTCAATTTTGTGACTTATTTGGGCCAAAGTAGAGTGTGTTAGTTCTGAGACTGGAGCTGAAGACCCTTTGCATGTTTCACTTTTCCTCTGGTTCCATCATTTTGAGGGCATGCCAGAGCCAACACCACTGATTCCAAAGGAGGATGAGCAACACATGAAGCAGAGCTGAGTCATTCAAAGGCAGCCTTGATCCACCAAACCCTAATCAAGCTGAGATTTCAGCTGAGAGCATCACAGCCATCCTGTCAAGCTCACTTTGGATCATTGCTGGACCCTTGTAAGAAATCTATTGCTGGATCATTGTGAGAAATCAATGTTTGTTGTTTTAGCTTCTGAGGTTTTGTGTTCTTTTGTTGTTGTTCCACAACAATAGTTACATGATACCTGATACCATGTGTCATATCACTTGGAATAATAATGGGATTGAGAACCCACAGGCTGGTTGGGGCATGAGTAGTCCTATGAATAGTTCACCAAAAGTGTGTTTATAGGTTTGGTCCTTGTGGTATGAGATCTTGCTTGTACAAAGTCAGATTTTCAAATAAGCTTTGTGATTGTAGAAGTGTTTCCAGGTGATAAATAGCAGTAGAAAGAAAGTACATATAAAAGAGTTCCTCTTTTAGATAAACAAATTACCCCTGTCTCTGTACAACTAGTCAGGATTTTTCTTTCTGTCCTCTCCTCTCTCATCCCCTACTTGCTATTTTTATTTGAAAGACTATCATATAATTAGAGTTAAAGATCAATGTTAACTAAAATAAGGCATCAAATACGTTTCTTATCCAACATGTACATATCATGTATCTCACTACTCATTTGGGAAAAAAAATTATTATAAATTCTTTGTCTATTAGTCTCCAGCAAACAAATGTCAGATTGAATTAATTACTGTCTCTTTGAAGTTTTGTGGAAATATTGTTATTAGTGAAATTGTGCCATGTACCAACTTTGTTTATATACTTCTCCCTTTGTTCATAAAATTCTCTTGAATGCCCTTCATAGGACCTAAAATGTTCTAAACCATATTCACATTGATGTTCTCATCCTATTTTATCACTGATCTCAATCCTAGCTGCCTAATAGCATGGATTTGGCTATTAATCAACCTGAAGGTTAGCCTAGCCTGGCTAGTTGCTGAGTGACCTTATTAAAATTAAATTCTCTGAACCTCTGTTGCTTAATTTCTAATTGGAGTAAAAAGTATTTAACCCATAAGATTGTTGTGAGTATCAACTACAAAGACAGATTAAAGTATCCAACACAATGACTAGCACATAATCACATTAAAGAAATATTAGTTTCCCAATTGACATTTTTGAGTCTGAGGAACAGAAATAAAAAATACCAAGAAGAGTGAATACAGCTGAAGGGACATGTAGGACAACATAAAGCAGATCGACATTATACTGTGGGAGAGAACGAAAGGAGAGGGAGTAGATAAAAAGGCAAAAAATATTTGAAAAAATAAATGGTTGAAAACTTCCCAAATATGATATCAGAATATAAATATTCAAAAAGCCCCACTAAGTCTAAGATGAACACAAAGAGATCTACACTGAGACACATTATAATCAAACTTTCTAAATACAAAGAGAAAATCTTGAAAGCAGCAGGACAGAGTAACTTACCATATACAAGGAATTCTTCTAAGGTTATCAGCAGTTTTCTCATAAGAAACTTTGTAGGCTTGATGGTAGTGAGCCAATACAGTGAGTTCCCCCAAAATGTATATGCACTTTGAATGATTATAAAGTCAGTGGGGATGTGTCCGCAACCAAGGTACATGCCCTTGACCGGAATAGAACCTGGGACCTTTCAGTCCGCAGACCGACACTCTATCCACTGAGCCAAACCAGTTTCGGCTATCAGTAATTACTTTAAATGTATATGGATTAAACTCTCCACTCAATTTAGTAGAATGAATAAAAACACATGATCCCAACTATGTGTTTACAAGAAACTCATTTTAGATAAAGACACAAATAGGTTGAAAGTGAAAGAATGAAAAATTGTATTTTATTCAAATAGTAACCCAAAGATAAAGGGGTGGCTATACAAATATTAGACAAAATAAACTTTAAATAAAAATGTTTGAGACAAAGAAGGACCTTATACATTAACTAGCAGCCTGGAGCACAAAATTCGTGTACTTGGGGAAGGGAAGGAGTCCCTCAGCCTGGCCTGCACCCTCTTGTAGTCCAGGAGTCCTCAGGGGATGTCCAACTGATGGCTTCAGCCCGCTCCTCATAATCTGACATCCTTAGTGCTGCAGAGGAGGTGGGAGAGGCTCCGGCCACCACTGTTGTGTTTGCCAACCATGAGCCCTGCTTCTGGCTAAGTGGTGCACCACTCCCCTTTCTCATGGGAATGTACTGAGCACCAGGGGACAGCTCCTGTGTTAAGCATCTGCCTCTTGGTGGTCAGTGTGCATCATAGTAACCAGTTGTTCTGCTGTTTGGTTGATTTGCATATTAGCCTTTTATTATATAGGATAAAATTTTAATACAACAAGAAGAAACATTTATGAACTCAATAACAGACCATTAAAAATATGCAACAAAAACTGACAGAGTTGAAGGGAGAAATAAGCAGTTTCATACTAATAATTAGATACTTCCACATCTTATTCTCAAAATGAATAGAACAACTAAATAGAAGATAAATTTAAAAATGGAAGACTTAACACAACAGATCAACTAGTTCTGACAGATATATAAAGAACATTCTATCCAACAACAACAGCATACACACTCTTAAGAGTACCTAGGACACTTTCCAAGACAGACCATATATTGGGCCACAAATTAAATCTCAAAAGATTTTAAAGGATAAATAGTGTCCAAAGTATCTTCTCTGACAATGAGATTAATTTAGAATTCAATAACAAAGGAACAGGAATTTTATAAAATTGTGGAAATCAAACAGCATACTCTTAAAGAACCAAAAGATTGAAGAAGAAATTACCAAGAAAATAGAAAAATACTTAGAGATGAATAAAAATGAAAATATAACATACCAAAGCTTATGGAACACAACAAAAGTGGTACTAAGGAATAAATTTACAGCTATTTAAAAACAGGAAATATCTTGAATAAATGATCTAACTTTATAACTTAAAGAATTAGGAAAATAAAACAAAACAAAACTGAACTCAAAGCCAGCATGAATAAGGTTTGAGTCATGATTAATAAAATAGAAAATCAAAATAGAATAGAGAAAATCTGCAAAGCCAAGAAATTGATTCTGGAAAACATTAACAAAAAACTTTTAACTAAATGTGTCTAAGAAAAAAAAAAGAAGATCAAATGACTAAAATCAAATTAATAATAGAGTGGTATAAACAATTGTGCTCCAATAAACTGGACAACTTAGATGAAATGTACACATTACTAGAAACACAAAACCTATCAATTAGAAGATCCCACAGACCTGTAATCAGTAAAGATATTGAATTTGTCATCAAAATCTTTCAACAAAAAGTCTTGAACCTGCTGGTTTTACTGAAATTTCTAGCAAACATTAAAAAAAAGCTATTATCAATCCATCTCAAACATTTTCAGAAATTGAAGAGGAGGAAATACTCCCTCATAGACTGAGGCCAGCATTTACTTGATATCAGAGCCAGATAAAAACATTACCTCTCCCACCTCAAAATACCCAAAAACTGCAGACCAATATTCCTTATAAACATTGATACAAAAATCCTCAACAAGATAATTATAAATCAAATTCAGCAACATACTAAAAAGATTACACTCCATAATTAAATGCAATTTATTCTTGAATGCAAGGATAATTCAATATATGAAAATCACTTAATGTAATATTCCACATCAATAAAATGGGGGAAAACATGATTCATTTAATGCAGAAAAACATTTGAAAAAATTCAACACTCTCTTATGATGAGAGAGGACCCTGTTGCTGGAGAACTCTGATTTTTATTTAAGGGGTCCCACTTGTTCTGAGCCTTTATAAAGGGGTGATTAGGGGCTGAGGGAATTTGAGGAAACCAAGACAGAATTCTACTCCTAAAAGATTTTGCTCAGCTGGCTGACGATGAGGATTGCCCGTCATTTGTCCCATTCAAACCCGGGAACACAGCAATAACAAAGGCACTGGTCTCCTACTGCTAATGCGTGGGGATCAAACCCCATCCTGCAGGAACTCACCCCCACAGTCAGGACCAGGCTGCAGGATAGACCTGAGCTGGTGCTCCTAACTCTGGGGAGAGGGAGACTTCCCATCACTGCAGGCTAGAGGCCCTGGACTCTGCCCCCAACAGGTCCCTAGCTCAGATTGGTCAGTGGAGCAGCTTCTTCGCCTGGGATTACAGGCATGGGTTGGCCAGGCTCTGCCTGGCCTGTTGGCCCCATGATGGGGGGAAGTGTGGGGTAGAGGGGGCACGGCTCGGCTTGGCCTCTGCGCCCGGTGATCGCATGGGTGGGGGCATCTGATTGTTCTCCTGAGTCACAGCGTCTGAATCAGGCCAATTATCTAAACTTCTTATTTTTTTAGGATTCCCCACTCCAAATAAAGACTAATTGGATCTTGGAAGTCCAAATAATAAATGTTCACCATAAAAAGGACTCTGTGAAAGGTGTTCTAACTTTTCCCATTAAAAAAAAAAGAAGTCTTCTTAGCCAAAGAAGTTTGGAGAACACATGTTTTCAAACAAAGGTAAGCAGATGTGCAGGTTTTCTCAGAGCTGTGACTAGGCCAATGTAATCTTAAGTTTCCATGGGAACAAAACAGTGTATTTGACCATCGACTGACCCTCTGCCCTTAAACTTTTATTATGTTTTTATACAGAGTATCTTATAAAACAGGTTTTTGGAAATGCTGGAAATGCTTTATATCTCCTATTTCTCTTTCAGATCCACTTTGCATCCTTCTCCACCTTGCTGTGTGTCCAAGAGGCTGACTTTCATGGATAGTGGCCCTCTCTTGCCTTTTATCAGCCTTGTCCAACTAGAACCTAGGGAGTATGCAAATATTTTATATCTGTTCTGTCCAATATAAGAACCACTAATCATGTGTGGCTATCAAGTGCTTGAAGTATGGCTAATATGACTAAGGAGTTGAATTTTTTATTTTAATTAATTTAATTTCATAGCTAAATAAGCCCAGTGGCTCCTGTTCTAGATAGCACAGTTCTAGGTTTGGCCAGTAAGAGGTATCAGCAGGGGATGAGGGGGCAGAAGGAGAGTAAAAAGTGTTTTTTATTTTCCTCCACTCAAAGTTGCTTAAAATTAAGCTATATTTTGGGTTGTTTTCTATTTAGGCAGTGACTATTTTGTACAAATTTTATTTTCTTAACTTTTGACTTTTATTTTTTTTTGTAGAAAGAAAAACCACATACATTCTTACTATATTCCTCATATATAGTTTTGTAGTCATCTCATTACTTTCCTAGAATCCTTTTTATTTTTCTTCATTAAGATAATCTTGAAACTCAATGACTTTTGATAATTGCTTTCAAGACTTGTGACCAAATTATTCCCCAGAGGTTTCTTATCATAGGAATCCTTGTTAGCTCTAAATTTTTTTATATTTCACAGTTCTACCTTTCTTGTTTTTTTTCCCATTTTACCATTCTCTACTCTCTTTTTGGGGAGTACATCCTCAGATAAACTCTTTAGAAAGTGTATGGGTGAGGCAAAATATTCTGAACATCTGAATGTCTAAAAATGATGTCTCTTCCTCATTCTTTACTTTAGAACTCTCTATATATAAATCAAGCATTTTCTCAGATCACAGTGAAAGAAATTGGAAATCAACCACAGTAAAAACACCCCAAAACATTCAAACTCCAGGAGTTAAATAGCCTTTTATTAACAACTAGAGGCTCGGTGCATGAAATTCGTGCCTGGAGGGGGTGTTCCCTCAGCCCTGCCTGAACCCTCTGCAATTTGGGACTTCTACACCTTTTTCTTATCTAGCTAACCTCTTCACATTAAAAAAAAATAACTGAAATATCACCTACTTTAGGAAATCCTCTTTGAACAAATGCCTTTTACAATCTGTATTAAGCATTTTCATAATATATCATTCTTTTTCTTTAACAGCTACTTAGAGTGGATGCAATTTGGTTTTCATTCTTGCATCTGAAAGTTTTCTTGCTCTTATAATAGCAAAGCTTATCCAATTTACATTTGCCCTTCAAGGGCTTATATTTGGTACAGTTTCTAGTTGGCTCCCCGCTTTATTTTAAGCAATAAATTTGGGTTGTGATAGTAAGCCTCACTTGTAATCAAGCCTGTCAGTCTCTCTATCTGAATATTTTTATAATACCTATCACTTTAACATACCAGAGATTGTGTTCATTTATAGAAAATAACAATAAATTTCACATGATCATTTGATCTTCTAGTAATATTTTATAGTAAGATGTATTATTCTAGTAATTTAACTATTACAAAACTGAGGCATACAGAAATAAATTACATTGAACAATAAAGAATGACTCAAATATCAAAGCATAGTACACTTAGGGCCTCCCTTCTGTGCCTCAGATACCAGTTCACGTGGAACTCAGCATCCTTTAAAACAGGAAGGGATGCCATACTCATGAAGCAGCTACTTCCACACATATTTTTAAATTTAATTTATAGCACATACTCTTTGTACTACTTAGTGGAAAATCATCCTAGCAATTGCCTCTGTTCCTCTCCGTATTGTTGTCTTACATTCTGATGTTATTACTGTGTTTTTATCATCCACTCACTTTAATAAGATTGTGAATTTTTTAAGGGCAGAGATCATAACTTGAGCTTGTGTTTCTCTGTCATGGTGCCTAGATAAATACTCAAATGTCATCCAGTCCAAATGACTGTGGTGAGAGAGGCCATTGTTGCTGGAGACCTCTGATATTTTTAAGGGGCCTCACTTGTTCTGCGCCTTTACAAAGGGTTGAGTAGGGGCTGAGGGAATTTGAGGAAACCAAGACAGAATTATACTCCTAAAAGATTTTGCTCAGCTGGCTGACGATGGAGACCACCGGTCATTTGTTCCATTAAAACTTATACAACGTAATAAAAGGAAGATGAACGATCCAATAAAAAAATGGGCAACGGACCTAAATAGAATCTTTTCAAACGACGACAGAAGGAAGGCCAAGAGACACATGAAAACATGTTCAAAGTCATTAATCATCCGAGAGATGCAAATCAAAATGACAATGCGATACCATCTTACACCTGTCAGAATGGCAATCATCAACAAATCAACAAACGACAAGTGTTGGCGAAGATGCGGAGAAAAAGGAACCCTTCTTCACTGTTGGTGGGAATGCAGACTGGTGCAGCCACTGTGGAGAACAGTATGAAGTTTCCTCAAAAAACTAAAAATGGATCTCCCATTTGACCCTGTAATCCCACTCTTAGGAATTTACCCTAAGAAATTACAAACACCAAATCAGAAAGGATTTATGCACCCCTATGTTCATAGCAGCACAATTTACAATAGCTACAATTTGGAAACAGCCTAGGTGCCCGTCAGCAGATGAGTGGATCAGAAAACTGTGGTCATCTACACAATGGAATTCTATGCTGCCATTAAAAAGAAAGAATTCTTACCATTTGCAGCAACCTGGTTGGAACTGGAGAGCCTTATGCTTAGTGAAATAAGCCAGTCAATGAAGGAGAAGCATCACATGATCTCACTCATTTGTGGATAATAAAGAACATTATAAACTGATGAACAAAAGGATAGATACAGAGACAGTAAAGCTTCAAACAGACTGTGAAATTACAGCAGGAAGATTAAAGTTAGGTGAGGTAGATAAGAGATCAATCAAAGGACTTATATGCATGCATATAAGCATAACCAATGAACATAAACACTGTGGGGTTGGGGTATGCCTGGGAGGGAGGGGGGGGAATAGGGAGATATGTATAAAAATTAATAAAAATTTTAAAAAATAATAAAATAGAGGGAATAGTCCCACAAAAAATAATAATACCCGGGAACACAGCAATAACAAAGGCACTGGTCTCCTACTGCTAATGCGTGGGGATCAAACCCCATCCTGCAGGAACTCACCCCCACAGTCAGGACCAGGCTGCAGGATAGACCTGGGCTGGTGCTCCTAACTCTGGGAGAGGGAGACTTCCCATCACTGCAGGCTAGAGGCCCTGGACTCTGCCTCCAACAGGTCCCTAGCTCAGGTTGGTCAGTGGAGCAGCTTCTTCTCCTGGGATTACAGGCATGGGTTGGCCAGGCTCTGCCTGGCCTGTTGGCCCCATGATCGCGGGGTGGCCTGGCCTGGCCTCTGTGCCCAGTGATTGCAGGGCAGCTTGGACCCAAGCAGGTGGGGGTTGGCTTAGACTCAGGCAGGCAGCATTGGGTGCTACCCTGCTGCCTTCCCTGGCCCAAGCCACCATCACAATTGGGTCTTGGACCTGGGCAGGTGGAGGACCTACTGGGGGCTTGGACCCAGGTAGGCAGCTCCAGGCACTGCCCCCACCACCTGCCTGGTCCCAGACTACCACTTGGATCCCACTGTGGGCATAGGGCTCTGCCTGCACCCCTTGTGTATGCAAATTTACCCGCTATCTTTGCTGAGTTAATTTGCATATCACTCCTGATTGGCTGTGGCCGTAGCAGAGGTTCAGTCAATTAGCATTTTTCTCTTTTATTAGTATAGATGAATAGGTAATGAGATCCAGAAAGCAATCAACAAGTTCCTGGAAACAAATGAAAGTGAACACACAGCGATCCCAAATCTCTGGGACACAGCAAAAGCAGTCTTGTGAGGGAAGTTCATAGCACTATAGATATACCTCAAAAACAAGAAAAACTGGTAATAAGTTATCTAACCCCACAACTTAAAGAACTAGAAAGAGAACATTAAGAAAAGTCCAGGGGAAGTAGAAGAAAGGGAATAAGAATATTAGAGCAGAAATAAATGATAGAGAGACTAAAAGAATAATTAATGAAACCAAGAGCTGTTTCTTAGAAAGGATAAACAAGATTGAAGAGCTATTAACCTGCCTCAGCTATTAACAAGGAGAGAGGACCTAAATAAACAAAATAAAAAACAAAAGTGAAGAAATGACCACTGACACCATAGAAATACAATGGATTGTAAGAAAATACTATGAACAATTATATGCCAACAAGCTGGACAATGTAGATGAAGTGGTCAAATTTCTAGAAAAATACAATCTTTCAAAACTGAATCAGGAAGAATCAGAACACCTGAAAAGGCCAATAACCACTGATGAAATAGAAGCAGTAATAAAAATAACCCTCACAATCTCCTAGCAAACAAAAGCCCAGGTCCAGACAGCTTCAAAGGGTAGTTTTACCAAAAATTCAAAGAGGAACTAACACCTATACTCCTCAAACTATTCAAAGGTCTGCTTGCTTGAACCATGGGTGTCTTGACTGTGGTTGTCATCTGGACTGTGGGCCAGTTGTTTTTCTTTCACCACATTTAAAAGGCTTCTTTTCTGAGGACTTCATAAAGTTAAGAGAAATATTGAGTCGAGACAAACCACTGGCTAATTTGCTAAAATGGGCTTTAGACAGGACACATGTGCAGTAACTAGAGGCAAAAGTGACTACGGCGGAGGTTAACTGCCATTGAGCCTCACTCAATCCTATATAATGCTTAGTGTGCCTCCCCTGAATTTTCTTCTATATCATCCCATGTAGAACCAGGTCAGTTCACAATGGGCTGGTCAATGCCTCTGTAAAAGTTTATATGCTGACTGCACAGGCTCCTCACCTGGCTGCAAGTGCTTGAGATGGGGATAGAGAGTGCCTTGCAGACAGCTGTGTACTGGAGCCCTTGCTGTGATTGCTCCACTAGGCATGCATGGAGCTGAGCAAATCCTCTAAGTGCAGTTGCCTACAGCAATGTGTACACGTGGTCTTCTTTTGCATGGCCTGCTGCAATAATTTTGTGGACTTCCCTCACTTTTGGCTGGAACAACTCCTGTGTTGAGTGCCACCTTATAAATCTCCCATCATTACTAAAAAATATTTTTTCCTGCAGACTTCCTGCATTTCATTGCCAAATGTTACCTGTGCCATAGCCTATCTATGATGCCAAATCCTTTTGCGACATGGATGATTTGACCATTTTGAGCCCAATTATGAATGATTTCCTTGAAGGAAGTTCTTCCCACATTATTGCTCAAATGTTGGCATTATTGCATTGTATATATTTTTTTTGCTTCTCCCTAGCTTCCAACAGTTGCTGGAAATCCTTGGCATTATTTGGCTTGTAGCTGAATCATTCTAATTTCTGCCTCTGTCTTCACATGTCTGTCTTCCTCTGTGTGTGTCTGTCTATGTTTCACATTTCTTTTCCACAAAAGCACCAGTTATTGGATGTATAGAGTCCACTCTAATATATTCTGACCTCCTCCTAATTAATTACATCTGCAAAGACCCTATTTACAAATAATGTCACATGTGGAGCTTCTTGGTGGACAGGAATTTTGGGGAGACACTAGTCAACCCAGTTAGCTTACAGTTTGCAAGATTGTGGATCTACGTATTTCCTTTTTCAGGGTACCCCTATTTCTGTTCGCTAACTGGGCCCTTTCTAAGAATAAAGTCCCACAGAAGTGCCTACAATTCCACAAGTCTGAAATTTGGAGGAGTTCAGAATGTGAGTACAGTAACTGGGTTCTGTCCCTGGTGCTGCTATAATTAGGTTACCTTTATTCCTCTCTGAATCATTAACTTTAAAAACTGCTGGTTCGATCTGTGACAACCAGTGATACATCATCTTTAACCAGTGTGCACTACCATGAAAAAATGCTGTTCAAGTACTAATTTATTGCTCTGTGACACAAATGGTGCATCTCAAACAAACTCAGCCAATTTTAGGATGATTTCTGGGCGTTTAAAAAGGCTTCTTCTGCCAGCTTTTAGAAAAGGTTGCTTTGGAGATTATTTTCTGTTTCAGGACAAATCCATGCATTTGGCCCCTTTATGTTAGCTATAGTGAGACGATGCATCGCTTGTCCATAAAACTTGAATACTTGGGTGTCAGAAGTGATTTTTCTGAAGTTAACTTTTCCCATACTTGGAGTTATCAGTTTCTGTCGTGCTGGTGTGCATTTCAGTTGAGGTTTTATTACGTTGTGTTGGCAGCACATTATGTTTTTTACACATGGATTTGATTGAGAAATGAAACTGGAATAAGAATGAGGTAGCAGAAGCATCTGCTGCATATTGCTGTTGTCAATCAGCCTGATTGATTAAATATGGTGGCACACTTTTTTATTAAAATGGAATACTTCTCTTGAAAAAAGGTATATTATGCCAATAGATTATGTGGCTCCTCTCAAGAATGTGCCCAAAGAATGGGTCCTGTGGAGGAGGACAGTAACTATAGATAGCTGGGACAAACAGGAGAGTTCAGATTAGATCTGGGTGCCTTCACAAATTTAAATTTGGTGGTGTATGGAAGAAGTGAACCACATTTTTCCCTGAGTTTGACTGGGTCTCCAGACACTCTTCATTCATTTGCTGCTGTCCTATAGCTCACTTGGCTGTCAGGCCACTAGTATGACCAGACCTTTGAAATAAGAGCAAATATTCTGCCTGATCAATTGAAGTTCCACTTCTCTCCTTTTCCATTGAAATCTATTTGAGCTGTCCACCAGTTTATAAAGCAGGAAAACTGACGCCCAGAGACAAGAACAAAGATCGTTGAAAATAAGTGTGGATAGATCATTCCATTGACCTGGATCAAGACCCAGCAAACATTCTCCCTGTGTGCAAAACACTGACTTTTGGAGCAACTTCAAATAGGAAGTGGTGAGGATTTGGTTTTAGACTATCACCACCCAAAGAGGTGAAGCTGGAAACCAGGACTGCTTCCTGGAGGACAAAGCAATAATTTAATAGATCCCATTCAGGTTTTTTTCTTTTTCTTTTCTTTTCTTTTCTCTTCTTTTCTTTTCTTTTCTTTTCTCTTCTCTTCTTTTCTTTTCTTTTCTTTTCTTTTCTCCCCCCCCTCTCTTTTTGTTAATCCCTATTGGAGGATAGATACTTTTTTCTACTGATTTTTTTTTTGAGAGAGAGAGTGGAGGTAGCAGGAGGGGTAGAGTGAGAAAAAAAACATTGATGTGGGTCTGGGGATCGAACCTGTAACCCAGGTACATGCCCTTGACCAGGAATTGAACCTATAACCATTTGGTGTGCAGGTTAACGCTCTAATCACTAAGCAATGCTGGCCAGGGACTGTTCAAGTTTTTGTTTTTGTTTTTAATATTTTTTTTATTTTTCAATTAGAATTGAGGTACAGTTTAGTTTCAGGTGCACAACCCAGTGATTAGACATTTATATAACTTACAAAGTGACCAGTCTTAATGAGAGTGATTTTTTGTTTCACTGTGTCACTTTCCCTGGCTGGGGCCGAGTCTTGGAGTGTTGAGGCCCTTGTCAGCCTAGATTCCAGGGAGCCTGCTTATTTATGGTCCCCAGCAAAATGTCTCTCATTGGAATAGGATGATAACTCCAAAGGCTTTACATTAGTGTGAAACACAATGTTGCAGAAGAGGGCTTCTCAGAAAAAGAAGTTTTCAATAAGGAAAGACAAACCTTTGGAGTAATTCCTTGAATATGCAGAATGCTTCTGCTGCAGGGCTGTGTCAGGACCAATCTTGCAGGATTGAGATGTTTTCAGCTGTATCCAATTTAGGTTTTGGCTTTTCTTACAGAGGGATTGCTCCCGAAACAATCTTTCTCACTCCTCTGCCCATTCCAAAGCCTGTTTGTAGATTCTAACAGATTTTAAGAATAACAAGAAATCAGATTGCTAACAGATTTTAAGGACAACAAGAAATCTCTGAAATACCATGCAGCTAAAAGCCAAAAGTAGGACCACTTGAGAACTTGCCTTATATTAAAACAAAATATTTTGTCAAGAGGTGGTCTTCAGCTGTCAGTCAACTTTCTTCTCTGGACTCAGCCATGAAGGGTGAAAACCCCACGGAGATTTGCAGATTTAAACTTGGAACTTCCTGTTGGATCCATAGACCTTCTTTTAGGGCTTGACATTCTTTTTTCATCTGGTTCCTTGATTGGCATCATGGATTCTGTCAATACCAGATCCATAAGCAGAGGCCACCAGGTGATGTCAGGATCGGAACTCCCAGTAAATTGTCGGGAAGTACACAGCCATTTTGATTATCCAGTCAGGACCCTGGAGTTTTGCCCTTGCTAGAGGTCAGAGGAGGTAGGATATCACCAACCAGAGATGCAGCATGCATGTTGAGGGGCCATCAGATATGTGGGGGGAAAGCAAACCATTGAGAGAGGTCCACATAACAATCTGAATACGGTGTCATGACCCTATTCAAAGGCTAGTGATAGAAAGTATAGTGTCAGTCCCATCCCTAATCCAGATCCTAATCCAGTGGCTATTTGGACAACTTAATATTTCTTACTTTCCTCATCTGTAAAGTAGATATTAAGCACCTTTCTTACAGAGGTATTGGGGGGGGGATACAATAATATCCTATATAATAAAAGCTTAATATGATAAGTTTCCGGTCATCCAGTGACCAGTTGACTGTTCAACCAATCCAAGCATAATATGCTAATAATATGCTAAGGCCACTCAACCACTCTCTATGACATGCACTGACCACCAGGGGGCAGATGCTCTGATCAGTAGGTTAGCTTGCTGTTGGGATCTGGCCAATCAGGACTGAGCAAGATGGGTCAGACACACCCTAGAGCTCCCCCCACAGTCCCTTCCTGGCTGGCCAACCTCTTGCATCCCTCCCCTGCCCCAGTCATGCACCAGTGGGGTCCCTCAGCCTGGCTTGCACCCTCTTGCAATCTGGGACCCATCAAGGGATATCAGAGAGCAGGTTTCAGCCTGAGCACGAAGGCCACTCTCCTTGGAAGGGTGTCAGACACAGGGCTCACAGCTGGGATTAATTTGGCATGAGCCTGTGGCAGGCACAGTGAGGTGGGGATGAGTGGGAGCAGCAGGTAGGAGCTGCAGGAGACATTGGATTGTGGGTTTTGGCCCAATCCCTGCAGGTTACCCAGAGAGACTCCCACCTGTGCACAAATTCATGCACCAGGCCTCTAGTAATGTTAACTACATTTCTTGTTTAACACACAGTAAGTGCTTAATATGTTGTAGTGACTATGCTTTCCACTATATAATGTCCTCCGTTCAAAGGCAGAGCAGATATAAATCTGAGGAAGCCTGAGCCCATAGAGTAGGTGAAAAACTGACCAGGCTGATGGTAGAGCCTAAGAAAGAGATGGTCCCTTTGGAGTTAGCCCTGGGCTAGGCTTTTAGAGCAAAAATTGAGTAGACGTGCACTAGCTGTTTTTCCCTTTCTCACTTGTTGGTAGTTTTGCAGAAGTTTTACCAGTCTTAGTTTTTATCGCTATTGTTATTGTCCCGCATTTTATGTATATTTTTGTTGAAGAATAACAAACTTATAGAAAAGTGAGTAATCATAAGCAGACAACTAAAATTTTCACAACTGGAGCACACTCATGTAACCAGTAGCCAAATCAAGACCAGAGCAATTCCTATCCCGTAGTCAGCCACTTTCTGACTACTAACACCTGAGATCAGTTTTACTTGTTTTGACTACCTTATCTAATAAAGGAGCAATATGCAAATTTACCATCACTCCACTATACCCATCAGCCACACCCACCAGCCATGCCCACCAGCCAATCAGGAACAAGTATGCAAATTAACCCAACCAAGATGGCTGTGGCCATGAGCAAACAGGAGGGAGGCTTGGGTTTCCCCAGCGATGGAGGAAGCCAAGTTTTCTGCACACCCTGGCTGGGCCAAGGCCTCCACTCAAGGCTACAAAGTTTCAATTATAGAAGATAAATACAGTGGTACCTCGAGATACGAGTGCCCTAACATACGAGTTTTTTGAGATACGAGCTGTCGAGTGAGCGATTTTTGCTTTGAAATACGAGCACCATTTGAGATAGGAGTAATCGCGCGGATTGGCTGGCTGCACACGACCCACCAGTTTACCACGACTCAAGCCTTTCATAGTTTCCTACGCCTCAAGGTTATAGAACGAATTAAACTCCTATCTCGAGGTACCACTGTAAATTCCAACAAAAATGTCAGCAGCCATAGAGCTGGAGAGAGCAGGAGGCTAGGGTTGCCCCCAGTGATGGAGGAAGCCAAGTTTCTGCAGCCCTGGCCTGTCTTGGCCTCTGCTTAAGACTGCAAAGTTTCATTTATAAAAGATAAATACATTCCAACAGAAATTGCTGCCACCATGGAGCGAGCAGGAAGCTTGGCTCAGCTCCAGCCTACAAAATTTCAATTGTAGAAGATAAATAAATCTTCCGCTTGGGTTGCCGGGGTGTGTGACCAGCCTGCAAACCACCACAGGCCTCTTGCCCAGGCCACCCCATGCCCCAAGGGAATCCTCATCCTGGTCCTGGACACCCTTCAGGGCAAACCAGCTGGTCCCTACCTGTGCACCAGGCCTCTATCCTATCTAATAAAAGAGTAATATGCAGATTGACCATCACTCCAACACACAAGATGGCTGTCCCCATGTGGTCAAAGATCCTGCCCTCATGTGGACATAAGATGGCCACCACAAGATGACCAGCAGGGTAAGGCAGTTGGGAAGGACCAGGCCTGCAAGGGAGGGCAGTTAGGGGCAATCAAGCCTGCAGGGGAGGGTAGTTAGGGGTGACCAGGCTGACAGAGGAGGGACATTGAGGGCTATCAGGCTTGCAGGGAAGGGCAGTTGGGGGGTACCTAGGCCTGTAGGGGAGGGCAGTTAGGGCCAAACAGGCTGGCAGGGGATCATTTAGGCATCAATCAGGCTGGCAGGGGAGTGGTTAGGGGGTGATCAGGCTGGCAGGCAAAAGTGGTTAGGGGCAATCAGGAAGGCAGCAGGTGAGCAGTAGGGAGCCAGCAGTCCTGGATTGTGAGAGGGATGTCCCACTGCCAGGTTTAGGCCCAATCCCACTGGTGGGATCAGACATCCCTTTAGAGGTCCCAGATTGGAGAGGGTACAGGCTGGGTTGAGGTAACCCCCCCACCCCCATGCATAAATTTCATGCACTGGGCCCCTAATATGTAAATAAAATGGCAAATTAATGCTCTTTTGTGTCTGGTTTCTTTTGCTCACCAATTGTTTGTAAGATCCATCCAGATTGTGGCTTGTATTTCAAGTTTACTCATTATGAATACATGTCTATAGTGTTCTACAGTGTGGATATAGCAATATATTCACTCTATTGTGGAGGGTATGTGAGATGTTTCTAATTTAGGGATATTATGAATAACTAGAGGCCTGGTATGTGAAATTTGTGCATGGGGGGGGGAGGGTTCCCCTCAGTCCAGCCTGCACCCTCTACAATTCAGGACACTTTGGGGGATGTTTGACTGCCAGTTTAAGCTTGATCCCTTTCACAATCTGGGACCATCAGCTCCTAACTTCTAACCTGCCTTCCTGATTACCCCTAACTTCCCCCTCTGATGGCCTGGTCACCCCCAATTGCCCCCCCAGCCTGGTTGCCCCTCACTAACCCCCTTTGCCAGCCTTGTCGCCCCTCACTGTCCCCTCTGTCTGCCTGGTCGCCCACACAGCCTATTGTTTGGTGGTTTGGTCTTCCCTCACTAATCTCCCTGCTGGCCTGGTTGCCCCATGCAGCCTGTTCAGTTGTCTGTTTGTTTTTTTCAGTTGTGATGGTTGCTTAGGCTTTCATATATATGTTTCTTTGACCATCCTTGAACTTGTCTGTTGATGAACCTGTGCACTTACTTCTCTTGAGTTTCTCCTTAGGAATGAATTACTGAGCCAGCTATAGTACATGCTGTTAAACAGTTTTCTAAGATGGTTGTACCAATTTACTCTTCCCCACAAGGTATGCAAATTCTTATTGTACCATGTCTTTCTCATCACTTGGTATTGTCTGTTATTTTAACTTTCCTAGTGATGTCAGTATACTGAACTGTGACTTTACATTTTCATTTACTTGATAACAACTGAACTTGGGCACTTTTTCAGTTGGAAATCTGTGGCCTTGAGAAGTTAGAAATCCTCTTCAAAGACATCCAACTAATAGGTGATTATAAATGACAAGTCTCATGTTAGGATATCATCCCGGTTTCTCTAGGGTGAGGTGTGGATTTAGGCCACAGTGATCAGACTAGGGGAGGCAATGGCTCCTCATGCTCTGTGTCACCTCTTTGCATCTTGGTAGCATGTTCCATTCTGCACACTATGCTTTAATAAGGATGAGAATGAATGGAGGTATGTTTGCCGGGGAGTGACCAGGTAAGCAGTCATACCAGGAACAGTAAGAAGAACTGGGATAGTTTAACCTATAGTGAGAAGACAAAGAGGGAGGGACAGAAAAATTACCATTTAATTTATGGAGGGCTGTCTTTTGAAAGAGGGGTCAGGCTTATTCTGTAGGATCCATGAAGCATAATAAAAATATAGGAATAAAGAGAATAGGATGGCAAAGTACATGCTTTTGCTATCTTGCTCTTTCTTCTGGCTTGGCTTGGTGTTGGCCTAGATCAGTGGTTGGCAAACTCATTAGTCAACAGAGCCAAATATCAATAGTACAATTGTAATTGAAATTTCTTTTGAGAGTCAAATTTTTTAAACTTAAACTTCTAACCTCACTTCTTCAAAATAGAGTCACCCAGGCTGTGGTATTTTGTGGAAGAGCCACACTCAAGGGGCCAAAGAGCTGCATGTGACTCTAGAGCTGCAGTTTGCCAACCACTGGCCTAGATAATAAGGTCAGGGCAGTCTCCCTTGTAGGTAACAAAAATGTTCTTATGTAATCTGCATAGATTAGTTAGGTTTTGTAAATAGGGCACACCTGAGAATACAAATGGCACCTACTTTATAATGTCGTCCTTTCAACAAATATTATGGATCCCTCCAAGCTGCAAAGTCTAGATCTGAGTTCTTCATGAAGCTCTTACATATTTATTAATAATTTTTTAAAAAGGTACTTACAAAGCAAAACCAATTAGAGACAGAACAGGAAAGCAAAATTGAATAATGAACATGGTGTAAGAAAACCTTTTATTGTGCTCAGTTGACTCAAGGTAAATGAGAGATGCTGATGGCCAAGAGTAGGGCCAAGTTTGCACAAGGCCAACGAAGTTTGAGAAGTCCCCACAAGAATATGGGAAACAATTTGATTTTAAAGGAAGATATGGCTAAGCAATGATTACTGAAAAGGAGCAAGAAGGCAGGCCTGGCAAAGGAGGTAGACAGGCTCAGTGTAAAGGCAAGGAGGATGATAGCCTTGAGGAAGAGAGTCACAGGATGAAGAAGTGTGAGCAGAGGATGGTGGGAGAAGGTTTAGAAAACAAACAGTGGGAGTTATTTCAGATATATTGAAAATCCATCATATATTGTCTGGGTGCTTAATGTATAATGTCAAACACACAAACATTTATTCTTAATTTTACAGATGTGTAAACACTATAACTAATTTAAATATCTCTCAAAAATAGTATCTAATTCAGAGTTGATTTTGTCATGCATTTCATCAACCAGTGGATTCTGAAAGCACAGCTTCTAACATACATGAATAAGAAGAATGTTTTTGTCATTTAAAAGGTGTTCTATACCTGCAATCACTGGTAAGACGTTAGTCTGAAGTATGGTTGTTGGTGTCAATCTACAAAAAAAAAAAATGGAATACAGAGCATTAAGAGGGAGAAAAATAAGTGAAGTGTGACAGGGATTTTGGGTTACTCCTTGTCATTTTTCAGGGCCAAAAAAAAATCTAGGAGCTCATATTCTTCATCCTCCTACTTCTGGTCAGGGTCAAACCCCCTTGGACATATGACAATCTATGTTGATCTATATCATTGTCTGGATTTGTCCCACCACCCCTTCCTTTTTTAGTGGAAATCATTGCAATGGGTACCATGAGAAATACAAAAGTAAATAAATTGTGTCCCTGCTTTCTGGAAGGAGAAATATACTACTTGCTCAGACCCTTCCTTTTGAAATCTTATAGCTCTTTCTACCAAGATATCTTTACTGAATCTAAGGTTGACTTCTGAGAGATTGTTGTGGAGTGGTCCCAGGATCTGTATTTCCACAACCATTTCATTACTATCCACAGCGCTAGTGCAATGGCATTGGGGAGATGTAGTAAGGACACTGAAGGAGCCTAGTAGGAGTCATAACTATGAGAAAGATGCTCTTCCTCACATTCCCTCACATACACACACACACACACACACACACACACACACACACACACACACCTCTTGCAAACTGAGCACCTATAAAACAAGCTAATCAGTGCTGGAAGAGGCAAGCAAACAAACAAAAAAGACAGTTTAGGGAAGGCTCCTGTTTTCTCACTGACAGGACACACATTAACTAAACTTAGCCACAGCTGCTCTGGTGGGAAGATATTTTCTTTGGGCTGTCAACATCTTTTGATCATTGCCTCCACCATTCTCCCAGGATATATCTTAAAAATTCCAATGGGGTATCACTATTTCAGCAGTCAGCTAAATATTCAGGGTAATGCAGGAATCATTAACATCCTCTTCTGAATGGAAGGATGGGGTCATTTTGCTTTTCCAACCAGGCCATGAACTCTGCATAGAGGAGCATTGTCATCCCCCCAAATAACATACCCAGACAGAAATTTCCCCAAAGTAATGACTTTTGAGCTAAGCTTTGAATAATAAAATCTATCACACCTTCTATCACATCTGGTGCATATGTTAGTACCTCAATTCATACATAGTTATTGATTAATTGAATTAATACACACCAAAAGAGCATACATATATTTAGCAGAAAGATAATGATATGCATATATGACAGTGAAGGTGAGGAGTTGAATTAGCCTCAGAGGATCAAAAGGCCAGATGTGTTGGGATGGATCCAAAACTTGTTCCATGGAATTGGGAGGGTGAGAGAGGACTGTTGTTTGAGAGCACTATATATTCAGAATCACTCATTCAAACATTTACAAGATATCACAAAAAATGAGATGGCTCCTACTCACAAGGATCTCACAATATGCTGGAAAAGATAAGTGCAAATCATACAGATTAGAACAAAGTGGTATAAGTGATAACATAGAGTAGTCATGATGTTTTGTAGGCTTATGTAGAACTGCCACTAATCACATCTGTCCATTAGTAAGAAAAGGCTACCTCTAAAGGTTAGCCAGGTAGAAGATGTGATATGATGTTCCTGGCAGAGGAATTTACATGTACACACATGAGAAAGTATGGTAAGTCAGGTCAGTGGGTATTAACTCTGATCACAGATTAGAATCATCTATAGACTTTAAAACAACAAACCAACTTCTACTTCTGGCTATAATTGAATAGCTTCTATGACAATGTACTCATCAATGAAAATAACTGAAATCTCTATCAAAGGACAAAAAAGATCCTAAAGGATTTGAAGAATAAGCCAAGCATCAAGGCCTTATAGGTCCAAGAATCTAGGAAAAATTTGAGCTCAATATTTTCTGATGCATTTATTTCTTTTAAATATGTATATAGATTTAAAATTTTAAAATTTATTTTAAAATTACAGTTAACATGATATTATATTAGTTTCAGATATATAGTATAATAGTTAGACATGCATTTAATTTATGAAGTGCTCTCCCAATAAGTCTAGTACCCACCAGGTATCATATATAGTTATTACAATACTAAAAGTCTGGTGCACGAATCTGGGATCCCTCAGATTGGCCTGTGCCCACTCGCAATTTGGGACCCCTCAGGGGATCTTAGATGCAGTTTTGGCCTGGTCCCCTAAAGCCAGGCCGAGGGACCCCACTGGTGCTTGAATCTGTGCATTGGGCCTTTACTATGCATATAAAATCTTTGGTTAATCTCTTCCCAGGTGGGTGAGGGCATGAGTATGGGGATTGGGGAAGGGGGCAATGGGGAGATAAGGACATATATGTAATACCGTAATCAATAAAGAAAAAAAAGAATTATAATGCATGAAAATTAAAGCATAAAAATGGAAATAAGAGTAGAGAACTAGATAAATCTAAGGTTGTTGCACTATCTGGACAAGAGTAAAAGTATCAATCTATAGTAGGCTCTAGAAAATCAAGAATATGCAATGAAATCTCTAAGGCAGCATCAGCATCACCTGGAAACTTATTAGAAGTCTAGAGGCCCAATGCACAAAATCCATGCAAGGGGCTCAGCTCTCACAGCCCTGGCTCCCATCTGGAAGGTTGCATGGATGGTCTTCTGGAATGTCGTCCAGACGGTCATTTTGCTGTTTGGTCTAATTAGCATATTAGCTCTTTATTATATAGGATAATATTCTGGGTCTTCCCCTAGACATGCTGAGGCAGAAAATCTGAAGTGAAGTCCCGAATCCTGCATTTTCAAAAGACTTTCAGATGTTTCTGTTGTGTGTTAAGTTTGAGAACCACTGCTTTACAATAACCACTGAAAGAAGAATAAAAAAAATAAGTATAACTAACAGCCTAATATTAATATAGGGGAGAATGGTATAATAATAAGAATATTTGGTTAGTCCAAAAGGAGGTGAGAAAGGAAAAGTAAAGAATGAGCAAAGAAATGGGACAACTGGAAAACAAAGAATAAAGTGGAGAATTTCCTATCTGTTCTAATGGTTACAGATTGACCACAGTTCAGGATGTGACAAATAACTTTAATATCTGGATTATTTATGCATCTGCTTCTATTGTCTATTTCTTTCTCTTATTTTCCTTCTAGGCAAATAAAACCTTTTCACAAAGAAAACACCACAGCCGGGTAGTGTCATCAGTAAATTCTTTCAACTACTTAAAGACATGATAAGATCAACCAGTCACAGACTCTTCTAGAGATTAGAGAAAAAGAACAATTCAGAACTTGTTTTCTGACGCCATAGGAGAATATCTGTATCACTTGGGGTGGCAAATATTTTTAAAATATTTTTATCGATTTCAGAGGGGAAGGGAGAGGGAGAGAGAGATAGAAACACAAATGATGAGAGAGAATCATTGATCATCTACCTCCTGCAAGTCCTACACTGGGGTTTGAGTCTGCAACCAGGACATGTGCCCTGATTGGGAATCAAACTCTCAACCTTCTGGTTCATAGGTCAATTATCAACCACTGAGCCATGCTGGCTGGGCAATATTTTTTTTTTAATTTAATAAATCTTTAGTGTTCAGAATATTATAATTGTTCCTCTTCTTCCCCCCACCCCCCAGTAACTTCCCTCCACCCGGCTCCCACCCTCCCTCTGCCCATTGTCCTCATCCATAGGTGTATGATTTTTGTTCAGTCTCTCCCTGCACCCTTCCCCCCTTTTCCCCTGAGAATTGTCAGTCCACTCCCTTTCTATACCCTTTATTCTATTATATTCACCAGTTTATTCTATTCATTCGATTTTTAATTCACTTGATTTTTAGATTCACTTGTTGATAGATATGTATTTGTTGTTCATAATTTTTACCTTTACCTTTTTCTTCTTCTTCCTCTTCTTAAAGAGTACCTTTCAGCATTTCATATAATACTAGTTTGGTGTTGATGAACTCCTTTAGTTTTTTTCTTATCTGTGAAGCTCTTTATCTGACCTTCAATTCTGAATGATAGCTTTGTCATGTAGAGTAATCTTGGTTGTAGGTTATTGCTATTCATCACTTTGAATATTTCTTGCCACTCCCATCTGACCTGCATAGTTTCTGTTGAGAAAGCAGCTGACAATCATATGGGTGCTCCCTTGTAGGTAATTAACTGTTTTTCTTTTGCTGCTTTTAATATTCTCTCTTTGTCTTTTGCTCTTGGTATTTTAATTATGATGTGTCTTGATGTGGTCTTCTTTAGATTCCTTTTGTTTGGGGTTCTCTGTGCTTCCTGGACTGGTAAGTCTATTTCTTTCACCAGATGGGGGAATTTTTCAGTCATTATTTCTTCAAATAGGTTTTCAGTATCTTGCTCTCTCTCTTCTTCTAGCACTCCATAATTCTACTGTTGGTACACTTGAAGTTGTCCCAGAAGCTCCTTTCGCTATCTTCACATTTTTGGATTCTTTTTTTCTTTTTGCTTTTTCAGTTGAGTGTTTTCTGCTTCTTTGTATTTCAAATCTTTGACTTGATTCTTGTGTTCCTCTAGTCTGCTGTTAGGTCTCTGTATAATATTTTTTATTTCAGTCAGTGTATGTTTAATTTCTAGTTGTTCCTTTTTCATCTCCCCTTGGGTCTCACTAAATTTATCCATCTTTTCTAGAAAATTCTTGAAAAAACTAATAACCATGGTTTTGAACTCTATATCCAGTCATTTGTTTTCCTCCATTTCTTTCGTTTGTGATCTGTTCCTTTGTCTCCACATTTTCACTGCTTCCCTGAGTTGGTAGAGTAGCTTTGAGTGCTAAGTGTCCTATATGGCTCAGTAACTTCACCTCGCCAATTATCTGGGGTGGACTCTCTTGGTGCACCCTTTTGTGGACTGTGTGTACAGCCTTGTTGTAGTTAAATCTTTATTGTTGTTGGTATCACCGGGGGGAATTGACCTCCAAGCCAATTGGTTCTGAAGTTCAGCTGTGTCTCTGCTGGGAGACCTAATGTGCTGGAGTCAACCTTATGAAACAAGACTTGCAAAATTGCAAAAGCCTCTGTGTTCAGCTTGGATGGGGTGGAGTCTCAGGGCTGAACAGACAGCCTTGGCTTCCCATCAGCCCTGCCCTACTCAGTAGCCCCTGGGTCTCAGTGTCCCTCAGTAATGACTGCAGCCCTCTCTGTGCACACTTGCACTCACATGCCTCCAGGCCTCTGCCTTTCATGGCTCCCCTGAGTTTCTGTGCACTCCAGGGACCCATATGAGTCTGGGTCCCTAGGGTCTCACTCAAAACTGGATTTCAGCACAGTTGGAAGGTTCTGTATTCCTCCTGATAGAGAAATCCAGTGGCACAATCAGCAGTCAGTCCTCTTTGCGGCATTTGCGCGCGCCTCCAGACCTCTGCCTTTTGTGGCTCCCCTAAGTTTCCGTGCACTGCTCCCTTTTCATAACAGTCCAGACTCCCTCCGTATGAGTCGCCCAGAATTGGAGTTCAGTGCCATCGGGCATTTCCATCTCCCTCCTGCTAGAGGAAGGCAGCCAGGCACTATGCTGCCTGTTCTCTCCATGCGCCTATCTCTACCTCAGCTTTTTGCAGCTCCTCTGGGTCTCTGTGAGCCCCTCTCTTTCCTTCTAGTTGTAGAATTTTCACTCAGCCAGCTTTTCTGTGGTTCTGGATGATGTCCGTTCTGTCTTTTAGCTGTAGTTTTGAAATTGTTGTGTGAGGCAGCAGTTTAGGTATTCCCTATGCTGCTCTCTTGGTTTCTCTGGGCAATATTTTTAAGCCAGATAAAAAAAATCATAACAAAAAGTTTGTTAAATTGGATTTTATTAAAATCATTAAAATTAAGAACTAAAAACTTCAAAGAAAAAGATAATTGAAATACATACATCCAACAAAAACTTTTGTACAGATATATAAAGAACTCTTATAAACTAATATATAGAAAAAGACAATTACTTCATGGACGAGTGACTGGTCCAAATGGCTAATAAATATATTTTCAAGGAAATTATAACCACAACATGATACAACCGCACAGTCATCAACATGGTTAAATTTTAACATGAAACTCAAAATACCAATTTTTTTTTGAGAATGTGAGACAAATGGAACTTTTTCATACAGTTGGTAGAAATGTTAATTTGTATAACACTTTGAAAAACTATCTGACATTATCTACTAAAAGGGAATAAATAAATAATCTGTGATTCAGCAGTTTTATTCCTAGGTATACATATACAAACATGTGAGCATCAAAAGAAATGTCAAGAGAATGTTTGTAGCAACATTATTCTATATAATCGAAGGCTAATATGCAAATAGACTGAACAGTGGAACAACTGGAATAACTGAACAACTGGTCACTATGATGTGTGCTGACCACCAGGGGGTGTGTGCAGTACATGGTGAGCGTTGACCACGGTGGGATATGGAGCAAGTGAGCAGGGGTGCCAGACGAAGGCAGGGTGCTTGCTGGTCACTGTCATTGGGTGAGCCTGAGATTACTAAAAATTCTTTGAGCCTCTGGTGGTTACTGAAAATTCTTTGCTCCTACACATTGCGTTCCTGCTTAGCACTAAGCTCGCACCTGCTGCTGGTGCCAGAGCCGCTGCTTGCACTCACTGCCAGTGCTGGCCCCACTCACACTAGCAGCTGGCACCAGAACTGCTGCTTGCACCTGCTGTTAGTACCTGGCGCTGGTGCCGATCACTTGGCGCCATGAGTGGGTGTGAGTGGCAGCTGCCATTCCTGATTGCCCCTCAGGGATTTTCCACCTCTCCCTGCTTTTCAAGGGTGATCAGGGCAGCAGCCGCCACTTGTACCTGCTCTCAGCACCAGCCCAGCTCGCACCCACTGCTGGCACTGGCCTCAATCACTCTGCACCATCAGTAGTGTGAGTGGGGCTGACACCATCAGCGTTTGGGAGCAGTAGCGGCAGGAGTTCGGCTGCCAGCAGACGGGAATGAGACTCACCCCTGTGCTTACTGCAGCTTCATGGCCCACAGTTCCTTTCAAGATGCACGAATTCATGCACTGGGCCCCTAGTTCATATATAATATTCCTCAATGGAACAAACTAATTGCCAATGAAGAGTAGAATGGATAAATAAATAATAATAATATATTCACATAGTAGAATTCTATATAACAATGTAATAAATTATTGTATGCACAAAAGCATGGATGAATCTCTGAGTAGAGGAAGTCAGAATCAAAGAATGCCTGTTTCTTGAACTCATAGAGTTCAAAAAACAGGCAAAACCTAGCTCTGGATTAGTGGTCGGCAAACTGTTTGCCACTCTGTTGACTAAGGAGTTTGCCGACCACTCCCTGGATGGGTAGTTCAGTTGGGTGGAGCATCATACCATACACCAAAAGGTTGCAGGTTCCATCCCTGGTTGGAGCATACACTGAAGGAAACTAATCAATGTTTCTCTCTCTCTCACCCTTTCTCTCTTTCTCTCACTCAAAATCAATAAAAACATATCCTTGGGTGAAGATTAAAAAAAAAAGGCAAAATTAATCAATAATAATAGAAGAAGGAGTTCCCTAGAGAAGAAGGCGTAAAGGCAATTTCTGGAATGCCAGCAATATTCTAAGTCCTGGTAGTGGTAATACAGATGTATTCACTTGGGGTTGGCAGACCTAAGCTTGAATCCTGATTTATTAGGGGTATAAGCCTCAAACTTCTTAACCTTTTTAAAATCTGTTTTTTCATTAGCTAAGTTCAAATAATAAGACCTTCTAAGGATAAATGAGATGACATAGGCAAAGCTTTTTGCTCAGGGGCTGACCTGAGCTAGATGCTTCACAGATATTAGCTCTTTTCACCTGGCCTTTCTAGACAAGATACTACCCCACCTCCTTTTCTACCCTACCACTGTACATCATTCTTTACAAAAGGATTTAACCTGCAATGGGGCTGCCAGCTACCAGTACAATAGAAATGCAGCCAAAGTCAACTCAAGAGAGTAATGATATCTAGCTGACATGAGATCAAACCTACAACCATGACTACTGGGCTGGCTACAGGCTGTGTGTACAGAACGTACGCTTCAAGTGTTAGGGATGTTTTCTAGTTCCACTCTCTTCACTGGGAGAGCATGGCCTTTCTGCTGTGGATGGATGCCTGCCATTTTTCTCCATCCAGTCTTGGAGAAAGGGAAGAGGCAATAATGTGGAGGGTACTCCATGTATTTACTGAATCCCAGTTTGCAGGATTGGATTTTATCTCCCTGGACTCTCCCTGCAGTCCCTCTTGGATCGAGTGTCCTTGGCTTCCTGTTCTAAACTGCTGAAGGGTGAGGGTCTGGCAGCTGTGAAACATCTGCCACTGCATTCCACCTTCATTAGAGAGGTAAATAAAGTGATATATGTGTGAATTTTTCCAAGAGTGTGTGTGTCTGTATGCACTTGTATAAAATTTCATCTTTAAGGCCCTCTTGGAGTTTGGAGGATGAAAGGCTGCATGGAGTTGATGCTATCATTATTACAGCGAGACCCTCATATTGCTTTGGCAGATATAAGGTTTCCCAAGCATATAATGTTGTGGGTGGGTTTTTTTTTGTGTGTGTGTGTATGTGTGTGTGTGTTTTTTTTTTCATTTAAAGAGGCAGCCTAGCGCACATTCCAGTTTGAAAGATTTTCCTTTCTAGATGGTGGTTTCCTCCTCTAATTCTTGGGAAAATGTTGCCACATTTTTTTTTTTTTTACCCAAATGATTGACATCCTGGAAAAGAGTATACAGAGGTAAAGATTTAATTTTTATGAGTCTCTTAATTCTTTCCGGAAAAACAGATCATTGCTCAAAGTGACTCTATGAGTAAAGAGCCCAGTGGGAAGGCTGAGGCCAGGGCCAAGGGTACAGAGTTCACATTTACTGGTGCTGCTAGTTGTGCATTGTAGGCTAGAAGCTCAGGGCCCGAAAGAGGAGCGTCTCCAATTAGCATCTGTTTGAATGCTGGTTCCATCTCTTCTTAGTTGTGTGTCCTTTGGCATTTAATCTTATCCCTGAAAGCAGAACCACAATCTTGGCTCCACAGGATTAAATAAAATAGTGGTTCTCAATTAAGACCACCCCCCCTTACCCTAGGGGACATTGGGCAATGTTTGGAGACATTCTTGGTTGTCAGACATTGAGGTGGGGGGACTGGCATCTAGTCGTGCTGATAGACATCTTAAAATGCACAGGACAGCTTCTCACAACAAAGAATGAATAAGCCCAGAAAGCCAATGGTGCCGAGCTTGGGAAACCTTGGTGAGTATTTGGGGCAGAGCTGTCACTTAGCCAATCTTCTGTGCCTCTCTGCTTTCCTTGGTCTGTGATTTCTTCCCCAAGCATTCTCCCTGCTGAGGACTTCCTTGGGATTGTAGATGTTTTCCCAGTGAGTTCCCTCTCCCCTTCTCCACAGTGGTTATTTTAGAGATCCTGTCAGACTCCACATCCCAATAGCTCTGTCCTGTTGCTCTTAGGAGATGACAAGCTTCCAAAAACCACACACAACAAAACAAAACAAAAATGCACACACAAAAAGCATGCAATACACCTGATGAGAACTCATTCAGTTTTCTGCCCCGAAACACAGAAACACACTAAGCAACTTTATCTGTACCTCTGAGACAGACCCTGCTGTTTCTAATCTAAGCCACTTCTATTTGCTAGTGGAGTCCTGATTCTCCTTGGGTGCTGAGTGGAGATGTCTTCATCTCAGAGAAGTGGGCCTAGCTTTGGTGTTGGGATGGACTCTTAAGTGCCAATTTTAGATGATGTGACATATCAAGAAGTCTGCTAGAGGGCTTCGATGCTGCAACCATCTTGCAAGCATGAGGCAAAAGTAGAACAAATCACAAAGGTTGTTCTGAGCTCTGCCAACCTTGTACTGCTTAACTAATGGTAATGTAGTAGGCAGTTGGCTAGCATGAGCAGAGCAGGAACAATGGCCAGATGCAGAGGGTCCCAGAGTGGAGACTCGGTGCCTGGCAACGGGCAAAGCTATAAGCTCTTGTATGACCACTTCCTTAAGCATTAACTCCTGGAGATGACATCTAGGCCTCAGCTGTGTTTCAGCTCCAGGACTAGAAAAGCAGTAAAACCAGGCTGAGTGATGCCATGGCTGACATCAGGACCAGCTGCAATGACTAATGATCCTCTGCCCTGGTGCTGAGCAATCAGTGGAGACCATGACCTTGAGTAGATACACCTAGAAAGTTGATGAATGTTCTATTGAGATCCTCCCCTGAGACCTCTAGACAAAAGCCCTCAGGTTGGAGGACTCTGCAAAGCTTTCTCTATGGACCCTTTCCTCCCTTTTTTGTCTCTCAAGGTCTCTCTCTCTCTCTCTCTCTCTCTCTCTCTCTCTCTCTCTCTCTCTCTCTCTCTTCCTTAGCTCCAAGGGTCCTTCTTTTTCTCTAACTTGTCTCCTTAGCCTATTCCTTCTATGGCTCACTTCTTCTACCTTTCTGAATAAACTTTCTCTTATACTTTGAGTGTTCACTCTAAATTCTGTCCTAGCCAGAACTCAAGGACTGAGGCTGTGGAACTGAGGTTAATACCTGGTGTCATTTTTCTGCCTCTAACAGTACAAAAAGCTGCCTGCTGACTTCTAAAATTTGAATCCTAGAAGATTGTGATCCTAAAGATGTACTGTTATTTGAGCCTGAGAGAGTTTCTAACAGATACAGCATCTTCTTCAATCCTGTTCCTGTGAAATACCTTCTAGATCCTATCTCTATCATTTCCCTCAGATTCTCCTCTATCATTGCTTACTTCCTCTCTTCTATATATTTTTAAAACCTTTCCTTCCTATTGGCTTATTCTTTTGACTTTTGATATTACACTTGATCTTAGCCAAAAGCCCAAGAAGCGATTCTCTTTTGACTCTTGAGATATGCTCAAGACTCTCCCACTTTTAAAAACAACATTATTCCAAAATCCTCCCTATGCTCATTTCCTTCCAAGTACTTCCCTGACTGTCATCTTTACTGTCATAGGAAGTCCCAGTAAGTTTTGCTTGCACTAGTTGTCCTCTCTCCACCTCCCCAATGGCAGTCTGCATTCCCTGGAACTTGCCCAGGTCACCTTGCCTTGCCCAATAAATCCTTCTCCAATCTTATCTCACTATGGTGACACTTCTCCTTTCCTGGCTCTCTGTAATCCTGCACTCTCTGTGGGGCTTCCTCTCACCTCTCCAGCTGACTTTGTCTCTCGTATTGACTTCCTTTTCTCAAAGAGGGTTCTCTGCCAGCTCTCCTCTCTTCCTCTTTTTTCCTACTCTCTGAAAAATCTCATGCACAGCCATTTGTCATCCATATGCTCCCACATTTCTGTCTCTGACCCAGAACCTTGCTGATTTGGGACCACATATTCATCTGTTCTTTCACAACAGCACTTGGTATCTCCCAAGAGCCTCAATCTGGTATCTGTGGATGATTTTTAAAAAAGGCTGGGTGGCTCAGTTGGTTGGAATCTCAGCCCATACACCTAAAGGTTGTGGGTTCAATTCCTGATTTGGGCTTCTAGCTGATCAGGAGAGCGCACTGATCACCAGGGGGCAACTCCTGCATTGAGTGTCTCCCCCCTGGTGGTCAGTCATCCCAGACATTTTGGTCCTTAGGTTGTAATGGTTGCTTAGGCTTTTATATACATAGATTGCAGAGGTAAAGTTCGGAAAGCTGAAGAGCTTCCCAAGTTGTATTGCTGAACAGTGGCAAAACCAGGATTCAGATGTTTTGTCCTTTGAGCCCTGTGCTCCTGCCTTCACAGTAATCTTGTATGAATGTTTTATAGAAGCATTTTATTTACAAGGTTGTTTAGCTCTTTATGCAAATTCTCTATACATTGCTATCTGGAGTGTTGAGATGTGAAACTGGCCATGTGTGTGTGTGTGTGTTGGGGGGAGTAGTTTCAGGAAATGATTGCTGGTAGATTTACTGAAAATTCTAACTTATAGCTGGGTGCAGTAAAGGAGAGTATTCTTTAGGGCTCATTCCAGACTCCACCCTTCATCCCTGCAAGAAAAAAAGTTTGTCTCTAACCATAAACTCCACTTCTAGCACAAAACAAGGACACAACAAATGTTAGTTCTCTTCTTTATGGCCCTCAAAACATTTATGAAATTTCTCTAAGAACCATCCAAGGGACCTGGTTTCCCAAAGCTTTCATGGCCTAGAAAGGTAGCTTCCTTCCTACTTTGTGTTTCTGTAGCTTCTGTTATGATTGAGTGCTTCATAAACAGAGCCCTGTGACTGTTCAGCATGGCAAGTGATAGCCACATCTGTGTTCTGGGGTCTTGCAGGACACTGTCCCTAGCACTTGAATGCTGCAAGATAACCCTGAGTAATTTAACACTATACTATTTGCTGTCTTTCAAGAAAAATATATAGTTAATTACCTTCTTAGTATTCATATGTCTATTTATTTATTTGCCAAATATATATATTTTAAAACCAATGACAAGCTCTGCTCCATGCACTGACTACAGATCACAAACAATTACCATGACTGGAAAGGTTTTGGGGCTGGAGTGCTGAGAAAGGCTCTCTGGAGAAATGGTGACCCGTTGAGGTCTGGAAGAGAACATGTTTTCTAAGGGTAGTGTGGACAACACTGTGGGAGGCACTGGATGGGGACCCAAGAGAAACACAAGCCTCATTCTCTGCTTCTTGGAAACTTAAAATTGAGCTGAAGGGTAAGGCAGCTTCCTGTGAGACAGTTAAGAAACACTGCCAAACAATAGCTTTTAGGTGTCCAAATGGATGAAATAGATTTTAGATGCTAAGGAATTCCTATAAAGTGAGATCACTGGGTTTAAGGGATCTGGGAAACTGGTGGAGAGATTTCAGTCAATAAAAAGAGAAGACTCAGAATGAGAATCTCACCACCTAAGACTACCTCTTAAGGAAGTGAGTTTCCCATCTTTGGAGGTTTTCAAGCAGGTTCAAAGGTCACTTATGGGTAAGGTTGGGTGTTCAGGGGAGGTGACAGAATTCATTTACATAGCAGCTAAACTTCAATTTTTCAAATATCTCTCTCATGATTTTTTCTATATCTTAACTCCAATGTGTTTAGTTACTGTTTTAATTAAAGAGCTATATTTAAAAAGAAAGATAATGCAGATCTACACCTATAATACAAAAGATCTTTAACATGCTTTAAACAAAAGTAGCAAGTTGTAACAGAATGTCAGAATGATATATCCCATCACTTGTGGTATACACACACACACACACACACACTTTTACTAGAAAATATAAAATAAGCAAGTAATAACAATAGCTTCTGGAGTGAAATGCTGACAGGCCGGAGCATATATTGCCTATTAAAATAATAAAAATAATTTTAAAAATCAGTATTAATGATGTGCCCATTTTATATATTAGAATGTATGCTATAGAAAGAAACAAGTAGTAAACATCAAGAGGCTGACTTTTAAAAAAATTCTATTTTATTTTCTAAAATTTTTCGGGGGTCATATAACATGGTTTTTGTTTTTAAAATTGTGTTAAATGACACTCTTTGATAATGGGGCATAAAGCAGACAGGTGTGAGAGGAAGGAGGGAGCATTGAGAGCTACACTCAGACTTAAGGAGCAGAAATGGCAAAACCATGGCAGTGAGGAGATCAGTGATCCAAGAGAGAGGTCAGCCTGAGAAAGATTGGACCAGGGATTGGGGGGAAGGATCTAAGTGTGGGCTCAAAGATGGACTTTGATGTCCTACAATGAGGAGTAGTTGAAGGGTAGGGAACGGCTTTGGCTGGAGGAGGAGTCCTGGGTTCTGAGAGTAGGACAGCACCTGTGGGCAAAAGAGTGGGGAGGCCAGAGGAAGCATACAGGGACGAGAGCTGAGACTGAAACAAGTGGCTGGTGACAGGGGCAAGTGGTTGTCAGGCCTACTGCATTACACGTTTCTAGAAGTCACCTTTCCGTTTATAATTACAAGGCTCTAGAAGGCACCTTTTATCAGCCTTGGCTGGAACTCAGGAGAGTTCTAGGTGGGCTGAGGAAAGGCTTGGGTGCATCCAAAAGTGAGAGTTGAGAATGGGCAAGGAGGATGTAGGGACTAGGAAGGGTCCTACACTGGGGTGAGCTGGAGTCTAGATGATGGGGGTGGGGTGCGCAGGTCTGGAAATATCTGGCTTGGGTGAGTTTATCTCCTAACTGCAGAGGTTGTATGGGCCGTCTTACTGAAGTGGAACGTGTGCCTGTGGTCGGCACCTGGCAAGCAAAGTCACAGTATTACCTGAGCATGACTTAATCTTCCCGTTCCATTGGTGCCATGCAGGCCCCACTTTAGGAAACGCTGGCCTCGGAGGTCGCAGGAAAACAGTAGATGTGTGATTCTAGGCAACTAAGAAAAGCCCTAACTACCTGGAGTAGTAAAGGTAGAGGGAGGATCATGGTCTCTGGAGACAGAAATAACAAAAGTGAAAGAGATCTACAGAAGGGCAGGCAACCTCTAAAAATTGATCTATTGAATAAATTCTCAATGCCCTGATATGAAGGGAGAACATAGTCATCATTTCCCTTTTTCTCACAGTTAATGAGAAAGGGGGTTCCTGTTTAGTTGAATTTAATAAAATAAATGTGGCCTTCTATTCTGACCCAGACTATTGGAAATTCCAGTTAACATAAGACATCTCTCTCACACAGCCTTACCATTCTTCTTGGAAAGGAGATGAAGGCCTCTTAGACACCTTACATTTGAGGTTCTGAAAACATTGTTTTCATAGTTCTGAAAACCTACCACTGTATTTATCTCTCTGTCTGGGATTCCATCAGGGGTGGGTGTTCCTTCTCCTTTCAGACTAAGCATCAGGAAGACATATTTCCTTTTTTCCTAATTTCCTTCAGAAGAGAATGACATTTGCCTGTACAGTTCTATTTTTTTCCTTTTGTTTTTTAATTATAAAAGCCTAGCAGCTGATTTATTATATAGGAAACAAATTGTGTCTTTGAGACCCACTGCACTGTAATTACTTGAGTTAGCACTGCAGATATCTGTGCAGGGGCCAGCAGTCAATTTTGACTCAGAATAGATAATACAGGGACTGCTATTAAGTTTAATGTAGATTAATGTGAGTTGCTTCCTTTTGCACGTATGTATGCAGGTACCAATAATTAAGATTAATTTCCACTAGGTAGCATGGCCTTCATTGTGCACGGTGCCAGAAAATGCTTCTCTAATAGCTGTTAATTGGATGTATTTGCTTTGATGGTGAAATCCTGATTAGTCTTGTTACCCTGAACTCCCCTTCTTGTTCCCCCACTTCCTGCCCACTCTTTAGGGAGAAAAAAGAGATTGACAATAGCAACGTCAGAGTTTTGGAGGTGATGAACTCTTATGCACCCATCTATCCAAATCTATCCTATGCATTGTTTTCACAGTTCTGAAAACCTTCCACTTTCCAGTGAATCAGTCCTAGCTGCTTTCACTTACTGAGGGCCTAGTGTGTTGACTCTTAATGTGAGTGGAAGTGACCCCATTTGTATGAATGAGGAATTTGAAGTTCAGCCAAGTTAAGGCATTTGCCCAGTTCACATGCTAAGAAGTGATGGAATGGGGCTTCCACTCTGGCCACTTTCTGAGTAAATACATAAAGATTTCAAAACTTGCCAAGATGGGTCATTATCTTATTAGCACTGCTGTGCCTTCTCATTTGCTGGTCCTTTGTAGGTCTTAGAGCCTGACCTGAGGTGCCACCTCCACTACCTTCTTTGCTTCTTTTTTCACTATAAGTTTCCCTCCTCCCTGTACTGAATGGTTCAAAGTCAATTTGAAAGACAGGGAATCCCTCAGAGTTGGTCAGAAGCACCAGGCAAAAGCCTGTTTATTTCTGTAGCAGGTCCTAAAGGCTGGTTTACTGAAGGCAAAGTTGTGGCAGCCACAGTTCTAGAAAGATGTTTACTTCTTAGCACTAATTACTCTCTCCATTCATATTCAATCATGATAGCTTCCTTTCTTATAGCATTACTAGAGACCCAGTGCATAAAAATTCATGTACTCAGTGAGGCGGAGGGTCTCTCGGCCCAGCCTGTGACCTCTTGCGGTCCAGGAGCCCTCAAGGGATCTCAAACTGACCATGGGGAGCAGGTCTAAACTGTAGTCTGGCTTCCCTCTGCTGCTGGCCCTGCCCCCATTGCTGCCCTACTGCCACAAGTTGCCTCCCTCTGCAGGAAGTGACTGGTAGGCTGACCCTGCCCCCCATTGTTGCCCTGCTACTGCCACTGGTGGCCTGCCTCTGCAGGAGGTGATGGTACCTGCCAGCAAGCGATTGGCCCTGCCCCTCATCACCCCACTGCTGCTGGTCACCACCGACCCCTCCCTCTGCCCACTAGCATCCATCTTGGCTGGCCTGGTGCCACCTGCTTGTTGGCCACACTCCCCTGCTAACTGGCCATTTGTTCAATTTGCACATTTGACTTTTATTATATAGAACTAGAGTTCTGGTGCACAAAATTCATGCTTGTGTAGGGGTTCCCTCAGCCCAGCCTGCACCCTCTCCAGTCCAGGACCTCTCAGGGGACATCCCTTTTGCAATGCGGGACTGCTGGCTCCTAACCACTTGCCTACCTTCCTGCCTGCCTGGGTGCACCTAACTACTAGCCTGTCTGCCTACCTGATCACCCCTAACTGCCTCTGCCTGCCTGCCTGATTGTCCCTAACCCCTCTGCATACTTGCCTGATCACCCCTAAACGCCTCTGCCTCAGCCCTATCACTGTGGCTCTGTCTGGAAGGATGTCCAGAAGACATCTGGTCTATCTGGTCTAATTAGCATATTACCCTTTTATTAGTATAGATGTCCTACTTATAAAAAGCAAATATTCCTGGCAACAGTAACCTAATACTAGCTTCTACTGGCTTATTCTGGTGATGAAGAGATTTGGATGAAGGAAACACATGAGAAGGAGAGAAGGGAGCCCTGACCCAGCAACTCAGTTGGTTAGAGCATTGTCCAGATATGCCAAGGTTGTGAATTCAATCCCTGGTCAGGGCACATACAAGAATCGACCCATGAATGCATAAAGTTGTAGAACAACAAATAGATTTCTCTCTCTCCCTCTCTTTCCCTTCCATTCTCTAAAATTAACCAATTAATCATAAATAAATGAAGTTGGGCTCTCTAGGTTGGTGAAGTCTCTAGAAGACCTGCACTGTGTTTTGCTGTGTCAAACAGAAAGGTACTGTTTGGTGGTAGTGGTGGTTGGGGGTGGGGCAGCGCGGGTACTGCTTCTTTTGTGGTTCTGAGAAAGCACTTCTCTGGCAGAGAGAAATGAGTTGGAATCTTGCCTCTGGCAGAAATGAGCTCTGTGACCGTGTCCAGTTACTTAATGCCTCTATGTCTCAGTCATCTTTCCTCCAATACCACTTGATTCCCAGGTGTTTGGCTTTTTTTCTTGTTTGTTTTTCAGAGAAGAAATGAGATAATCTGGGTTAAGTAATGCACTTAATTCTGGATTTGGTGAAGTCACTGAATATCACTTCCCTTGCCATTTCTAGGGATAGTGGCCCCCACTGATGAATTTAAGGAGAAGCAGCAACCTTCATGAAATTCTTTCCTTGGGGAGCTGAATAGACACTGACAGCAAGAGCAAACATTCTCTCTCGGTCTCTTTAGGGGAGATCATTCAAATCTTTCCTCATCTGTAAAGTGAGAAAGTTAGACTCAGTCAGTAGAGTATCACTGGCATTTTGAATGGGTAATTTGTCATTCAAGAGACTGTCTCACACATTAGAGCACATTTAGCATAACCTGCTTTCCTCACTAACTACCCACAGCACCTCAGTCACTGCAACAATTCATTGTCACATTTCTGAGGGCCTCATGGAGGTACTACACTCCCCACTCTATTTGAGGACCCCTGGCTGAGTTCCTCAGCTGTAACATCCCTAAGTGGCTCCCTGAAGCCCTTTCTCCAGAGTGTAGGGGTCCAGGAATGAGGCTGCCTTTTTGGAAACAGCCTCTGATGGTCTGAATTGACCTGTGACAGAAGCCTGGTCCACTCATCCACCTTCCTCCCCTACCATGGGCAGCAGATATCAGCTTGGCTCCCAAATTCTTGGCCATCACCTGCTGGCCAAGGGACCTTACAATTGGGAAGTGGAGAAATGCCTTGACTTCTCCTTGATCCTCTGTCCCCATGTGGCTCTGAGTTGAAAGGGATGATTTAAGTCTTGTGTCCCTTCTGTTGGGATCTTATAGGCTGTCTGACTGTTCAGAAGCCAAAAGTGGAATTAGAAAAAATATTATTTGGGTGGTGGGGTACAGTGAGGAAAAAAAGTGACATTTGCAATACTTTCAACAATATAGATAAAATTTTAAAAAGAAAGAAAAAGTATTGATGTTTACACAGCAGGATATGATTTAGGGGATAAATCAAGCAGATGTGTTTAGTAGCTATAAGAGTATCTAATTGGACCTAGGTTATGCTTTCAGAACTTTTTTCTAATCCCACTACAACTATAAGGTAAATATATTAAACTATATATTTCTGGTAGATATGTAGCTCCATATTTGGTAGCTTTGGCTGTGAGTCTGGCTTGGGTTTGAATCAGATTTCTGTCATTAGCAGCATGATATTACGTTAATTACTAAACCTCTTGCAGCCTTAGTTTCTCATCTGAAAATGGGGAAAATAAAGTTGATTTTGCAGAGTGCTATTGTGAGAAAAAAAATAGATCACAAAGCAGCCAATATGATGGTAGATTTGCAATTAATGGTGCTATTATTAGGAAGGACAATAGCTTATGAAAAGACAAAAATCTTAAGCCCATAAAATGGGCTTAAATTAGAGCAAAGTAGGCAAAGATTAGCTCTGAAAAAATATCTTAAATGTATATATTGCTTTACCTTAGAATAAAGAGTAAGAATGTCTGCAATTCTTGGAAATCTATGGTTTAACCCAGGGATTTTCAACTGGTGTGTTGCAAGAATTTTTAAAACATACAATTCCTGACTCTTTAGGTAGGGGCATTGACTTTTCCCCTCTTAGATTATAAAATAAAAAGTGACAACAGGCCCTGGACAGTGTTGTTTAGTTGGTTAAGCATTGTCCCATGCACCAAAAGGTTGCTGATTCCATTCCTGGTCAGGGCACATGCCCCATTGAGGTTCCATCCCCAGTAGAAGGCATGCAGGAGGCAGCCACTTGATGTTTCACATATCAATGTTTCTCTCTCCCTCTTCCTTTTCTCTCTCTCTTTCATCAATAAAATCACATTTAAAATGAAAATGACAACAGCCAACACAGCCATAGATAGCCATTTGGTGTGAATGAATAAAATTATACTTTTTTTTTTGTCAGATGGCAAAAAAAGTATTTTTTTGTGTGCTGCAGAATTTTAGTAATTGGTTTATGTTTGCCATGAGATGAAAAAGGTTGAAAATCGCCGGCTTATCCCCACAGAGGATGTGAGGCCGGGTTCCCTCAGATGACTGTATGTGACAGCTGCTCTTCACCTGCCACTGCACATCTGATGGGCACAGGCATGAACCAGGCAGGCGAGCGTGGATTTGTGTGGCTTCCAATTTGCCCGTGGCTCCAGAACCCCTTGGTCAAGGAAGTACCATGCAATTTGACCCAAGTTGACATGTGCAAACCTTGTTAAGAGAACCAGGGCTGAAGCCCATCTTCCTAATAAGGTCACACTTAAAAGGAGGAGTTTGTATTTGCCCAAGGCTGGCAGGAGATGCTGGACTCAGAGGTCTGCACACAGCCAAAGAATCTGGCAGAAAAAAAATGGGCATTTCAAGATAATAACATTTGGGACATGATACATTAGCATGGAATAGGACTTACCTGGAGGGATGGGACCTAAGTGGGGCCCACAAGATTAACCTTAGTATGACAGAAGTGCTCACAGAATTGGGCAAACTGGCAGAAAGAGGCTGTTGGCTTTCTCAATGGCCACTCTGGCTTGAATGAATAGGAGAGATAGATAGTGTGGCTGTCTTAATAATGCTTGATATAGAATCGTTGACTTTGATTTTGGAGTGTTTGAATGGTAGGAACAGTTGAGAGATAATGACATGAGCCTGCCCCCTCTCAGGCCTATGCTAATATCTGGGTTATTAGTGAAGGTAGGCAGCAGATGCTTCGACAGCTACTGAGGCTATCATTGCTATTAGTTCTGGAGTTTATCACAATCCATTATTAAGGGGTACATGCTGGCATTTCTGTTGTGACTGAAATATTTGAGATGGAAGGATGGATGGATGCCAGGACAGGTAGATGGAAGAAAAGTGGATAAGAAGAACAAAGAAGGAAGGGGAAAATGAGTAGATGAAACCTGAAGTATAAATTGAATCAGAGTGCTCTGTGCAGTCCTGAGTTTCATGTTCAAAAATGGAAATTCAGACTTCCGCCCTCGGGGGAGCGGTGACAGTGTTGCAGGAGCCAGCCTCGGGGAAGAGGGACCGATGGGCGCACAGGCGGGCGGCCAGGAGCCATGGAGTGTGGCCCAGAGACTGGGGTGCGCGGGCCGCGGCGGGCTTTCCTGTGCAGGACATGGGAGACGTGAGGCTGCAAGGCTCCAGAGGGCTCGGCTTGGACCGAGATGGGGCTGGGCTGCTGCCTCCTAACAGGGCTTTTGTCTGGGGCAGTGGCTGGGGGTTGCCCTTCCCCCTCTCCCACCCGCATCTTGGAGCAACCCTACTCCTCAGCTGCTGAGTGAGGCCTGTCCTGGGGTCCAGTGCCCACCATGAACGGCCTGTCGGTGACTGAGCTTTGCTGCCTCTTCTGTTGCCCGCCCTGCCCTGGCTGCATTGCCTCCAAGCTCGCCTTCCTGCCACCGGAGCCCTCCTACTCGCTGATGCCTGAGCCTGAGCCCAGGTCTGGTGGGGCTGGGGCCACCGTCTTGGGGACCCTGCGGGCCTCCAAGGGCACCCCAGACGTTGGAAGCTCCGCCTGACGGAGTGCTCTGATTTCCAGTAGAGCCAGCGTGAGCTGGACACTATTGAGATCTTCCTGACCAAGAGCAGCCGGGGCAACCGCGTTCCCTGCATGTATGTGCGCTGTGTGCCCAGAGCCAGGTACACAGTCCTTTTCTCACATGGCAATGCAGTGGACCTGGGCCAGATGAGCAGCTTCTACATTGGCCTGGGCACACGCATCAACTATAATATCTTCTATGACTACTCGGGGTATGGCATTAGCTCGGGCAGGCCCTCTGAGAAGAACCTCTATGCCGACATCCATGCTGCCTGGCAGGCCTTGCGCACCCAGTACGGCATCAGTCCAGATAGCATCGTCCTGTATGGGCAGAGCATCGGCACAGTGCCCACCGTGGACCTGGCCTTCCGCTACGAGTGCGCTGCAGTGGTGCTGCACTCCCCGCTTACCTCCGGCATGCGTGTTGCCTTCCCAGACACCAGGAAGACCTACCGCTTTGATGCTTTCCCCAGCATCGAGAAGGTGTCCAAGATCACATCGCCGGTGCTTATCATCCATGACACGGAGGACGAGGTGATTGACTTCTCACATGGGCTGGCGCTCTATGAGCGTTGTCGCAAGGCCGTGGAACCGCTGTGGGTGGAGGGCGCCGGGCACGACGACTTTGAGCTCTACAGCCAGTACCTGGACCGCCATTCATCTCCCAAGAGCTGCCCAGCCAGTGCGCCTAGTGGAGCTGCCGCGCCCCAAGCCAAGCCAGGAACAGACCTCAGCAATAAGGCGGTCCCCTGACCCCAGGGGATGCATGTGTACCCTTTGTGAGCCCCAGTCTCCACAGGCAGCTGGCCGGCAATGAGGTTGAAACTGTCCCTGCCTAGGGGCTCTGGACGATGTGCAAGGGGCAGAGCCATGCTTTCCTTTTCTTTTGGAAGCAAAACAAAAGAAAAAGGTGAAAAATTAAAGATTAAAAATTTTAAAAAAATGGAAATGCAGCCCTAGCTGGTTTAGCTCAATGGATAGAGCATCAATCTGTGGACTGAAGGATCCCAGGTTACATTCTAGTCAAGGGCACATGCCCAGTTTCAGACTTGATCCCAGTCGGGGACGTGCAGGAGGTAGCCAATCAATGATTCTTTCTATCTCTCTCTCTCCCTTCTCCCTTCTTCTCTGAAATCAATAAAGATATATTTTTTAAAAAAATGGAAATGCAGAGACACAGAAAACCTAGTCAGTTATAAGGATTATGGAGGATTCATAAAATAAAAAGAAAAAAACCTTCACAACTCTTCACTACATTCAAGATGAGCTAAAATTGAAAGACATGCACAGTCACAATAGGAAATTTAATAGTAAAAGACTGTCCAGCAATGAGGCGGACCTCCTGTGACATCATGAGTTCTTGGTCATTGAAAATGAATTGCCAGGCAGGTAGTGAATGTGATTCACTGGGTCAATGGTTGAACAGAAGACCTCTCAATTCTTTATTTAATCCCCAGGTTTTATGTTTCTAGAACCAAGAAGGACTTAGATAAATTCTTATGTGGCAGATCCCATTACAAGTTCCTATTGGAGGTTGAAATATAGTATAATACAAATCTAAGGAGCAATGTCAAGAAAAACACAAAGGAAGAAGAAAGGGATAAAAGGATGCTAACCAACATGCATTGTGCTAGAAAGGACCTGTGTTGAAGTTTCAAGTTTGTCTCATAGAATCCTCACAATTATCCTGGGAGGTAGGGGTGATTAGAATCACTCTTACAGATGAGGAGACAGATGCTCAGAGAAGTTAGGTGACTTTTCTGGAGTGACAAAGTTAATAAGCAGCATGGATGGGTTTTTATCTTAGTCTTTTGGGAGCCTAACTCCAAGCTCTCTCTGCCCTGCCATACTCCTCTGATTAGTGTTTTTGCCTGGAAATTCCTCAGGTTCTCCTGTCCAGCATGGGCGTGGCCAGGTGGCCTTGGGTCTGAAGTGGTGTGTCATGCCTTACCTTCTGCTGTTACTGTAAGGAATGTTCACCTCAGGCAGGGTCATGGTGGTTAGTGAATTGGAATTTCACTGCAATTGAGCAGTTGCAGGTTTCCCCCACTGCTCAACTGAAAAATTGGCACTACTCTTATCTGGTCCTTAACAAATATAGCACCAAAACAAAACAAAACAAAACAAAAAAGCACCAAAAACATAATTGAGGAGCACTTTATTCCTTACAGTGTTGGTGTTTTTGTTGTTGTTGTTGTTTGTTTGTTTGTTTTTTTACTTGGAAGTCAGGAAGCAAGATTCTTACCCCAGGGCCAGCTTTTCTTCTTTCTGAGACTCAGTTTTTTGAGTTACTTAATTTCAAAAGGAAGGAAGAGATAAAGAAGCTAATTATCTCTAAAGTCTTTTAGTACATAGAGTATCAGCCTGCAGATTGAAGGGTCCCAGGTTCAATTCTAGTCAAAACTACATGCCTGTGTTACAGGCTCAATCCTTGCTGACAGGGGCATACATGAGGCAGCCAATCAAAGATTCTCTCTCATCAAAGAAGATGTTTCTATCTTTCTCCCTCTCCCTCTCCTTCTTCTTTTCTCCCTGAAATATATATATATATATATATATATATATATATATATAGATAAAAGTTTTTCAAATTATATATTATTGTATAATATAATTAGGTATAAAGTATATATGTGCATATATCTGTATATCTATATAAATATTCATATATTAGTATATACTTCTATTAACATTTAAATCAACATCTGCTTATCTATGCTAATATCTGCTACAGTAATATTGCTAAATAATACAAAAACAAAAAACAGATTAAGGTCAATTATTTGCCTTTGGAGAGCATTATTTAGTGACTCCTGTGGTTTTACTTAAAATAATAATAAAATAAACATTTATTTTCTAATAGTGCCTTGATGGGTGGGGGCACTCCCAGGAGGACAGAAGGAAATTCACTTGATTTAAAACAAAATCATCCATAAACTATAAACATCAGCCAAGTGCTGATCACAGTCATGTGGCCTCTGGTGACAAACCTGGGCTCTGACTCTTCATAGTTCCTGGCTAAAGTAATCTCAGGCAGGTGATTTAACTTCTCTGAGCCTCAGTTTCCTCATTGGGAAGTGGGGAGAATGGTGCCTGCCTCATAAAATTATTTGGGATGAGACTTGGCACAGGTGGGCATTCACCAATGATAGCTGATACTGTCATGCAGGGCCCTACTGTCATACTGTCCACAGTTGCCCATGACCAGTGTTTCTTCTGTTGGGTGGGCAAGCTGCATGGGAAGGGAGCACAGACAGGCATTGCCAACCATTTGGGAAAGAGGCAACTCATCCTATCTAATAAAAGAATAATATGCAAATTGACCATACCTCTGCTACACCCACCAAAGGTCCCCACCAGCCGCACCCACCAGCCAATCAGAGCGAGTATGCAAATTAACCCAACCAAGATGGCTACGGCCACAGAAAGAGCAGGAGGGAAGCTTTCCCCACTCCCCCCACCCCCACCCCATGATGGAGGAAGCCAAATTTCCACACACACCTCCACTTAAGGCAACAAAGTTTCAAGGTGAGGCCCCTCACCCAGGCCACTCCATGTCCCAAGGAAACCCCCACCCTGATCTGGGACACCCTTCAGGGCAAACCAGCTGGCCCCCACCTGTGTAGCAGGCCTCTTTCCTATCTAATAAAAGAGTAATATACTCCATTACACAAGATGATTGTCCCTATGTGGTAAAAAAATCCTGCCCCCATGTGGGCACAAGATGGCTAGCATGGGAGGACAGTTGGAAGGGACCAGGTCAGCAGAGGAGGGCAGTTAGGAGTAACCAAGCCTGCAAGGGAGGGCAGTTGGGGTAGATCAAACCTGCAGGAGAGGGCAGTTAGGGGTGATCAGGCCCACAGGGGAGGGCAGTAAGGTGTAAACAGGCTGGCAGGGGAGCAGTTAGGCATCAGTCAGGCTGACAGGGGAGTGGTTAGGGGGTGATCAAGCTGGCAGGCAGAAGTGCTTAGGGGCAATCAAGAAAATAGGCAGGTGAGCAGTTGGGAGCCAGCAGTCCTGAATTGTGAGAGGGATGTCAGACTGCTTATTTAAGCCCAATCCTACCTGGATTGGGCCCAAACGGGCAGTCAGAAATCCCTCGAGGGAGCAGGCTGGGCTGAAGGATATACCCCCTTGCCACCCCTCCACCTGTGCATAAATTTCATGCACCAGGCCTCTAGTCTTGACTATAGAAATCAAAGTCTCTGAAAGGTGACCTCTGGAACAGCCACTCTCATCTGCTTTTAGCCATGCAACAGAGGGTGGGGGATGTCCCCTGCCTCCATAAATTAGACCCGGCCACTAGCCTTGTCTCTGTGGCAAGCAAACTCTTCCCAGAGCACCCTCAGGCCAGCAAGCCAGCCAGGAGGGGGTTAAAACCAACATTTGCAGATAAAGAGGTAAACTTATTTACATTTGTCTCTTCACACTTTATGCATATGTCATGCAGTGAATAGTTTTAGAGGTCTGTTTGTACTATCTCTCTGGAATTTTTACAGTCTGGAGGACACAAAATCTCTATAAAGTGACTTATTGAAATAGAAGCAGATTGGTAAAACCGTTTCCCTCTTATGAACTGTGAAGAATGATCCTCTAAATGAAATCAGGAAGGAACTGGACAGAATCCTGTTTAATGGTCTGACAAAATGAATCACTACGATTCCAGACATCCATCACTGCTAAAAGGGAACCACAAATGATCTGTGAACCACTATATATTGATCACCCATGTAGTACAAGTGTCGGGTTTAATGTTCACACACCATAGAGAGGCGGCAGGGACAGATGGTGCCTTAACTCTTCTTTGATAGATTTTAATGGTGAAATATTGATTTCTATCTGGCCAAGGCCTGCTGTTAGGGGCCAAAGTCATTTGTTGGGTATTGCCGGACACCCAGTTGGCCCAGCATAATCAATCATTTTTGGCAAGGCAGGTGAAAATCCGAAGAGAAGCACCTTGGAACCCAAACTGGGGCGTGATATGTCTGAGTCCAGCCACTTAGAGAAAGAGAGAGAAGGAGAAAGAGAAAGAGAGAGAAAGAGAGAGAAATCTTGGAGATTGTGCTTGTAAAGAATTATTAATGATAAGACATGTTTACTGAGGAGAGTTGCAGCGAATCAGAGCTGACATGAAATAGTCTTGGAGCCTCGTGGAGAAAATGAGCCTCTTGATAAGAGGGACTATATTTTATTTAAACATCCTTCTAAGGCTGAGAACTCAGGTAATCTGTTGTGTTACAAGCCACTGGCTGTTCCTGCCATCCAGAGAGATAACACTGAGGCGCTAATAGGAACACATCAATCACAATCACACTGCAATTCCAATGGTGTCTCATCCTCCCAGCTCCTCTTTAAGCTCCTTAATAACGGTGATAACATAGTTCGAGGGGCTGCTGAGAGGGGCTCTCCCCTCTGAGGGTCATATTCATAAAACGAATAGTTTGGCAAGACAGCGCTCGGGGAAACCGATCTATGTGGGGACTTCCACGCCGCAGGGAGGAGCATGGATGACTGGGAGGGCTGGGATTCACCAGGAGAATTTTTTGACATCTGTTGGCCCGGGTTCTGTGATGTCACTCCTGCCTTCTTCCTAAGAAAGGGGTGTGAGTTTCTGCGTTATGTAATTATTAAGTAACAAGCTCATTTTCTTGGGCAGCTTATAACTGGTCTTGAAGGCAATGTCCAAATGAGCTTTCCAGATGTTGTGAGTGATGGCAACCTCCTGGGAGTAGGCGTATGGCTCCCCAAGAAGACTCCAGGATGGGGGGAAGGGTGGGGCAGGTGATGAGTGGGATGGGGGTCCTCTCAGCCTTAGCAGTTCCATGCCACTCTCTAACCTCTCACCAACAAGGTCACACATGTGTTTGCTGGTTTGACTTCCTCAGAGGATATGAGCTACTTGAGGGCGGCAGTGGTGTTTAATTAATTGTTATATCTTCAGTACCAACACATGATCTTGAGACTCACAAGATGCTCAATATGGACATAAGGCTACATACATAAATGCAGGTGTTAGTGTGGAAAAGAAGTCAGTTTATACTGCTTGGCACCTTTTCAATATCCACATAAATACATGTGTCACGTGTGTGAAATATACACATTCCAGAAGGAATGCAGACCTCATAAACACAGGCAATGCATTTTATACATATTTGTGTGATTTATTATTTATAATACACCATATCACCCTGGAGCCAAATTGCTTGGATCCACAAACTGACTCTACCACTTACTGGAGGATGACTCTGGACAAGTGGCTACAACTCTTTGTGCATCAGTTACCTCATCTGTAAAATGGGTTTTACAGATGTTTTAAGAATGAAATGAGTTCATAGATTAAGTATTTATAACAGTGCCTTGCATACATTAGGCATAAATGTTTTATATCATATTGTTATATTTAAATTATATGCTTAAGCATGGCATTATATTCAAAACCTTTATATAAATGAACACGTGCATAGAAACACACATTGGCCTTGAGCTCACTGCTGCAGCAAGCCCGGGGCAGTGTGTTTAATTTGTGGTGGCTTCGTGCGTGGCAGGTGTTTTGATTCACTATAAATTCACGTGCTCTCAAGCTGTTATTTCATATCAGGGTTTCAGTGAGACTGTACTTGCCTGAGTGTGTTTATCTCCCAAACCTTGTTTGCAGAGGTGCGTATCCCTCGAACAAGTGCTTGTGTGGGTGCAATCATACAAAGGGGTGGGCAGACCAGCCGGCTTCTGGGCGGCCCCAGCTGTGCAGCTTGCCCCAGATGTGAGTGCAGGCAGCAGATTCCGCTTAGATTATCTTGCTTACCTAATGATTTTTGCTTCACTGCCTTGCTCGATTGTGTTCACCAGGATGGCAGGCTATTAAAATGTCAGGGCACATTGAATTGTTGTTATCCAGGAGAGAGACCTTTCCAATCAACCCGTGTTCTGGGGGTTGCATAAACTTGAGAAGGCGATTGGTGAAAGGTTTTATGGCTTCTTTACATAGATGGGGTGAGCAGGGCCGCTGGGAGAGGGAGAGGGCGCTGGGAGGAAGGGGGAGAGGGAGAGGGACAGGACTGGGGTTAATGGCAGCTGGAGTGTGCTAATTAAATGCCATCTCCTCAAACAGGTATTGGTGGCTCCTCGCATTTAAGTGTGAAGCTCTGGTTTAGAGAAGGGAGGGGGAGTGATCGCAGTGGGCGGTGGGGGTGGGGCAGAGAGCTGCGGGCGGGGAGGAGAGGCAGGGGTGGGGAAGAAGAGGCAGTTACCCGGCAGAAATACCCTGGCATTGGCGGAGGGCTAGAGAGGCACACAGAGGCTTCCTCGCGCGGCGCCTGCCCGCCTCTGTGGAGTGCCCCGTTCCTTTGAACCTGAGGAGCTGGTGGGCGTTTCGGGTGACAAGGACCAAGCCACCCGCCGCAGTGCTGCCCTCGCGGCGCCTCTGGCCCGGCCCCGCCTGAGCCAGCTGGACCGCCTGGGACGTCCTTGTTTCCCCGCTGCCAAGTCTCATTCGGTCAAGGATTTATTTTCCTTCGGGGAGAGAGGGAAAGCCGGGCAAAGGACGTTCTCACGAAGCACCCCGCGGTCAGGGCCGCGGCAGGCTCTCGCTCGCACCCAGCCTGGCCAGGACTGACTCTTCCCCTTTGTTCACATCATCTCACAAATATTTGGCTTTCCCGGCAACGTCTGCTTCATTTTTTTTGTTTAAAGAGATGGCTTCGTTTTTGCGAGCGCCCCGTTGTCCCTCCCCATCCCCCCTGGCACCAGGGACTGGCCGGACAGCACCGTGGCCGCGGGGGCTCAGGCGCCCTTGCCTTTGTCAGTTCCATCCGCTGCATTCTCCCCCACGCCTCTCTCTGTCTCTCTGTCTCTGTTTCTCTGTCTCTGTCTCTCTCTCTCTCTCTCTCTCTCTCTCTCTCTCTCTCTCTCGCGCGCGCGCGCACACACACACACACACACACACACACACACACACACACACACGCTCGCGCATGCGCTCACCCACCCCTCTGCCAGTTTCCCTGCCTCCATCCCAGAAAGTCACACCCACCCATCATTCTCAAGTTCCTCGCCCTTCTCGGCGCCCACTTTAGTTTCTGGTCCTGGCGCTGCCCATTCTTTCGCCTTAAATCAAATCTCACTCACACGCGTCTGGCTTCCTTCCATCCCCTCACCTGCCAGGCCACATGCAGGATTCCTTTGCCAGGCTTCCTCTCACTTCCCCTGGAGGTTGGAGGTCTCTGGCAGCCAGACCCACAGTGGCTGTTTCCCCATCTTTTATCCAGAGACAGTTTCTCCCTGGCAGCACACCTTCCATTGCTCCCTCCTCACCCCTAGGCCCCTTCCTCTCTCTCACAGCTTCACCATGGCTTATGAACAATGTCTTTACTTGTCTCGAACCCTGCACAATTGGTAGTTCATTCATTTAATCAACAAATGCTTACTGAGTGTCTACTTCGTTAAGTATTAATCTATTGTTAAGTATTGGGGGCATGACAGAAGAAAAACACGTGGTCAGGGATCATGTTATATTTGTTTCCGCAGCCTGGACCACACAGATACTCAGTGCATTTTGAATGGGTGGATGAAAGAAAAAATAAGTCCCCCTTGTCCTTCGAGCAGCCTCACTGGTATTTTCTTTGCTGTTTTATTATTCAAAATACAAGCTCGTTATGACAAGCTTGATAGGTTTTACTTTCTCAAATTTCTGCATATTCATTAGGTCCACCTTCTGAGGTGGCTATGGTCCAGTTCTAGCACTCCACTTAGGAAGGCTTAGTGATACATGTCAACGGTCAGATGGCTCACTGGTGGTCAGCGGAGTCCAGACCAGGCTTTACCCAAGACCTCTGTGCTCCTAACCTCACTCTCTCCAGATGACACATAGGCCTGCATGTCCCCTTTGCTGTGCCCAACCAGGAAATGGGGTGAAGGGGAGTAGGCTGATGCTGTTTCTAATACCTCCCTACCGGACTCCTCCTGCACCCAGCGCAAGAGGCATTACTTAGAGGGAGGTTTACTTGTACGATGTGATTTTCCTCCTTTGCATCTCCTGAACGCCTACTCTTTCCCACAATTATCCTTCTGCAGTGTGGTAGGCTCAGTTCTATGGTAATTGGATTTTCTGACAATCACTGGGAACTTGAGGCTGAGTGTTGTGGCCATCACCTGGGTCAGTTTTGCCATGATTAGATTTGTCTAATTAATCGGGAGGCCTCAGGTACCTGCACTGAGGGGCAGACAGCTCTCCTAATGCTTTCTGGACTCAGTGCTCCTGGTAGCTTTGGTCCCATGCCAGTGACTTTGGCCTCACCCACTTGTGGCACTTGAGACCCTTGCTGTGTTGGCAAGGCCATGTTTTCTGCCATTGCCCACCCCCAGGCTGCTGCCTTGGACCAATAGCCTGAGGTGGGAGAGGGGGAGAAGAAGAGGGGCACGGGAGACTGATCCCAGCAGGGAAGCATCATGCACTGCAGACATGTGGGCTCCTTCACACAGCAGCTGAGCTTCTTAAATTTCATCCCCTGAGTTCAAAGTTCATATCTGTCAAATGGCAATAATAGAGACCACCTTATAGGACTGCTGTAGAATTCAGAGGCAATGTCTGTAAAGTAATGAGAGCAATGTCCTGCACGGAGTATACCCAGCACACGTGTACCTCTCTCTGATGTGAGCACACACTTAACACAGACACATGTATATATATACACACACAGTTACCCGCTTCTTCAGCCTAGCTGGGCTCCTCTTCAGTCTTCCACTCTCACTGCGCCCTTTTCTAATGTTTCGTTCATTTCCTTCTCTTTGCCCCTTCTTTCTATCATCCTCTTTTCTTTTCATGAAGTTCTCTCCTTCCTGGGCCCAGTTTTTTCCCTTTGGGCAGGTGCTGCTTCTCTCTCTTTGAGCACCTTTCCTAGCTATGTTGTCCTGTTCGGTAGCCATGCACCTCCAGGTCTGCCTCTCCCCAGGCTCCGGGCCTCTTGAGTCAGGGACTGTGGCTTAGTGAGCCAGGAAATAGAGGACACGTGAAAGGGTTCATAGGAGGAAGGAAAGAGGAAGATGGTCTGTTTTTCTGACCGAAGGTTAGTCATATGGTCCATGGCCACCACTAACCCTGCACACCTTTATGCAAACTCACCAAAGTGCTTCCTTTCCCATCCAGGGGATGGGCGGGCCCACTGCTCTGATTTCAGACCTCATTTGTCTCCTGGGCTGCCATGGACACACTGCATGTGAAAGGAGCCGAGGATGAGGGGAGGCTGCCTGGGCACTGGTCTGACTCACAGTGCCACCCAAGTCTCAGGCTTCTCCCATTTAAGTCCCTGCCATTGGTCTGCTCCATGGACTTGAGCTCCTTCCCAGTGTAACATAGCTGCCTGCACCCCCACAGACAAGCTGTCATTTGATGGAGCTATCACCTGCCATTTCTTCTTGCAAAACAAATAAAAGGGAGGGAAGGAAACTTGGAGCTCTCAGGAGGCACCACACACTTGGAGACACTTCTGCTAACATAGCTGCTGGACACGAAACACTTTTGTCACTTTCTAGAAGTAGGAGAGGCAGAAAAAGGTCATATTTTCATCTTCCCAAGTTTTCAGTAATAACATGTTTTTTCTTAATCTCCTGCCCTTTTCATAGATCTCAATGCTCTCAACTTACCATTTTTTCTATGATTTTCTGAAATTTTAAGTCTCTCTCCTCTGCTTAGGGCTGATGTTTGTCAGTCTCAGGTCGAGTCTACTGGCAAGAGACATTTTGTAAACTTTAAAAATGCATTAGAAATGGTAACATTGTGAGGACTGGGGTTAGGGGAGGTCCGTGCACTCCACAAATCTACACAGGAAACAAGGCAGACCTGAGTTCAGAAGTTTCTCCTTGCACAGTGATTCCTTGACCTCTCCAAACATCAGCAGGGCACTGTAAAATGGCAGCAATTTTAAGTGCATCACAGGGACACCTTGAGGAATGAATGAGGTGACAAGTATGAAGGTGAAGGTAGGACCCAGCCCTCACAGGGCTCTCCCTGCCATGTTAGCCACTTTGGTTCCCACTATAGGCTACTCCTATGTGCCTCTTGTTTGATTAGCTCCATGCAGCTGTTGTGGGTTCTCTGCCTAGTTGTTAAATTTTCAGTTATGTAGTTTATTTTATCTTATACACCTCAGCACAAGTAGGTGCCATCAAGAATGAATTTGCTTTGTATCTTTCCCACTAATGTGGGCATTTGAGTGTTCCCCTGGTCTTTAAGCTGGCAGCTCACAGGGTGGAAGCCCTGTTCTACTTTCTTTGTATCTCCTGTCATGTGACCACTTGGCACATGTGTTTCTGAACCAAACCTGACAGAGGCAGGTTTGCTTAGTGGGTATAAGTGTGAAGGAGGCCTCTGACACTAAGTGGGTACCCATAGTGGACCACTTCGGAGCCTCAGTAATCCCATCGGTACAACAGGAATAATGGAGAGTATCTCCCAGGGCTAGTTTGAGGATTACATACCTGGTATAGAGTAAGTGTGTAGTAAACTATAGGTGTTATTATTTGTGGTGATTATTTTTATTCTTAATGTGTAAAAGCTACCCAATTTATCTATGTCATGTATTCCTAGTGCTTTCTGTTTTAATAAGAAACAATTTCTGCACAGACAAGAGTATGGTGGATATTAGAAGGGAAGAGGAATGGGACGAGGTAGAAGAGGGTAAAGGGGTCACATAAATGGGGATAGACTGATACTTGGCATGTGGTGATGAGCACACAATGAGATATACAGATGATGTATCATAGAATTGTGTACTTGACACTTACATAATTTTAATAATGAATGTCACCCAATAAGTTTAATACAATTTTAAAAAGAAACCATTCCTTATAAACAGTGACTCCAATATGGAATGAAGATTGTGCTGTGGCCACTTCAGGAAGCATTATCCCCTGTGCAGATTATGAACTAAATGCATGTAAATTGCTCACTTTACCCTTAAAAGAAACTGCTTAATGCCAATCAATATTTAGAATGTTTACCTGCACATTTTACAGAGCAACTGGCATACTCAGATATAATAATATAAGCAAACATCTAATTAGCCTTAAAAAAGTTAGTTTATGCATATACCCATGATTTGTATTATTAAAAATAAAGTAGCTATTATTCTTTCTAGAAATTTTATTAACTGTCAAAGAATACTTCAACAAGAGGTTCTCAATTTGTTCATTCCATAAATATTTGAGTCCCAGAGGATATATGAAGATGAGCAAGACATGCACTCATGTACACATGGACCAACTATATCTTGCTCATATCCTCTGTGGCTCAACTGGGCACATTGGGGAAGAATATATAGTATAATAAGGCAGGCAAAGAGAGGGGAGGTAGAAGGTCAGGCTAAGCTCCATGATGACCACCATGACCAGAGTCAGGCCAGGTAGCATGACTAGGCTCCTAATTGTTGCTAGTGGGGAAGTAATGGGATCAGTTTTCATATTAGATCACTGGGAGGATGTGGGGTGGGCTTAGCGGTAGTGAGAGGGGTTCTGCTGAGGCAAGGAGAAAGCTAGGGAATTGCTTCTCAAAATGTGGTCCAGCACCTGCATCATCTGAGAGCTTGCTGGAAATACAGATTCCATCTCTATTCCATTCTAAATATGGTTTTATTGGTTTTTAGAGTGCAAGGAAGGGAGAGAGAGAGAGAGAGAGAGAGAGAGAGAGAGAGAGAGAGGAGAGAGATGAGAAAAGAACATCATAAGTTGGATGCTTCCTGGCGATTGAGCCCCAGACCCCGTCATGTGCGCTGACTGGGAATCTAACCAGCAACCTCTTGGTTCTTGGATTGATGGTCAACCACTGAACCACACTGGCTGGGTTCCATCTCTATTGTAGAGGAGCTGAATGTGAACCAGCACTTTATTAAGCCCCCAGTAATTTGAATCCACACTGCATTGAAAGACTAGAAAAAGTGTGGGACTGAGCCAATGTGGGGCAGTGTCATTGAGGATAGAAGGAAAAGGATTTGAAACCTGTGTAAGTATCTTGTTCATGGAACAGTGGGACAATATAGCAGGAAGTAATTGAAGAATTTTTTTTTTTTGCCAAGTTCTCTCTAGAAGCTGTTGTGTAAATGTACATTTTGTGCCATCAGATATGTAAATTAGTTTACGGCCCAGAGTTTATTAAGAAGTCTTAAAATGTACTAAAAGAGAATGTGAAAGATAAATTACCCATTTGAGTAGATAATTTTAAGTGAGTGGGGTCTTTCTTACCTTGTTCTAGTATCCTTATGGGTATGCAATGGTCTTGGAGGGTAGGGATTGGGAGCCGTGGATGGATTAAAAATATAGGATCAGTGAATAGCTGGCAAAGCCTTGGGGGATAACTTCTTCTTTTTAGAACATCTCCATTCATTCAGACTTTCATATACTGAATATTAACCCAGGCCCTGGGAATTCAGAGATAAAGCAGACAGAAGTGTAAATATGTCACAAACTGAGGGTGTTTGAACAACCAAGTGCCTAGACATGATCTGTGCAGCAAGGACAGAGTGTTCAGCACCTGGTGAAGCTTTGGCAGATAATAGCAGGTAGTTCTTAAACACTGGGTTCTGCACCAGAACAACCCAGACTCCAAAGTCATCCTCCTGGGGGACCTTGGCAAGTCCTATAACTTCTTTTTGCCTCAGTTTCCATGTTGCAAAATAAAAAAAAGTAATACTTCTTAGGGGTGCTTATCAGGAAGAGAAGAGCCTATGTGTGTGAAATGGTCCTTAAAAGGTAATATGATGATGATCATCATCATCACTATCATCACTGTTGTTATGTTATCTTTAACTTTGTTTTTATTCTTGTGAGAGATAGAGAAGACACAAAACATATTCTCAGCTCTCAGAAAATTTCCTAGCTAGAGAAAGAGGACACACTCATGGGAGATGGACCACCAACAACAGAAGCTAAATATGAGTCATCAGAGCTCTAAGCTCTGATGGAAGGTGCTCTCCATGGGCTGGGATGCCCAGGAAAGGCTTCTCAGGAGACATGCTGTAGAGGCAGAAAGGTGAGTGAGAGTGCAGAATGTCCTACATTCACACCAGGAGGAGAGAAGGGTTACAGCAGCCTTTGGCTCCAAGGCCCTTATTGTGCCCCCAGGAAGCAGGCCAGAGGGGAGGGCCATTTAGTTCTTGCTCAGGGTCACTTAGCAGGTGAGTTGTGCTGGGGCAAGAGCCCAGTCTTCAGCTCTGAGCTAGTGCTCTTTCCTATCCCACAGCAGTGCTTCAGCATAACACCGCACAGCCCTAGAGTAGCTCACTAGTGTCTGGCATGGCTAGATTGTGAGCCAAATGAGCAAGATGGGAAGAAAGGAGCCTTGGGTTTTGAGTCTGGTCAGGGATGAAATTCAACCTCTGTCACAATCAGCTGAGTGAGTCCCCTCTAACCTGGTTTTCCTCCTGCTTCTTCCCTCCCTCCTTCTATTTCTTTCCTCCTCTAGCTTCTGGTGGTTTGCTGTGATCTTTGGTGTTCCTTGGTTTGCGGATACATGACTTCTACCTCTGTCTTCATTTTCACATGGTTTCTCCCTATATGCCTGTATGTGCCCAAATCTTCCCTTTTCATAAAGATGCCAGTCACATTGGATGAAGGGTTCTGTTTATTCCAACATAACTTAATCTTAACATGAGCAATTACTTCTGCAAAGACCTATTTCCAAGAAAGGTGAGACTTGAGGTTCTGAGAGTTAGAACTTCAAAATATGACTTTCTGAGGGACACAATTCAACCCTTGATACTTGCCACACACCACTATAGATTCAAACATGTTACATACATAAATACTTAGACCAGGTGAATAATTGTGAATGCTAGCAACCTCCCAGGTGAGATATTTAGGGTAAGATTATTTAATCTATTCTTAAATATAGGTCTATTTGCATTCACTTTTGAGGTTCCTGTGTCCATGACAGTGCCAGGCTTCCCCAGATTCTGTGGTGCTGACCAGTGTTCTGTGTTGGTGTGTGTGTGTGTGTGTGTGTGTGTGTGTACACGCGCACACGTTGATGTCTTTCTGGGCAGATGTTTTCGTGGGAGGGACAGCAATTTGTGTAGAGATAGTCAAGCTCTGAGGTCTTAGTCAGCTCATAACGAATTATCATAGTCTGGGGATCTTAACAAACATTTATTTCTCAGAATTCTGGAGGCTGAAAGTCCAAGATCAAGGTGCCAACAAATTGGGTTCCAATTTGGGTTCCCGGTGAGACCGCTCTTGCAGATGCTGCCTTCTTGATGTGTCCTCACATGGTGAAGAGATTATCCCTGGTGTGTCTGTTCTCATAAGGGCATTAATCCTCCTCGAGAGGGCTCCACTCTTATACATAATGACCCCAAAGTCCCCATCTCCAAATACCATCATACTGGGGCATCTGCTCTGTAAGGCTTTGCTCTTTCCATTCTGCCCTGCTTCTTCTTCTTAACTTGCATGTTGACCTTTGTCACATGGGCCTTCTCTCCTATTCTCTTTTATCAACCCTGGACCAGCTTGTTCCCATTCAATCTTCTCTCAGAATCTTCTTCTACCCCAGCCAATATCTGAAGTTGCTTGTGTATAGTGGGGACAGTAACTGGCAGAAGTAGCTGGTGTCTGGGAGAAGAGGATCATGGGATTCCATGCTGGAGGAACAGTGGTTCCATTCCAGTTCCACCTCCTGTGTGCTGTGTGTAGATTCTGACTCTATGTTCTTGTGTTAAAATCCTTTTCCTTGTTGGTGATGCCCCTTCTTCCTCTCAGGGGCTCCATACCTTCATGCTCCTAGGCCTGTATCTAAACCTCTCCTGAGAAAGAAGACATGGTCAGTTCTTTACCATCAATGCTATGACAAGCCACAGGATTCTGCTTTCTTAGTCTTCTCTGATTAGGGCCTGGAAGGCTCTTTCCCTGTGGAAGTTTCTGATGTGGGGTCTGTGAGATGGGGCCTGTGACCTGAAAGTGTGTACATGAGATGGATAGGCTGAGCACATTCGGAAACGCAAATGGAGAAAGCATGCATAAGTGCAGACCAGCAGGGAGAAGGACTGAATGGAAGGCAGCAATGAGGTCTGCAAGGGAAATATGGGAAACTGTCTGGAGGAGATTCTGGAGGGGCAGATAATAGCTGGAAGAAGAGTGGTCCGTTAAGTGTTGGGGCTGGAGCTAAGTTTTGGTAGGGAGCCAAGTGTGAGGATGAGAAGAGTTCTGAAGTCCACACCGAGAAGAACTGGTGATGAACCTGCTTATATTCACTTTGGTGCCCAAATGCCCTTTGACCCCTGGATCTGCATTTCTCACAACTCCTCCTTTTTGTAAGCCCATGTAGAACCTTGGTACAAGTTGAGTGAAATACTTCATCTCGGCTGACCCGCCCCTGCAGGAACAAGAGTGGCCAGCAGATGGCGTCTCTGTAAATTGAAGAAAACCATGACAAATGATTGAATTTTCAATTCCCTTGGTGCCTTCAGCAGGGCATATCAGAGAAAGACAATATTGTACACACCCCCTGAACCCTAGCTTATGGACCCTCTGGACACATCACCCCCCTTCACAGTCTTGACACGTGCTATTCTTTCCTTCTGGAGTTCCTGTCTCTCTCTGCAAATTTCAACTTATCCCTTCCTACTCATCCTTTGTCCTACCCTTGGTGACACTTTCTGACTTTCTGAGGCAGAGGAGTGATATGTTCTTTGAGTTCCTTTATGCACCACAGGCCTGGGCACTATTAATTGCCAACATATTCCAGGCCAGTCCTGGCCACCCTGCAGGAGGGGATGGGTGAATTGGGCAACATTCTTCAAGGCACCATCTTATGTCTTCTCTTTTTATATTCTCTGCCGTCAGAGAGGTGAGTAAGGTAAATATCATTCACTTCATTGGGTAGAAAAGAAACGCATGGTCAAAGAGTCCATAGCCTGCTGGAAGCCCCAGTCTATCTTTATAGTGTCATCTCCTGTAGGAACCCTACATCTCCTAACTTATACATAATCAAGTAGGATTCCTCCTGCTTATTGGACAAGCTCTGTGCTGCCCTGCCCCTATGCCTGTAGCCATGCTGTACTCTTTTCCTGAATGCCTTTCTCACATCTTAACTAAGAACTAATCCAAGTTTAAGGGCCAGCTCAAGTGCCATCTTCTGTACCAGGATATCTATAATTTCTGGACCCAGAAGTCTTCGAAGTGCTTGTTCAGTACTTGAACTGCATTTTCCTCAAAATCAATAGTAAGTGTCCTCAGAGCTTATCCTGCCTGAGAGCTGGAAGTGATGGGTCCTTGTTTGTCATTGTGCCATTTGGACTACAGAGGGTGTTGCCTTCTCTACAGTGAGACATAGAGATGTGCTCAAGCAGGCTCAGTGCACTTGCTTGCTACTTCGCTTAAGTATTTATTTACCGCATCTTGCCCATTTTTTTCCAGAAGAGGTTAAGGCAGCATATCTCATTTTGAAGTAGTTAAATGGGTGCCTCTCAAACTGTTTCACCCAAGACCCATAGTAACAAATACATTTTGCATCGTGATCTTGTATATACATTTTTCCCCCCTCTGGAATTAAACTTTTCCAAAAACAGTGTCTCCCCTGACAAGGTATAACACACTCTAATATTTTCTAGTAAATTATATTCTGCTTAAAAAATATCGGCTGTGACCTGACTTCCCAACCCATTAATGAATCATGGCCCTGAGTTTGAAAAACACCAATTGAGACAACCAAGGAGCAGGATTTTGGGGAAGCATTGGCCAGTGGACGAACATGAGTCCTGTTCTTAGATATGATGGGGAGGATTGGTAGATGCTGGATTAGTGAGGAAGTGTCTGGACATGGAGGCAGATGTGTGGCCCTGGAGTCAAATGTGTGGCCATGAACAGTGATGAGGGTGGATGCTCTGACATATTTCCGCTTTCCATTCTGTTCCCTGTCTACTTCCCAGGGCCCTCCTGCTATCTCCTGGGTGTTCCCTTTGAGACCAACAATGATAATGTCCTTCCTTTCTACCTCTCCACATCTGTTACTCCTCCCACTAACCCAACACTCCTGTCTGTACCAAAGACTGTGAGAAGAGGAGGGATATGTTTTATCCATCCTTATATCCGTAGTATTTTCAGAGTGCCAGTGCACAGGGGTTCAGTGAACCTGGGTGCATAACTAGGTGATGAATATATAAATGGTGACTGTAGCATCAGAGCCCTGCTGAGTGAGGAGTTCCAAGGCTGCTGACTCCGGTGCCCTCAGGGGTCAGGCAGATAATATTCCTGCATGAAGCAGGGCATGTGGGAGGCAGAAGGTGCCATATCCATGAAAGCCCTTGGAAGGCAATGTCTTTCTGTGCTGCTGTGATAAATCACTGAACAGCAAGCCTAATGGCTGAAACACAACAGAGATTTATTCTCTTGTAGTTCTGGAGACCAGATGTCTGACTGAGGTTTTTGAGCTAAAATCAAGGTGGTCACAGGCCTGGTTTCCTCTTGAGAATTATTCCTTTCATCCTGCAGATCCTGGGGGCTCCTAGTGTTCCTTGGCTTATGGCCACATCATTCTAATCGCTAGCTGTGTGGTCACAGACGTGTTTCTTCTTCTGTATCCTTCCTGTAAAGATCCTTGTGATCCTTGAGTGATCCTTTTTGTTACTCAAAATAGCCAGGATAATTTCCCCATATCAATAGCCTTAATCACAATTTCAAAGACATTTTTGCCATATAAGGTGACATCCCTTGGTTTTGGATTAGGACCAGAACATCTCAGGGGACTAGTCTTCAGTGTACCACACTTAGCTGAACAGAGTCAGAGGGAGGGTTGGAGCTAAAAGAAAATGGACATCCTTCTGGTCCAGTCTTCTTACTACAGTCTCAGGAAAATAAGGACCACGATCATTTGCTGCTGAGGAGCAAGGCCAGGATTGCATTTCAGCCTTTGCCACTCCCACAGCAGCTGCTCTTCAGCCAACCTGTGGCGCTGATGTATTTCTCTGCCATGCATCCTTGCAGTGGTATCAAAAATGCCAGACAAAGATTCAGCACTTGTATTTTCCACCTTAGAAGTCAGACATGTTGTCAGTTATTTCAGGACTTTTGGAGTTGAACTAATACATGAAAAGCTGGTATTACTTTGCACATAGATGGTGCCCTCTGCAATTCTGGAGGATTTTTCAAGTCCCTGTGAGCTGCCAGAGGCACCTTAAAGAAATGTAGGTATTCCTGCCTTCTAATCCAATTAATTATTCATGTGTTACTTTCCATTCAAACTACTCATATCCCAGGTACTCCACACATGTTTTTCCTTGGTTGTAATCATGCAGTTCAATAAATCCAAAGACAGTTACAGACCTTATGTGCAGAGGGCCCAAATCCCTCAGGTTCTGCATATGAAGGGATTAAAAGGTTTAACATTTTCCTTCTCACTTGAACCAGAGTCAGAAAAGAAATACAAGAACAAACTAAGGAAAAATCATTAGGGAAGATGTGATTTTGGTCAGTCCCATAGGACACTTCGTCCAATGTGTCCCTGGATATTTGTATTGGGCAACCCCACCCTAATGGTTCTCAGAATGTGTCCAAATATCCAAATCTACTTAAAAAAACCCAACATTATGACTTAATCAGTTTCTATTGCTAGACAGGTGAATGAATAGGATTATGTTTTTTAAGTTTTAGAGCAGCTTTTCTTTTTTTAATTAATTTTTTTATTGTCTAAAGGTTTACGTATGTCTCCTTTTCCCCCAATTGACCTCCCCCCCCCAGCCATTCCCACCCTGGGCAAGCACCCACCGCGCCAGTGTCTATATCCACTAGTTATGCTAATATACATGTATACAAGTCCTTTGGTTGCTCTCTAATTCCTCCCTTTCCATTTTTCTCTGAATCTATTCTTGTTCATCAAATTATGTTGATTATTATATCTTACATATGAGTGAGATCATGTGATATTTATCTTTCTCCAACTGGCTTATTTTGCTAAAATAATGCTCTCCAGTTCCATCCATGCTATGCAAATGGTAAAAGTTCCTTCTTTTTTATAGCGGCACAGTATTCCATTGTGTAGATGTGCCAACGTTTTCTAATCCACTCATCTGCTGATGGGCACTTAGGTTATTTCCAAATCTTAGCTGTGGTAAATTGTGCTGCTATGAACATAGGGTTGCATATATCCTTTCTGATTGGTGTTTCTGGTTTCTTGGGATATAGTTCTGGAAGTGGGATTACTGGGTTAAGTGGGAGTTTGATTTTTAAATTTTGAGGAAACTTCATACTGTTTTTCACAGTGGCTGCACCAGTCTGCATTCCCACCAGCAGTTCATGAGGGTTCCTTTTTGTTCACATCCTTGCCAGCACTTGTTATTTGTTGATTTGTTGATGATAGCCATTCTGACAGGTGTGAGATGTTATCTCATTTTTGTTTTGATTTGCATCTCTCAGATGATTAGTGACTTTGAGCATGTTTTCATATGTCTCTTGGCCTTTTGTATGTCCACTTTCAAAAAGTGTCTATTTATGCCCTGACTAGTTTGGCTCAGAGGATAGAGCATCAGCCTGCACACTGAAAGGTCCCAGATTTGATTCCAGTCTGGGGTATGTACTTTGGTTGCAAGCACGACCCTGGTAGGAGGTGTGCAGGAGGCAGCTGATCAATGTTACTCATAGGTGTTTCTAACTCTCTTTCCCTCTCCATTCCTCTCTGGGAAGAGATAGAGATAGAGAGATAGAGAGATAAAGATAAAGATAGAGAGATAGAGAGATAGAGAGATAGAGATAGAGATAGAGATAGAGATAGAGAGAGAGAGAGAGAGAGAGAGAGAGAGAGAGAGAGAGAGAGAGAGATATGTCTATTTTGGTCATTTGACCATTTTTTTTGTTTGGATCATTTATCTTCCTTTTGTTAAGTTGTATGAGTTCTCTGTAAATGTTGGAGATTAAACCCTTATCAGTGATAACATTGGCAAATATGTTCTCCCATGCAGTGGACTTTCTTGTTTTGTTGATGGTTTCTTTTGCTGTGCAGAAGCTTTTTGTTTTGATGTAGTCCCATGTATTTATTTTCTCCTTAGTCTCCATTGTTCTAGGATCTGTGTCTGTAAAGATTTTGTTGTGATATATGTCTGGTATTTTGCTGCCTATGGAGTCTTCTAGTATTTTTATGGTTTCCCATCTTACATTTAAGTCCTTTAGCCATTTTTAGTGTGTTTTTGTATATGGTATAAGTTGATGATCTAGTTTCTGTTTTTTTGTTGTTGTTTGTTTCTTTGTTTGTTGCATGTATCTGTCCAAATTTCCCAGCACCATTTATTAAAGAGACTGTTTTGACTCTATTGTATGCTCTTGCTTCCTTTGTCAAATATTAATTTAAGCATAATGGCTTGGGTCGATTTCTGGGTTCTCTGTTCTGTTCCATTGGTCTATATGTCTGTTCTTGTGCCAGTACAGGCAGTTTTGAGAACTGTGACTTGGTAATATAAGTTGATATCTGGTATTATGATCCCTCCAACTTTGTTCCTCTTTCTCAGGATTGCTGTGGCTATTCTGGATCTTTTTATTGCATATGAATTTTTGGAGAGTTTGTTCTAGATCTTTCAAATATGCCATTGGTATTTTAATGGGCATCTGTAGATTGCTTTCTTTAGTTGTTGACATTGATTCTATCAATCCATGAACATGGTGTGTTCTTCCATCTGTTTATGTCTTCCTCTATCTCTTTTTTCAATGCCCTGAAGTTTTCCGAATATGGGTCTTTTACATCGTTAATTAAGTTTATTCCTAGGTATCATAATTTTTTGGTGCAATGGTAAATGGGATTATTTTTTTCATTTCTCTTTCTGTGGGTTCATTATTGGTCTATAAAAAGGCCATGGATTTTTGGATGTTAATTTTATATCCTCCTATATTGCCAAATTCATTTATTAGGTCTAGTAGTTTTTAGATGGAATCTTTGGGGTTTTCTATGTATAGTATCATGTCATCTGTGAACAAGGAAAATTTTACTTCTTTTCCAATTTGAATGCCTTTTATTTCTTCTTGTCTGATCACTATGGCTAAGCACTTTCAATACTATATCAAACAGTAGTGGTGATAGTGGGCAACCCTGTCTTGTTCCTGTTCTTAGGGGAAATGAGTTTAGTTTTTGCCCATTGAGTATAATGTTGGCTGTATGTTTGTCATATAAGGCTTTTATTATGTTGAGGTATGATCCCTATACTCACACTTTGCTGAGAATTTTTATCAGAAAAGGGTGTTGGATTTTGTCAAATGTTTTTTCTGTATCATTGATATGATTATGTGATTTTTTCTCTCAATTTGTTTATGTGATGTATCACAGTTATTGATTTGCAGATATTGTACCATCTTTGCATCCCTAAATAAATCCAACTTGGTCGTGGTGTATGATCTTTCTAATGTAATGCTGGATCTGATTTCCTAGAATTTTATGAGGATTTTAGCATCTATGTTCATCGAGGATATTGGCCTGTAGTTCTCGGTTTTTTTTTTTTTTTTGTGGCATCTTTATCTAGTTTTGGAATTGGGGTAATGCTGGCTTTATAGGAAGAGCTTGGAAGGATCTTTCCTCTTGAACTTTTTGGAATAGTCTGAGGAGAATAGGTTTTAGTTCTTCTTTGAATGCTTGGTAGAACACCCCTGTAAAACTGCCTGGACCAGGGATTTTTGTTTGCTGGAAGATTTTTGATTACTGATTCAATTTCTTTGGTAATTATCAGCCTATTCAGGTTTTTTTATTCTTCTTGATTGAGTTTTGGGAGCTAGTATTTTTCTAAGAACATGTCCATTTCATCTCAGTTGTCCATTTTGTTGGAATAGAGTTGCTCATAGTATTTTTTCATAATGGTTTGTATTCCTGTGGAATTGGTTGTTATTTCACCTCTTTCATTTCTGATTTTGTTTATTTTGGTCCTTTCTCTTTGCTTCTTGATGAGCCTGGCTAGAAGTTCATCAATCTTGTTTATCCTTTCAAAGAACCAGCTCTTGGTTTTGTTGATCTTTTGTATTTTTTTTGTGTGTCTTTATGTCATTTATCTCTGCTCTGATTTTTATTATTTCCTTCTGCATATGCTGGGCTTTTCTTGTTGCTCTCTTTCTAACTCTTTGAGTTGTAGGGTTAGATAATTTATTCTCATTTTTTTCTTGTTTTTTTTTTTTTTTTTGAGATAGGCCTGTAGAGCTATGAACTTCCTTCTCAAAACTGCTTTTACTGTATCCCATAGATTTTGGATTATTGTGTTTTCATTTTCATTTGTTGCCATGATGCTTTTTATTTCTTCTTTGATCTCTTTGGTCACCCAATCATTGTTTAATAGCATGCTATTTAGCCTCCAAGTGTTTGATTTTTTTTATTGTAGTTGATTTCTAGTTTTATGCCATTGTGATCTGAGAAGATGCTTGATATGATTTCTATCTTCTTGAATTTGAAGAGCCTTTACCTGTGTCCCAATATGTGGTCTATCTTTGAAAATGACCCATGTGCACTTAAGAAGAATATATATTCTGTGGCTTTGGGGTGAAATTTTCTGAAGATGTCAATTAATTCATTCTGATCTAGTAAGTTATTTAGAATTGATGTAGCTTTGTTGATTTTTTGTTTAAAGCATTTGTCCAGTGGTGGTGGTGGGGTATTAAAGACCTCTACTATGACTATATTTCTATCAATCTCTCCCTTGATATCTTCCAGAAGATTTTTTTTAAATGTATTTGGGTGCTCCTATATTGGGTGCATATATGTTTATAAGAGTTATATCTTTTTGTTGAATTGCTCCCTTTAGAATTATGAAGTGGATTTTCTTATCTCTTGGTATGGCCTTCATTTGGAGGTCTAATTTGTCAAATATAAGTATTGATACCCCAGCTTTTTTTTTTTCATTTCCATTCACCTGAAAAACCTTTTTCCATCCCTTCACAATCAGTCTGTATGAGTCCTTTGTTCTGAGATGGGTTTCCTGTAGACAGCAGATATATGGGTCATGCTTTTTTTTTTTTATATCCACTCAGCTTCTTTATGTCTTTTGATTGGGGCATTTAATCCATTTACATTTGAAGTTATTATTGATGACTCCTTGTTTGCCACCATTTTTCTTCTTTATACTTGTGTTCATTCTTTCCTTCCCATATCTTATTTTTATAGCAGACACCTTAGCATTTCTTGCATTGCTGGTTTGGTAGTAATAAACTCCCCTTGTCCTTTTTTGTCTGTGAAACTTCTGATTTCACCCTCAACTTTGATTGATAGCCTTGCTAGATACAGTATTCTTGGGTTCAGACCCTTGCTTTGCATGACTTTATATATTTCATTCCATTCCCTTCTGGCTTGTGTTTTTATTGAGAAATCAGTCAATAGTCTGATGGGAAAGCCTTTGTAGGTAACTTTCTATCTCTCTCTGGCAGCCTTTAAGATTCTTACATTGTCGTTGGTGTTTGCAAATCTATATCATAAAAGTCCTGTGGTCGTGATTCTGTAACAATGCAATGACCAAAGACTGGTCACCAGGAGACTGCGTGCATGGTGAGGCACACGTGGGTGGGCAGGAACTTGAGGTACAAGTGAGTGAGCATGGACTTGACTCTGGACCCTGCATCTTGCACCACACAGTGGGAGTCAGTCTGGTTCCTGTGTCCTGCCCAGTGTGGTGGAAGTCAATCTGGGTCCCACCAGTGTGGTGGGTTCAGGTCTCATGGGATATCACACGCTGGGACTCTAGGTTAATTATAATGTATTTTGATTTCAGTCTTTTGGGGTTCATCTTGTTTGGGACTCTGTGAACTTCTTGCACTTGTGTGAGTTTTTTCTTCCTGATATCGGGGAAGTTTTCTGTCATTATTTTTTCAAATAGGTTTTCTATTCCTTACTCAGTTTCCTCTCCTTCTGGCAGCCTTATTATGCAGGTGTTGTTTTGTTTTGTGTTGTCCTAAAGTTCCCTTAGGCTGTCCTCCTATTTTTTAAGTTTTTTTTTTCTAGATGCTGCTCTGCTTGGGTATTTTTTCCTACTTTGTCTTCTAGCTCAATGATGTGGTCCACTGCTTCTTTTAGTCTAGTGTTGATGCTTTCTATTGAGTTCTTTATTGCAGCGATGTCATTTTTCATTTCTTCTTGGTTCTTCATTTCCTCTTGGTTCTTAAACATATTGTTGAATTTGTCTTCCATCCTTTTCAGCAACCTTATGACCATTGCTCTGAATTCTTTCTGTGACATATTGCTTGCCTCCATTTTGTTTACTTCCTTTTCTGGTATCAGGCTGTTTCTTTTCTCCCCTTGATCACTCCTCTTTGGGTGTTTGTTTATGTAGCTCTGTCTCTTCTGCATCGACTTAAATACACAAAATACAACATAGCAAAACACAACACACAGGGCACCAAACACAAATGTATTCATGACACTAATAACTCTAAATAAAGGTGACCACCAGGGAAAAGGGAATTAGGAGATAGAAAAGAGTCCAAAAAATGATATTGAGAAAAGAAAAAAATGTAAGCGAGAAAAGAAAGAGAAGAAAAAAGATGGGGAAAATACATGCATATGGGGAAAAACTCCAATAAAACAACAACTAATCCAAAAAATGCAAACAAGAAACACCCAGTGAAATCTGGGGAGCAGAGCTTATTTCCAGAAGGTAAAGTCAAGGAATTGAATTAATGGGGAAATAGCCAAAATTCAGTATAGAGGAGGTAGAAAGAGAATGAGTGTATAAGAAGAGAAGTAAAAAAACAAAATACAAAAAAAGAAATATATATATATATATATATTAAAACACATATGTATAAAAGAAAAAAATAAATTTTCCTCTTCTTTAATCTATGTATTTGTTTACTATTGGAAAAAGAGAATAGAGAGTAGCTAGGCCTGAGTAGCTGATTGGAACTAGCTAAGCTATTAGAAAAAGAGAACAAGCAAGGAGAGAAAAAACAAGCAAAAAAGAGAAAAAAAGAGAGAGAAAATATTCCCCCAAATCCCAAACTAACTAACAATCAAACAAACAAACAACAAGACAGACAGAAAGAAAAAGGAAAAAAAAGGAAGAAAAAAATTTGGATAGTGAAGAAAGAGAAGAAAGAAGTGTGTATGGATTTGGATCAGGGGAGCAGAAATTAGATATATGAGTAAGATCAATTTTTAACAGAGTAAAAAGAAAGGATAGAGAAAAACTAAAGCAGGAACAGTTTAAGAGAAACAGGACAAAAAAAGGGGAAAAGTGAGAAAGAATGTGTTGGAATAAAGGAAAAATTGAAATAGAGTAAAATAATGCTAAAGGAAAAATAAAAATAGAATGTAGAACACTAATCCCAAAATAAAATGAAATAAAGAAAAATAAAATAAAACTTTAAAAAAGGTAAAATAATAATAGTCATAATAATAAGTAAAAATAAAAATATAATAATACAAAGGGTCAAATCAGGTGAGAAAAAATTAGTTTCTTAACTAAAAGATAAAAAATAAAAATGTAAAGTAGTGAAGGTCATTCACTTCCTCTACTATTCTGCTTGGCAGGTAGTTAGCACAGTGTTAAAGTTCCCTGCGTTCCACTGCTCCTCTGTGTCATAAGCTACAACCTTGTTTTCAAGCAGGCAGGATCTCTTTGTTTCTCAGCCTCCCTTTAATTGTATTTACAAAAGAGTAAATTTGTGATACAACACCCTGGGTGGCAGCGTTTCTTTATTAATATCTGGGGCTAAAAGACCCCTCTACCCAGTGTTTAGATTGCTTTCCCTGCTACACTTAATGCTGGGTTGGGGGGATGGACTGCCCCAGAGCTGTTTTTTTGTTTGTCTTTCCCCACTCTGATTCCCAGGTCCCACCAAAACAGCTTTCTCATGCAGTCTCTGTGAGTGTTTTTAATTGGAAGAACCTATGAACTGGACTTAGCAATCAAAAACAAGGATTTAAAAAGAAAAAAGCCAGGGGAAGCATGCACTCGAATTTTTTTCCCCTGGCACTGTGCAGCCAGTATACTAGAACTTCAGGCTGCCTTTATGGGCCCAGCCAAGCTGTGGGTTAATTTCTAGAGTCCCCTGTGGACCCCCTTCCACATTCAAGGGCTACACTGACCCCAATGGCTACGGATTTTGTGGGACACAATCTTCCTTTGATACTCTAGTTTCCATTGCCGCATTTCTCCCTCCAGCCTGGATCCCAGATCTCACCGTTCTCTTAGTGATATCTGATCTTTCCAACGCAGATTGCCTCACCAGCTGTCTTTAATTCACCAATTCTTGGTGGATGTTTTTTGATTCAGCTGTTTCTTTTATCTGCTCTGTGAGAAGGCACAGAGCTCATCCACATATTTGGTTCCATTTTGTTTCCCCCCTGGACAGACTTTTTAGGTGACTGTGGTCTGGGAGGCTGGAGTCCTGGTGTTCATGGGTTCACAGCTGATGCAGCTTGTCTCTGGGTGTTGTGGTTGTAGGATCCTGGGAGGTATCCTAGGTCTCCCTGATTGAAGGTAAGGTTGGGCTTCTAATCACAGCCAGTCTCCCCTCCAAGATGGTACAGTTTCTGCAGCAGAGCCAGCCACTCGAAGAGATTTCAGCAGCAGTAGAGGCTGCCCATCCAGGGGAGCCCAGTCCGCCAGTCCCCAACAGTCCCTTGGAATATAGCTGTGCCTCAATCATAATAAATACAGACAATCCCCACATGTCTATGCACTCTACTTTCATTCTCTCACTCACACACTATCTTGCAGCCTGCTGTCTTGTTGGCAGCCATCTTGAACCCCTTAGGTAGGATTACTTATGCATACATATGTACATCTATCTAAACACACACACACATGTATATAGATGTGCATATGGGTGTGTGTACTTGTGTGTTCCTATATGACCCTTAATAACAATACATTTTATAACTTTACATTAATCACCTCTGTGATTAGCAAAGGAGAAGAATGATAGTGGAAAGAGTCTCACATGTGGGGGACTGTCCTTGATTCCTTTGTGATTCTTCTTAAGCCCATCAATTGACAAGGCAGGTGAAGTCTCAGTGTACCTCCTGGCAAATGTCTACATGGGGAAGGGAACCTCCCTGACAAGAGCAAGGGGTTTTAAGCAGGTGTTTGGAAACCAGAGGAGGATTTAAAATGTTTGGGCTATATCACCATGGACAGCAGAACCAATCATCTCTGTGAGGGTATGATTATTCCTTTGTGCATCTTATGCAGTCCTGATCACTTTGAACATATACAGAAATTGGTTATTCACTTACCTTTTCTTCCTACTAAATTGTAAATTCCACACTGGACTTACCTCTGTTTTTCCAGTCTAAGAACCTGTCACCCATCACTCAACCAATACTTGTTGAATGCATACTTTGCTTGAAATTTCCCTGTTCTGAGGTTTTTATGTTTTACCTTTAATAGTAGTCAAATATCAGGATTTTCTGTAGCAGAAAAATGATAATTAAATATCCATAACAGCCAGTAAGGGTGGAAAATGAACCCCAGTAAAGAGGGTAGTGAAAGAGACTGGGGAGTACTGGGTTCTGGAGCACAGAGCATGCTCATCGATGCTAATGAGCAGCTCCAACCAATGTGGACATTTGTGAATAAAGACCTCGCTTTTCTAAATCATTCTGTTTTTCAAAAAAAGCAGTAAAATACCAACTTTAATGTAAAACTGTCTGGTTGGGTTAGGTCTACAGGCCACCAGCTGGAGAAATTTTCTGTCTGAGGCCACACTGTGACTGACTAACAAACCAATTAATTCTGTATGTGAAATAATCCAGTGCAATGGGCAGTTTAACTGCCCTCTCCCTCTTTTTTTTCTCTCTCTCAAAAATATTTAATTTTGTTCCAGGAGTGTTGTCAAATAATTGTCTTCTATTGTGCTACATTCATGACTTTATTTCTTGTGAAATGATCATTTGGAAGACTAAATTGAAATAAAATTAGAAATAACTTGTATTAGCTTGCAACTAAGTTGGTCATATTTAACAAATATTGCTTGATAAGCAGATAATAGGTTCTACAGGACCTAAAGGTGAGTTAAAGCATTATATACATATTGTGTATGCACAAATGTATCTAGGGCAACCAGTCAAAAGCTATACAAAAGTACATTTAAAAACATATAGTTAAGTCAAAATGTAGTTCCAGAAAAATGTCTAAATAAAACATAGAAGGACAGAAAAATAAAACTGAGAAATAAAGGACAAAAAGAACAAGTGGAAAACAAAATTTAAATTGGTAGACTTAAGCACTAACATATCAATACATAAATTCAATGTAAATAGTCTAAAAACATCAATTAAAAGGCAAATATTGAGAGTAGATTAAAAAATATGGCCCAACTACCTGCTGTATAAAAGAAACTCACTTCAAATATAATCATTTAGGCATATAGAAAGTAAGATGATGGAAGATGATATGTTATATAAAGATTAATAAACAAAACAAAAGTGGCTATATTATTAATATTATATAAAGTAGACTTCAGAATTATATAAAGTAGCAACTTGCTAGACAGAGGCATTATCTAATGATGGAAGTGTTTCTCTAAGAAGAAGATAAAGCATTTATAAATGTAATAAGCAATTGAATTAAAAAGTCTAAAGCCAAAACTGTATATTCCTGGGCATTACTCTGACTAAACTTAAGTGCTGGGAGTTTTAGTCAGGGTAACAAGAAATAAAAGGAGTAGACAAATCTATAATAATAGATAGATACTCAACATCCCTATCTCAAGAATTGATAGAACAGCTAGTCAGAAAATTAGCCAGGATATAAAAGATTCAACAATGACATCAACCAATAGGATCAAGAGAGCATTTATAAAGCTCTCCACTCAACAACAGCAGAATGCACATTCTTTTCAAGTGCCCATGGTACATATGCCAATATAGATCATACTCTGGGCCATAAAACAAATTTAAAACAGTTGAAATCTTACAAAGTGTGTTCTCTGATCACAATGGTATTAAACTAGACATTAATAACATAAGGATCACAGGAAAATATCCAGCACTTGGAAATGAAACAACACAATTCCAAATAATCCATAATTCAAAGACAAAGTCTCAAGAGTGATTTTAAAAAATACAAAGAATTGAATAAAAATAGAACATATAAAAATTTGAAGGGTGCAGATATATCAGGGCTGAGAGGAAAATTTATAACAATAAATGCATACATTAGAGAAGAGGAAATGTCTTAAATCAATATATAAGTTTCTACCTCAAGGACCTAGAAAAAGAAGAGCAAAATCAAACAAAATGAAAGCAGAAAGAAGGAAATAATGCTGAGAACAGAAATCAATAAAATAGAAAACAAAAAAAGAGAAAAATCAGTGAAAAAAAATTGGTTCCTTGAAAAGATCAGAAAAAATGGTAAACCTGTAGCAAGAGAGAGGGAGAGAGAGAGAGAGAGAGAGAGAGAGAGAGAGAGAGAGAACATGCACAAATGATTAATATCAAGAACTAAACAGGAGATATCACAACAGACCCTGCAGACATCTAAGGAATAATAAGAGAATACTATTAACAACACTACACACATAAATATGACAACTTCAGTTAAGTGGATCAATTCCTCAAAAAATAAAAAATATCACAGCCTATCCAATATGAAATAGATAAGTTAAATAGCCCTGTAATTATTATGGAAATTGAACTCATAATTTTAAAACTCCCATAAAAACATCTCCAGGCTCATATAGTTTCAATGGAGAATTCTATAAAACTAGAGGCTCGGTGCATGAAATTCATGCACGGCGGTGGGGGGTGGTAGTGGGGGGAGATGTCCCTCAGCCTAGTCTGCATGCACTCTCTCCAATCTGAGACCGCTTAAGGGATGTCCAATCCCACTGGAATTGGGCCTAAACGGGTGGTTGGACATCCCTCTCACAATCCAGGACTGCTGGCTCCCAACTGCCTTCCCTTGCTAGCCTGAGACCTCCCCAACTGTCCTCCCCTGCAGGCCTTGTCCTCTCCCCAGAACTTTCCTCCACTGAAGGCCTGGTCCCCCCCAACCGGCTCCCCCCTGCAGGCTTCCCCCCCCCAACTGCCCTCTCCTGCAGGACTGCTCCCCCCATCTGCCCTCCCTTCCAGGTCTGGTACCCCCCAACTGCCCTCCCTGCTGGCTTGATTCCCCCAAACTGCCCTTCCCTGTAGGCCTGGGTCCCCCTCAACTGCTTTTCCTTGAAGGTCTGCTCCCCCTCCCCCAATTGTCCTCCCCTGCAGGCCTGGTTGCCCCGAAATGCTCTCCTCTGCTGGCCCAGTCATCCCTAACTGCCCCCCCTGCAGGCCTGATCACCCCCAACTGTCCTCTCTTGCAGGCCTGGTCTTTCCTCTGCTAGCCTGATTGCCTACAACTGTCCTCCCCTGCTGGCCATCTTGTGGTGGTCATCTTGTGTCCACATGGGTGTGGCTACTTTGACCACATGGGGGTGACTATCTTGTGTGTGTTGGATGGTCAATTTGCATATTACCTCTTTATTACATAGAATAGATGGTGTGTATAAGCAGACAAATAAGCACAGATCAATGGAACAGAATAAAGAACTGAGATAGACCCAGACAAATAAGCTCAGTTGATGTTGGGGAAAGTTGAGAAAGCAATTCAATGGAGGAAGGATACACATTTCAACAAATAGTACTAGGACCCTTGATACAAAATGACTAAGACTCACACCTTATACAAAAATTAACAGAAAATTGATCATGAACTTAGATGAAAAACATAAAACTTTTAATTTAAAAACAGCACTGAATTATCTAGATCTAGGTAAGGCTAAGCAAAGGGTTCTTAAATTTAATACCAAACAAACAAGATACCTAAGAGAAAAAAATAAATACAATGTACTTTTTCAAAATTAAAAACTATTAAGAAAATGAAAAGAAAGGCCTCAGAGTGAAAGAAAATATTTGCAAACCATATAGCCAACAAATGTCTAGTGTGTGGAATATATAAAGGACTCTTGAAAAAAAATAAAACAATTCAATTAGAAAATTACTAAATGACCTGAAAAGACATCTCACAGATGACGTATATACAGATGACAAATAATGAAAAAATGCACAATAGCCAATGTCATTAAGGAAATGCAAATTGAAACAATCGAACACTCCTTCACACCCATTAGAATAACCAACATGTAAAACACTGACTACACCAAATGCTGGGGAAGATGTGAAGCAATAGGAACTCTCAGTCACTGCTGGTGAGAATACAAAATGGCACTGCCACTTTGAAAGATGTTTGGGAGTTTCTTATAAAACTAAATATAGTCTTATATATGACCCAGCAATCAAGCTCCTTCATATTTACCCAAATGAGTTAAATTTTTATTTCACAAAGAAATGTGCATATATATGTTTAAAGCAGCTTTATTCATAATTGCCCAAATCTGTAGTACTTCCAGACAATGGAATATTATTCAATAATTAAATCATAAGGACTATTAAGTCATGAAAAGACTTGGAAGAACCTTAAATGCAAGTTACTAAGTGAAAGGCGGTGATCTGAAAAAGCTGCATATTGTATGATTACAACTCTAGATTTTCTGGAAAAGGCAAAACTCTGGAGAAAGGAAAAAAGATAAGTAGTTTGTAGGGTTGAAGAGGGAGAGGAAGAGGAAGAGTCAAAGAGTACAAAGACTTTTTAGGGCAGTGAGACTATTCTGCATAATACTATAATGGTGGACATTTGTAAAAACCCACAGAATGTGAAATACCTAGAGTGGACTATAGAATTTAGGTATAAAATATGTAACTTAACTATAGGCTTGCAGTGATGATGTGTCATTATATATTCATAGATTGTAACAAATGTTCCACCCTGGTGTAGGATTTTGATAGTGGGGGAGGCTGTGCATGTACAGAGTGGCGGGGGAAAGGGGGGGGTTGGGCAGGAGGTATATTGGAACTCTGTGTACTTTCTTTTCAACTTTTCTGTGAACTTAAAAATGTTCTAAATGTAAAGTCTATTAAAAGATATATATATATATATATATATATATATATATATATATATATATATA
>JAAGEH010000393.1:57777503-57805145 GCA_011751065.1 Lasiurus cinereus
GGGGGGTGAGGGGCGCCTCTGGCAGCAAGCCCCGGCTTGGAGATCTGGTAGATGTGTGTGAAGGTGGCCGCTTTCCCGGGAGAGGAGCGCGTCTGTAGAGCTGTGACACCCACCTGGAAGGAAGAAAGTTTTTAAAAATAGTTATTTATAATTTCAGTATAATATCCATTGGGCCACTTTCATAAAATCCTTTTCCTAAATTCTCCCAGTTTCCAAGACCATTTGGTCTAAATAGGGAAAGAGTGTTTTTTGGATCAAAACAAAACAAAAACCCCTCAACCTTTCTACGTAGAACGTAAAACAAAGATCCAAAAAAAAAAAAAAAAAGCTGGAACATTGTCGGATTAGAATTCCTAAAGGCAACGCACTCAGAATGTGGCCTCGGAATTCTGGGTGCGTGCTGATTTTTCAGCTCGAAATAGAGCGCAGTTTTAGCAAATGTTACAGGGGGAACGACATATTTATTTCCCCTAACTAAAGCTATCTTTTAAAAAATTAATCTGCTCCTCAATTTGCCCATTTACAGTTTCATTTAACTTCGGGACCCTGCCTTGTAATTAGTTTTTCCTGATCTATTTCTTGGGGGGAGAGGGGGAGGGAGTGGAAAGAAAGGAAAATACTAAAAACTAAGCTTGTAGGTTGCAGTTAAAATAGTTTACTTCATCCCGCCTGGCAGGAAAAGAACCAGCAACAGTGAATGAACCCAGGGAGGCGCGGGCGCCACACACATCCAACTCTCCCGTCCCCCAAACCCCAAGATCTTTTCTTAAAATTTTCGGGCTTATAGGAAAACCAAGGGCTTGCCGAATAAAGGAAGTCGCTAGTAGTTTATTTGGGAGAGAGATTGGGGTCTTGGGAAGGAAGCTGGGGGTTACGAGGAGGTCGCATTCGCTGAACAACTTACGGGCGCTGCCTGGCCTGGCGGGGCCGGTCCCCTCCGGCTCGCTCACCTGCACAGGCCCCTGGGCACCCCTTTGTCTGGCGCTCCTTTCAAAGCCCCGGTTGGCAGAGAGCGCCACAGTGACACCAAGTCCCACTTTCTGACGTCTTCCCCCCAAAGGATCCACACAATGTCGGGGGGCTCGGCGCGCATGACAATGAAAGAATTTTATTTGAAGTTGAGTTACGTGTCAAGGTTAGCGTTTCTTTCAGCTAAACTGCAGAGCGGATCTTCCTTTCCCATCCCTCTGCTTCCTCCAAAGAAACTTTTCTCCCTCCTGCCGCCTACCCCGGAGTCGGGGAGAAAAGCGCTCGCTCACAGCTCCCTCTCCAGCCCCGGGATCGCGTTGAACAGTCGGAGTGACTATCCGGGGCCGGGCTGCGCGGGGTGCAGCGTCCCGGGCGAGGCTGCGCGCGGACGGCCTGGGGGGCGCGTCCGAGCCCCCAGGCGCCGGCGGCAGCGACTGCGGGCGGAGGGCGGCGGCCCTGCGCTTGGGGCGCCGGCTCCAGGCAGGGACAGACGCCCTCGCCTCGGGGATCCCCGTTTCACGTTTGCGGCCCGGGTTCCCCAGTGGAGCCGGCCACTCGCAGGGAGCGCGGTCTGGAGGGCGCGGCAGGCGCGGCCTTTGTCCCGAGTCCGGTGCCGGCGGGGGGCCCGGCCCGCGCCCGCCCCGTCCAGGCCGCATCTCCTCGCGCCCAGACGGACCGAGAAAATGAGCGCAGAGAGCATTTTGCACCTGACTGCCATTTAGCGGGGAACGGAGGAGCCGAGCGCGAAAACCGAAAAGGCAGGCGGCTTTTTTGGGCCCGGGAGGTTAAGCTCGGCACCACGTGGCTGTTTGTACCGGCCCGGCCGCCCCGGCCCCGACCCCGGCCCCCGAGGGCTCCCAGCGCCCGGCAGACGGCGTCGCCGGGCCGCGGGCTAGGAACGCCCCTCGGCTCCTTCACCCGCTTCCAGGCTCCTCTCACATTTTTCTCCAGGAGTTAATGCCAGCCAGGCATTTAGAACAGTGGTGTCACTCGCAATTAAACAAAAAAGTAGTGATCTTTGAGCACCAGGGACACCTCCCTTCCCCGGAGGAGACGGGGCGGGGGCGCCGGGGCCAGGTGGACCGCGGTGCAGGGTTAAGCGGCGTCAGACCTCGAGAAGGGCCTCACTTCCTCTTCGTTTTGTCGCCCTTTGTGTTACATACGGGGGCCAGCGAGGTCTGCCAATCACTCCCATTTCTCTTTCTTGTTCTATAAAAACAGGGTCGTCACAGCAACAGGGACATGACAGGCTGGTATCTCTCTCGAGCTCCAGGGGGCCGCTAATAGGATTGAAGCAAAAGATCAAGCGAATGGTTTCCTATTTTAGGCCGTGATAACTGCTTGCATATACATGGGCCTCACAGGACTGGGAGGCGACTTTTCATCCCAGGAAAGAGGAGCCCGTTTTCTAGCAGGGTCTATTTCAGAAAACCCTATGGGATCCACCCCCCCCCCCCCCCCCTCTGCCCTCGTCAGACCACCCCCCCCCCCCCGCCCCACACACACACACCCCGCCTTTTGAAGGGAGGAAAGGAGAGCTCCCTTCTCTTTGGATTTTATTTACAACCCCTCCCCCAACGCCGAAGGTGTCATTTCCTTTCATTAATTCATTTTAGCAGCCCAAAGTAAATACTCCCTTTGGAGGGAACAAAGACACCCCTTTTTTGTATTCAGTTGAAGTCCTTGGTGGGATCAGAAGTTTGCACATCTTTTGTAGAAATTGACCTTGGAGTGGTTTACTCTTACACCCTCACCGACCACCCCTCAACACAAACCTACAAGAAGCAACCTAACCTAATGAGGAGCAGGGTTTCTGTCCCCAGGCTTTTTATGTTAAACATGCAGCTTGAGTTTGTTGGGTGTGCCTGCCTGGGTGGGTGGGTGTCCTTTATCTGTGTGCTTGTGGAGTAGAGAGAGGAAGCAAATGAAATGATGAGGGAGCGGTTTGTTGTCACCCCAAGACTTGAGGAAACCCATCAAAGGAGACTGACTGAAAAAAGTCAAGACTGCCTGAGAAATCTGCATGCAAACAGCCCTGGAATAATCAGTGCCACCAACATCTGTCACCACAGCTGTTCCTTTCCGGTTGGTGAGAGAACCTGTCTTCTGCTTGTGTGTTGGCAGTGCACTCCAAGCAACGGACCCATGTTCTTACCCTTCCCAAGAGAATCCCCCAGGTCTCTGTGTACTTTGCCTGCTTAAAAAATAAAGTGTAAGACAAAAAAAAGCATGTCATTGACACCTTGTAGATGAAAATAAATAGCCTGGTAGTCTTTTTTTTGTCATGTGGTCACAGATGGGGAAACTGAGGCACAGAGGCAGCCAGTGGACTTTCAAATTAATATCCAGAGAAGAATCAGAATTGATGAACTCAATCTGCAGTCTACTGGATTCTGCTGGGTGTCTTGGAAATCACTGCATTAAAAAAAAAAAGGTGTATGTTCTTATTGTTTGCTTTCCCCTTTTATTCAATCAAAAGATAATTATTGAGCATCCAGAATGTGGAAGGCAGATGCTTTGTGTTGTGGGAGGATGGAGAATGAAATGTCTCTGGCCCGAGGGAATATGTCTTCTGGAAGGGGCCTTGAGACAGGCAAGGGTGAGGATACAGCAAGGTGGTGCTCAGTTCCAGGAGAAGGTCTGACAAGGGAACATATCTGGCTATCTGGCTATCTGGCGCAGTAACCTCAGAGACTTCAGGGAAGAAGTAACCTTGGAGTTGCTGGGAGCCAAAGGCTGGCTGAAATTTTAAGAAGCAGAGGTGGGAGAAGACACTGAAGATACAGACAACAGCTTGTATTCACCATCACAAGCAAATGGCAAATTTATATTTCAGGGGATGGAGGGGAATTAAGGCAAGAATGAAAGAGGAGAGAGCTACCACCAGGCTAAGACTTTTAGACTAGCTTGTGGGTAAGAGAAGCCCTGAAGTGACAATTTGAGGGGGCATTTGCAGAGGGTGACTCTAGGGCTGATGCCCAGGCAGGTTTGGGGTTAGGGAAAAAGCATGCATTCTGGCTCCTAGTGGGTAGACTATGGCAGGCATGAAGTGTGAAGATGCTGCAGATCAGTGGCAGAGGAATGGCAAGAAGAAATGATTGTAGCAGAATTGGATGGACTTAGGGCTCAAGGCACAGCAGCAGATCAGAAGTGAGTGTGCCTTTAAGCTTGGGTAACCAGGGAAAATAGGCAGCCTTGTTATGTGCAAGGAATTAAAATAACATTTAAATTCAGCATTACATGCAGATTAAAACATTGAAAGCTTCATAAAAACCGAGAAACTCAGATACCAGCAGTAATGAGCTTTTTCCAAAGTTGAAGAGCTTTCTGAGCCTCAGTTAGACTCAGAATCTCAGAACTCAGAGCCTGTGGGGAATGAACAGAGAAGTAGCCTGTGTAAAAAGTACATTTCCCCCAAGACACACTATTCTTCTTTAGCATTGATTTCCATTTTTATAGTATTATTGAGGAAAGAAGTTATGGAAAGACATCCCAGAGGCATTTTCTTTACAACTCATAGGCATGAGAGAATGTTCTGGTGTTAAAACTGATCTGGTATTTATTTACTTATTTTTCAGTTGTACACAATGCTTTCTTTGAGAATGTGTCAGAGGGAAGGTACCGAATCATCACACAGCCATGCCAGAGGATGGAAAATAGTGAAAAGGCATTTAGATCCAGAGTTTCCTTCCTGTTTATGCCAACCAGGTTGTGTGGCCAGCTCACACACTGCACTGTCTACTCTTGGTTTCCTCATCTGAAAAATGAGGTGAGTTGAATCTCTCAAAGGCCCTTTCCAGATCTAGCCTAATAGATCATTGATGCAACTCGTTCTCTGAATTTTCCCACAGTTTCTTTCTTATATTCTGCGTTCTGCTTTGCATATGCAAAAAGAAAGAATATTTATGTCATGATTTAGACTTTATTCTGAATTTTAATAACTTCATTTGCATGGAACTTTATAAATATTTTTAAAGCATCATGCCATCCATTCTTACTTGACTTATAAAACTGCCATGTAGCCCTAGCTGGTTTGGCTCAATGAGTAGAGCATTGGCCCATGGACTGAAGGATCTTGGATTCCAGTCAAGGGCATGTACCTCAGTTGCAGGTTCCTCAGTCCTGGTTGGGGTTCATGCAGGAAGCAGCCAATTGATGTCTCACTCTCATATTGATGTTTCTCTCTGTCTCTCCCTCTCCGTTCCCACTCTCTCTAAAAATTAATGGGAAAATATCCTTGAGTGAGGATTAACAAACAAAAAACCCAAACAACAACAACAGAAACTTCCATATAGAGTTAGCTAGGGATTTTACTCCCAAATGTACAGCCAATAATTATCACTTCATTTTACAAGTGCCTACACATGCCAACATATGCTTTCCATTAAGTGTCTCATTTAATCACTATAATCCCTTATAGGAATTGCTATCCCCACTTTACAGATCAGAAAGCTGAAACTTACAGGGGTTTGAACTCACTTGCTGAGGTGTTTCTCAGTATTTAGAAGGGTTCAGGAATCTGGAGAAGGGCTGCATGCAATTTAATAAAGAGGCTAGAGAAGAAATATGAATTTGGAAGGCATTTTGAGGAAGCCAGAGGAGACTTAGCTATAGCAACCAAGTTCTCTGAACCTCTGGACCCCTAGCTCTTTATTAACACAAATTTCCCTAAAGCAAAGCAGATATACATATCAAAGGTAAGGTTTAGTATACAGTAGGTATTGTCAGGTAGGAGGAACTGCTTTCAGCTGTTCCAGTAACATGTAGATTGAAATGCACTCAGCTGTCTGGCAGTAGACAATAATATATGCAGATTTTCAGGTTTAAGAAAATGCTTTCAGCCATTCTAGCAGGCAGTAATATAATTCTTCAGCCTTTGCTGAAGGCTCAAGGTCTACCAACCTTTTGATGAACTTCTTTCAGTTAGTATGACATGCTGGAATTAGCCTCCAGCACTTACTAAATACTCCCCTGTCATTATGGCTGTCAGGACTGGAGTTCAGGTCTACCAGTTCCATGCTCTCTCTAAAGCCTGGGGGAGTTGTACCAGGGTTTCCAAATGTCTCCCTCTCCTACACAATATACCTTGTATGTCTTTACTGTCTATATCATCAAAGGGCACTGTTGGCCAGTGTGGCATTCCATGGACTTTGTAGCATTCTGTGGTCTTCCCATGTAAAATATAAGGGCCAATATTTAAACCAGGCAGGCTAATGACAAGTATTTATCAAGGACAAGTACATGTTTAACACTCTACCACTGGTTTTGAAGGCCTGAAGAAATATTAAAAATGTCTCATTTCATGAGGACTTTATAAATCTGAGATGAAGAAACCACTGAGCCAGTAAAAAGTCAGTGATCAATATCCTAGTGGAAACCATCAGACTTTATTGGATGCTCACTCTGTTCCCACGGTAGCCTGGACTATAGGCTTAATTCTCATGATGAGCCTATGTGATAGGCACACTCTATAACTCTTTTAGGAAGGAGAGAGTGTTTCAGTCACTGCCTAGAGGTCCCACAGCTGGAAGTGACAAAGCCAACGTTTACTCAGGACCTCTGACCACAAAGTCTTCTTCTTTATACCTCTGTCACACAGCTTCTCTTTCTCAACAGCATTGCATGAGGGGCACAGTGGGATGCACTGACCTCTGAAAATAGGAGAATGCAAGGTCTGAGGTGCACTGAGACCACTTTGGACATGCTGAACATAGAAAGGGTCTCAATGTGTATGGTCTTGTCTCACAGTGGAAAGTGCTAATTCTGTGGGAGTTTTGAAAGTCCAAAAGAGAGAAGAAATTAATGGGCAGTTAGCTTGGAATTTCAGGAAAATGGGCTTTGGATCTGAAGACTGGGTTTGAGTCTTGGCTCCATCATTTATCAGCTGTGTTTGTTCTCTATGCACCTCAGTTGTCTTGTCTGTAAATAGAGTAATGATGTGTCTCTGTTCAGATTTAAGATATGTGTTTGAAATGACTGACAGGATGACTGACCCCATGGCAGATGCTCAGGAACATGAGTTACCTGAGGCAGCTATATAGGAAGAGCACATTGACGAAACCTCTAAATAGCATGTGGGTCAAAGTGAAGACTGTTGGAAAAATTGTTATTTGTCTAATGTTTTCCTTGCCATGGGTTTTTATTCATTTCCTGGTGTTTTAGCCCTGGAGTTAATAGGAAAGCCAAGCAGACCCAGTTCTGATTATTTTTTGCTGTACCATTCAAAATATTTGACAAAATCCAGCACCCATTTATGATAAAAACTCTCAGCAAAGTGGGAATAGAGGAACCTACCTCAATATAATAAAGGACATATATGACAAAGTCATATATCACACTCAATGGGGAGAAATGAAAAGCATTTCCCTTCAGATCAGGAATAAGACAGGGATCTCTACTTTTACCACTCTTATTCAACATAGTACTGGAAGGCCTAGCCACAGCAGTCAGACAAGAAGAGATAAAAGGCATCCAAATTGGGCCCTAGCTGGTTTGGCTCAGTGTATAGATTGTCTTGTCAGCCTGAAGGGTCCGGGTTCGATTCCATTCAAAGGCATGTACCTTGGTTGCAGGCTCCTCCCTGGCCTGGGTCCTGGTTAGGGCTCATGAATGAGGCAACCAATTGATGTGCTTCTTTCATATTGATATTTCTCTTCTATGCACTTAAAAATCACTAGAAAAATATCCTCAGGTGAAGATTTTTTTAAAAAGAGCATCCAAATTGGAAAGGAAGAAGTAAAACTGGGGAGAACCAAGGTGGTGGCATAAGATATACACCTGTACGTGCTGCCTCTCCCAACCATACCAAAACTACAACTAAAAGACAAAACAACTATCTCCCAGAACCATGGGAAAGCTGGCAGAGTGGAAGTTCTACAACTAGAAGGAAAGAAAAAAGTGCATCCAGACCTGGTAGGATGTACAGAGGCTCAGAAAGGCTGAGGTTCAGAGAGGTGCAAATCGGGCCAGTGAATCAGGCTAGTGTGTGCTGTTGTTTTTCAATTGGGAAGGAGTTACAAGTTCCTGACTCTCTGAACTCCAGTTTCTGGCGAGATTCTGGGGACCCAGATTCATACAGGGAGAAACTGGACTGTATGCCATTGGGTCAGAAAGGGAGGGTGGCTCTTTCCCAGAGTTGCGCACTGGAATCATTGTTTACTGCGCTGGGGCAAGGGACACAGGACACTGAACAGATGTGGCAGAGGGGGCTGACTGGCAGCCATTGCTGTTTGCCACGCCCTAGCCTAGAGACTCCCTGAATGGCCTGCACTCTGGCAGCTTAACCTAAAAAATTGCAACTGAGACAACTCCAAAACTTCCAAACTCCAAGCAAAGAGGAGAGATCTGCAGAGCTCCCTGTAGCTCCTGCTGGGTGGTCTCAGACACTGGCTGACTTGCACCTCCTTGAAGATCCAGTAACCAGTGTACCTAGAGGTCAGTGTGAGATGACACCAGATTTCAACTCCTCACATACATAAGTGACACACTCAAGAGGCAGACTTGGTGAGCACCAAAGCTCCACTGAAGCAAGTTCTGCCCCATAGGGGTATCTCCAGCACAGTAGTTCTTCCATTAATAGACACAGCTAATCCTCACAGTCAATTGGCCTGGAATTCAATTCCTCCCAGTGTACCAATAGCAATCAAGACTTAACTACAACAAGACTGTGAACCCAGCCCACAAAGGGGTGCACCAAGAGTGTCCACCTTAGGTGATTGGGAGGCGGAGCTACTGGGCCCTAAGGACAACTAGCACACAAAGCCACTCCATCAACACTGGAAAGCAGCCAAGATGCGGAGACCAAGAAACATGTCACAAATGAAAGAAATGGAGGAAAGCAAACGACTGGACAGAGTTCAAAACCACATTTAGAAGGTTACTTGAGAATCTTCTACAAACCGCCGAGAAACTATGTGAGACCTCTGAGAAACTTAGAGAAACCTTCAAGAATCTTAATGAGAATGTCAAAAAAATGGGAAAGGACCAGTCAGAAATTAAGTATGCACTGTCTGAAATAAAGAATAATATACAGAGATCCAGCAGCAGACTAGAGTACCCCATGAATCAAACCAAAGACCTGAAATATGAGGAAGCAAAAACATCCTAACAGAAAAACAAAAAGAAAAAAGAGTCCAAAAATGTGAAGATAGTGTAAGAGCCTCTGGGACAATTTCAAGCATACCAACATCAGAATTATGGGAGTGCCAGAAGAAGAGAGAGAGCAAGATACTGAAAATCTATTGAAGAAATAATGACTGAAAACTTTCCCTACTGGTGAAAGAAATGGACTTAAAAATCCAGGAATCGCACAGAACACCAAACAAAAAGAATCCAATGACCACACTAAGACACATCATAATTAAAATTCCAAGGGCAAAAGACAAAGAGAGAATCTTGAAAGCAGCAAGAGAAAAACAATTAGTTAGCTACAAGGAAGTACCCATTCGACTGTCAGCTGATTTCTCAAAAGAAACTATGCAGGCCAGAAGGGAGTGGCAGGAAATATTTAATGTGATGAGTAGCAAGAACCTACAACCAAGAGTGCTCTACCTAGCAAAGCTATCATTTGGAATTGAAGGTCAGATAAAGAGCTTCACAGTTAAGAAAAAGCTGAAGGAGTTCATCACCACCAAACCAGGATTATATGAAATGCTGAAGGGTTTTCTTTAAGAAGAGGAAGAAGAATAAAAAGGTAAAGATAAAAATTATGAATAACAAAGTGATAACAAATACAGGCCTATCAACAAATGAATCTAAAAATCAAGTGAATAAAAAAATCCAATAAGCAGAATAAACTGGTGAATATAATAGTAAATTAGGGGCATAGAAAGGGAATGGACTAACAATTTTCAGGGGAAAGGAGGAGTGAGGAGTACAGGAAGAGATTGGACAAAAATCTTACACTTATGGATGAGGACAATGGCAGGGGGTAAGGGTATGGGGTGGGGGGAATCAGGTGGAGGGGAGCTATGGGGGGAAAAAGAGGAACATCTGTAATAAACTGAACAATAAATATTTATTAGAATTAGAAGTGTCATTATTTGTAGAAGACAAGACATTATATATAGAGAGAGAACCCTAAAGATTGCATCAAAAAACTACTAGCTCTTATAAATGAATTCAGTAAAGTAGTAGGATGTGAAATATTTAGAAATTGGTTGCATTTTTATATACTAACTAGAGGCCTGGTGCATGAAATTTGAGGGGGGGTTCCTCAGCCCAACCTGCACCCTCTCCAATCCAGGATCCCTTGGGGCATGTCCACCTGGCAGGGATCGGGTCTGAACTGGCAGTTGGACATCCTCTTGCAATCTGGGACCTCTGGTTCCTAACCGCTCACTTGCTTGCCTGCCCTAAGTACTCTGCATGCCTGCCTGATCCCCCTAACTGCCCTCCCCTGCCAGCTGGTCACTCCTAACTGCCCCCCACCCCCGATTGCTTGTTGCCCCTATTAACTTTATTTTTTTAATCTTATCCCCTTCACACACAATTGTATTTTACTTCCTAATTGACTTCTCCCTTTCACACAATTTTTCTCTTTTTATGTAACACTTTTTCCTACTGATTCATCATTTATAAACTTTTCTTTCCTCCTTATTTCCGACTTCTGTTCATTCTTCTTTCCATCTTTCTCCTACTCTCCCTCCTTCCCTACATTCCTTCTTTCCTTTATCTTTATCCCTTCTTTTCTCCCCTTTTCCTTCATTCCCATCTCAATTTTTTCTTCACTTCCTCCTTTGGACCTGCTTTGCTCCCTCCCCCATTTCATCCTTCTTCCCATTCTCCTTTCAAGCTCTACCAGCTCCCCTTTAAAACTTTTCTTCCCTCTTTCTTTCTCTCTCATCCTACATTTCCCATACATTCTTCTCTACTTACTTCTATTTTAATATCAATCTACCTGACAATTTATTCAGTATCATTTATCTTTTTTCTTTTCTGACTCCTACATTTAAAATTTGTCCCAAGTACACAACTATACTTGATATTCATCATAGCTCCTACAGTTCACTCATATATTCTCTTTCCTTCTTTAACTCTGCTCTCTACTGACTCCTTTATAAAGTTCTTTTCTCCCTCCCTCCCTTCTTTTTTTAAATTTTTTTATTGTGTTACATGTATACATATCTTCCTATTGCCCCCCCTCCCAGGCATACCTCAACCCCCCAGTGTCTTGTGTTCATTGGTTATGCTTATATGCATGCATACAAGTCCTTTGGTTGATCTCTTACCTACCTTACATCTCCTTAATCTTCCTGCTATAGATTGACAATCTTTTTGATGATTTACTGCCTCTGTATCTATCCTTTCTTCATCAGTTTATAATGTTCTTTATTATTCATAAATAAGTGAGATCATGTGGTGTTTCTCCTTCATTTACTGGCTTATTTCACTTAGCTTAAGGCTCTCCACTTCCATCCAGGCTGCTGCAAATGGTAAGAATTCCTCCTTTTTAGTGGCAGCATAGAATTCCATTGTATGGATGTACCTACCATTATTTTCTAATCCACTCATCTGCTGACAGGCACCTAGGCTGTTTCCAAAATGTAGCTATCGTAAATTGTGCTGTTATGAACATAGGGGTACATAAATCCTTTCTGATTGGTGTTTCTAGTTTCTTAGGATATATTCCTAAGAGTGGGATTGCTGAGTCAAATGGGAGTTCCATTTTTAGTTTTTTTGAGGAAACTCCATACTGTTCTCCACAGTGGCTGCACCAGTCTGCATTCCCACCAACAGTGCACAAGGGTTCCTTTTTCTCCACATCCTCGCCAATACTTGTCATTTGTTGATTTGTTGATGATTGCCATTCTGACAGGTGTGAGATGGTATCGCATTGTCGTTTTGATTTGCATCCCTATTAGTGACTTTGAACATGTTTTCCTTCTGTTGTCTTTTGAAAAAGTTCTATTTAGGTCCATTGCCCATTTTTTTAATTGGATCATTTATCTTCCTTTTATTAAGTTGTATAAATTAGCTGTAGATGTTGGAGATTAAACCTTTATCAGTGATAACATTTGCAAATATGTTCTCCCATACAGTGGTCTTCCTTGTTGTTTTGTTGATGGTTTCTTTTGCTGTGCAAAAGCTTTTTATTTTGATGTACTCCCATTGTTTATTTTTTCTTTAGCTTCCATTGCCCTTGAGCAGTATCAGTGCAGAAGTTTTTTCAGCATATGTCTGAGATTGTGCTGCCTGTGGATTCCTCTAGTATTTTTATGGTTTTCTGTCTAATGTTTAAGTCCTGTATCCATTTGGAGTTTATTTTAGTATTTGGTGTAAGTTGGTGGTCTAGTTTCATTTTTTTGCATGTATGTGTCCAATTTTCCCAACACCATTTATTGAAGAGGCTGTCTTGGCTCCATGGTATATTCATGCCTCCTTTGTCAAATATCAATTGAGCATAGTAGTTTGGGTGGATATCTAGATTCTCTGTTCTATTCCATTGTCTATATATCTGTTCCTGTGCCAGTACCAGGCTGTCTTGAGAACAGTTGCTTTGTAATATAGCTTGAAATCTGGTATTGAGATTCCACCTACTTTATTCTTCTTTCTCAGGATTGCTGTGGCTATTTGCAGTCTTTTTTTGTTCCATATGAATCTTTGAAAAGTTCTTTCTAGGTCTGTGAAATACGACGATGGTATTTTATTGGGTAGTGCATTGAATCTATAGATTGCTTTGGGTAGTATAGACATTTTAATGATGTTGATTCTCCCAGATGGTACGCTCTTCCATCTGTTTACGTCTTCCTCTATCTCTTTTTTTCAGTGTCCTGGAGTTTTTTGCATGTAGGTCTTTTACCTCCTTAGTTAGGTTTATTTCTAAATATCTTAATTTTTTTGGTATGATGGTAAATGGGATTGCTTTTCCAGTCTCTCTTTCTGTAATTTCACTATTAGTGTATAGAAATGCCACAGATTTCTTGGCATTAATTTTGTATCCTGCTACATTGCTGAATTCATTTATTAAGTCAATTAGCTTTTCAATGGAGTCCTTTGGGTTTTTTATGTACAATATCATGTCATCTGCAAATAAGTACAGCTTTACTTCTTCTTTTCCAATTTGGATGCCTTTTATTTCTTCTTCTTGTCTAATTGCAATAGCTAATACTTTCAGTACTATGTCAAACAGGAGAGATGAGAGTGGGCATCCCTGTCTTGTTCCTGTTCTTAGGGGAAATGATTTTAGTTTTTGCCCATTGAATATTATGTTAGATGTGGGTTTATCATATATGGCTTTTATGATGTTGAGGTATGATTCTTCTATTCCCACCTTGCTGAGAGTTTTTTTTTTATCAAGAATGGGTGTTGGATTTTGTCAAATGCTTTTTCTGCATCAATTGTTATGACTATGTGATTTTCATCTCTCAATTTGTTTATGTGATGTATCACGTTTATTGATTTGCGGATATTGTACCATGCTTGCATTCCTGGGATGAATCCTACTTCGTCATGGTGTATGGTCTTTCTGATGTACTGCTGGATCCAATTTGCTAGAATTTTGTTGAGGATTTTGGCATCTGTGTTCATGAGAGATATTGGCCTATAATTCTCTTTCCTTGTTTTGTCTTTATCTGGTTTTGGTATTAGGGTGATGCTGGCTTCATAAAAGATATTTGAAAGTCTTCCTTCTTCTTGAATATTTTGGAATAGTCTGAGGAGGATAGGTTTTTAATTCTTCCTTGAAAGTTTGGTAAAACTCACCTATATAGCTATCTGGTCCTGGGCTTTTGTTTGCTAGAAGCTTTTTGATGACTGCTTCAATTTCTTCCATAGTTATTGAACTATTGAGCTGTTTAGATTCTTCCTGATTGAGTTTTGGAAGGTTATATTTTTCTAGGAATATGTCCATTTTTTGCAGGTTGTCTAATTTGTTGGAATAGGGTTGTTCATAGTATTTTTTAACAATCCTTTGTATTTTGGCAGGGTCTGTTGTTATTTCTCCTCTTTTATTTCTGATTTTGTTTATTTGGGTCTTCTCTCTTTGCTTCTTGGTGAGCCTGAACCTGGCTAGAGGTCCATCAATCTTGTTTATCCTTTCAAAGAACCAGCTCTTGGTTTTGTTGACCTTTTGAATTGTTTCTGTGGTCTCCATGTTGTTTATTTCCTCTCTGATCTTTACTATTTCCTTCCTTTTTTATACATTGGGCTTTTCTTGTTGCTCTCTTTATAGCTCTGTGAGTTGTAGGGTTAGGAAATTTATTACCATTGTTTTCTGTTTTGTTTTGTTTTCAGTAGGCTTGTAGAGCTATGAACTTCCCTCTCAAGACTGCTTTCACTGAGTCACATAAATTTTCTATTGTTTTGTTGTCATTGTCATTTGTTGTCCTGATGTTTTTTATTTCTTCCTTGATCTCTCTGGTTACCCAGTCATTGTTTAATAGCATGCTGTTTAGTCTCCATGTCTTTGATTTCTTTGTATTGTTTTTATTGTAGTTGTTTTCCAGTTTTATGCCACTGTGATCTGAGAAAATGCTTGATATGATTTCTATCTTCTTGAATTTGAAGAGACTTTTTCTATGACCCAACATAAAGTCTATCTTTGAAAATGACCCATGTGCACTGGAGAAGAATGTATATTCTGTGACTTTTGGGTGAAATGTTCTGAAGATGTCAATTAATTCCATCTGGTCTAGTGAGTCATTTAGGTTTGATGTTTCTTTACTGATTTTTTTTTTTAGAGGATTTGTCCAGTGGTGACAGTGTGATATTAATCTCCTACTATGATTGTATTGCTGTCAATCTCTCCCTTGATATCTTCCAGGAGTTCTTTTTTATGTATTTAGGTGCTTCTATATTGGGTGCATATATGTTTACCAGAGTTATTTCTTCTTGTTGGATTGTTCCTTTAGTATTATGAAGTGGCCTTCTTTATCTCCTGTTATCTCCTTCACTTTGAGATCTAATTTGTCAGATATAAGTATTGCAACCCCACCTTTTTTTCATTTCCATTTGCCTGAAAAACTGTCTTCCATCCCTTCACCCTCAATCTCTGTGCATCTTTTTCTGAGGTGAGTTTCTTGTAGACAGTAGATATATGGATCATGTTTTCTTATCCCATTGGTTACCCTATGTCTTTTGATTGAGTATTTAATCTGTTTACATTTAAAGTTATTGTTAGGTACTTATTTGTTGCCATTTTTGCCTTTACCCCCGAGTTCCTTCTTTGCTTCCTATTTCCTTTTTTTACAGCTGGTTTGGTGGTAACATATTCCCTTAATCTTTTTTTATTTATGAAGCTCCTGATTTCACCTTCAATTTTGACTGAAAGCCTTGCTGGGTACAGTATTCTTGTATTCAGACCCTTCCTTTGCATGACTTTGTATATTTCATTCCATTCCCTTCTGGCCTGATCAGTTTCTGTTGAGAAATCAGTTGCTAGTTTGATGGGGGTTCCTTTGTAGGTAACTTTCTATTTCTCTCTGGCCTCTTTTAAGATTCTTACTTTGTCATTGGTGTTTGCCAATTTAATTATAATGTGCCTTGGTGTCAGTTTTTTGGGGTTCATTTTGCTTGGGACTCTGTGAGCTTCTTGGATTTGTGTGGTTTTTTTTCTTTCCTATATCGGGGAAGTTTTCTGTCATTATTTTTTCATACAGGTTTTCTATTTATTGCTCAGTTTCCACTCTTTCTGGGATGCCAATTATGCAGATTTTTTTTGGTTTATGTTATCCCAAATTTCCCTTAAGCTCTCCTCTTGCTCATTAATGTTTTTTTCTAAAAGCTGCTGTACTCGGGTATATTTTCCTTCTTTGTCTCCTAGCTAACTATTGCAGTCCTCTGCTTCTTCTAGTGTACTTTTGATGCTTTCTCTTGAGTTCTTTATAGCAGTGATGTCATTTTTCATTTCTTCTCGGTTATTCTGCATTTCTTCTTGCTTCTTCTTCATTTCCTCTTGACTCTTCTTCATTTCCTCTTGGCTCTTAATCACATTGTTGATTTTGTCTTCCATTCTTTCAGCCACCTTATGCCCATTTTTCTGAACTCTTTCTCTGGCAGGTCTATTTCTTCTTCTATTTTGCTAATTCCTTTTCTGGTGATACTTGATTTTCTGTCATATGTGGGCTGTTTCTTCATCTGCCCATGGTCTTTCTTCTCCAGGTGTCTGCTTATGTAGTTCTCTCTCCTACGTTAATTTAAAGGCACAAACTACAACACAACCAGGTACAACACACAAGGGTCTTAACCCAGGCGAAATCTGACCTTTCCATGTGGTGTGTGGAGCTTCTCTGAGTCTGAGTATCTGCACCAATTGGATAGCGGTGTTCTGGGTCCCCTGGCTGTTTGGTGGGTGCTGCAGCTATAGCTTTTCAGACTGCCGTAAACATCTACTTCCCCCTGCAAGATGGTGGGGTCTCCGCATTTGCGCTGGTGGCTCCAGCAGACAAAAACCCTGTGTCAGTGGGGCTGCCTGTTCAGGGGATCCCTGTTGAGCAGTCCCCCATCTTCTCCTGGAGGATAATTAACTCTTAACTTGCCAACAAACACTCCCAGTGTGACTCTCAGTTGATCTCTCCATCTGCCCAGTGATAAGGCTCCAGACACATCCATCTATTCCGCCGCCATTTTCTTGGAAAAACTGATCTTCTCTCCCTTCTTAAAGCTTCTGTTTGGGGGCGGGGTATGTTAACCCCCAACTCAGGGCTCAGCACTGGCCAGATATTCACCAACCCCCCCTGGCAGCCCCACTGCTGTCCTGATCCCATTCACTTCCTGAGATACCCAGCCCAGCACAAGTTGCTGAGGTCCATGTGGTTTGGGTACTGCTGCTGCCACAAAGCAGGAGCACTTCCACCCAGAAGGCCTCGGACCGTCCACCACTCCATCTCAGACCCGTGGGCAATCTCCCTGCCAAGGACCCTTGTGGGGGCTACTGCCCTCCTTCCACCTCTGGGTAGGGCTCCTCATCAGGTGCACCTGCTTCCCATTCCCTTTCCTGTGGTTGCCATCCCCCTTTCCATGCGCAGCCCTGTGTTTCTTTCCCTTTTCCATCCCTGTATCTTTATCTTGTTCCCTTTCTATATTTCTGTTTCTCCTCACAGCCTGCTGATCCAGTTGTGATGTGACACTGCAATGGGTAATTTGCATATTTCTCTATTATTAATATAGACTAGAGTCCCGTTGCAGGAAGATTCCTGTAAAAATAGGGCTTTCTGCAGCCAGAGAAAAGCAGAGAAGGGAGCAAAGCCCGCCAAGGTGGGCTTCACTCCTGTCTTCGCTGCCTTGCTCCCTCCTGTCCCTGCTGCCTAACTCTCTCCTGTCTTCACTTCCTTGCTGTCTCCCATCTCCACTGCCTCACTCCTTCTCTGAGGCTTTGCTCCCTTCTGCAGTGCTTGGCTTCCTTCTATGCTGTCTTCAGTCTTCACTCTGGATCTGTGTATGCAAATTAACCTCCATCTTTGTAGGGTTAATTTGCATACTTACTCCTGATTGGCTGGTGGTGTAGTGGAGGGATGCTCAATTTGCATGTTTCTCTTTTATTAGTGTAGATAATGAACTATTAGAAAGAGAAACTAAGAAAATAATCCCTTTTATAATCATATAAGAAATAAATAAATAAAATACTTAGGAATAAATGTAACCAAGAAAATAAAAGACCTGTAATAAGAAAACTATAAAACATTGAAGAAAGAAAATAAGGAGGTACAAATAAATGGAAGCATATATTGTACTCATGGATGGGAAGAATTACATTGTTAATATGTCCATACTACCCAAAGCAATTTGTAGATTCAATGTGATTCCAATGAAGACACCAATGGCATTTTTCATTGAACTAAAACAAATAATCCTAAAATTTATATGAAACCCTAAGTAACCACAGCAATCTTGAGAAAGAAGAACAAAGTTGAAGGTGTCATGCTACTTAGTATCACACTTTTCTACAAGGCTATACTAATCAAATCAGCATGGTACTGACATAAAAACAGATACATAGATCAATGGAACAGAACAGAGAGCCCAGAAATAAACCCATACCTATATGGTCAATTAATATATGACAAAGGAGGCAAGAATACACAATAAGGCAAAGAAAGTTTATTCAATAAATGGTGCTGGTAAAATTGGAGAGATACATGTAAAAATGAAACTAGATCACCTTCTTATGCCATGTACAAGAATAAACTCAAAATTGATTAAAAACTTAAATGTAATACTCAAAACCATAAAACTCCTAGAAGAAAACATATACAGTAAATCTTCTGACATCTCTCAGAGCAGTATTTTTTCTGACATGTCTCCTTATGTAAACAAAATAAAAAATAAAGAAATGGAACTAAATCAAACAGAAAGATTTGCACAGCAAAGGAAACTGTCAACAAAACGAAAAGGCAACCTACTGAATGGGAGAACACAATCACCAATAATGCACCTAATAAGGGGTTAATATCCAAAAATTTTAAAGAATTAATACAACTCAACACCCTCCTAAATATTCAATTAAAAAACTGGCAGAGGACCTGAACAGACACTTCTCCAAAGAGGACATACAGATGGTCAATATACAGATAAAATGATGCTCAACATCACTAATTATCAAAGAAATGCAAATTAAAACCACAATGAGATATCACCTCACATGTATCAGAATGGCCATCACCAATATATCAACCAATAACAAGTGTTGATGAGGATGTAGAGAAAAGAGAACCCTCAAGCACTGTTGGTGGGGTGCAGCCACTATGAAAAACAATATAGAGATTCCTAAAATAGTTAAAAATGGAACTGCTGTATGACCTAGCAATTTTACTTCTGGGTATATATCTGAAGAAACCAAAAACACTAATTCACAAGAATATGTCCACCCTATGTTCATTGCAGCATTATTTATAAGAGCCAAGATAAGAAAGTAACCCAAGTGTCCATCAATAGATGAATAGATAAAAATGTGATGATACAGATACACAATGGAATACTACTCAGCCATAGAGAATAATGAAATCTTACCATTTATGACAGCATGGATGGACTTAGAGAGTACTATGCTAAGTGAATTAAGTTAGAGAAAAACAAATACCTTATGATTTCACTTATTTGTAGATATAAAGAGCAAAATAAATGAACAAACAAAATAGAAGCAGATTCATAGATACAGAGAATGAACTAATGGTTACCAGAGGGGAAAGGAGTTGGGGGACTGGGTGAAAAAATGATGAAGGATTAAGAAGTATAAATTGGTAGGGATATCAAATATAGTATAAGGAGTATAGTCAATAATATTGCAATATGCATGTGGCAAATGGGTACGTGAAATATTGGGGGGATCACTTTACAAAGTATATGAATATCTAACCACTGTGCTGTACACTTGAAACTAATACAAAATAATATTCAATATAAACTATAATAAAAAATAAAATTAAGGACCCACCCATAACAATGGCTGAAAGCAACACTCATTTATTTTGGTTATGAATATGAAGGTTGAAGATGAAGGTAGTTAGATGATTCTGGGGCAGAGGTTATCTAGAAAGCTTCTTAGCTCATGAGTCTGTAGTCTGGGCTGGGATGACTTAGACAGCTAGGGCTCCTTGGGTATATGTCTCCAATTGGTCTCTCTGTAAAACCAACAGAAGACTAGAGGAGCTCTCAGTGGCCTGCTTTGGTCCTATCCCATTCTTGAGTCAATCACTCCGGACAAAGGGACCGTATGCTTTGATTGGCCAGACCTGGACCATGTACTTCTTCTGGGTCAACTCCACCCAAACTTTTTAGACTGAGTATGGGAAAAATGATGATACTCAAGGAGAATTGAAGTGGGGATGGGAAAGCAAGATGATCAATGTCCATTGGAGTTTCTTATTTCTCATGGTGCTCAATAGATGTTTGTTGATGATAAAAATGGGCAGAAATAGGTCTAACACATTTTGCACTGAGATGCCAATACCAGTGGCTTCTCTGCCTAGACCAAAAGCTATATACTATTGAGGCCTTGTGGATGAAGTGGGCAGCTTGAGGGTTTTATGGACTCTACACTTTGGCCAAGCCTATGCTAGTATTTTTCCACATCTGCACCTCTGCTTATATCATCTCTTCCACTTGGAATAATCTTCCTACCAATTCTCACTATTTAAAATTACATACCAAATTTGTAAGATCCAATTTATGGTGACTTTATTTTTTAAAACTGTATTTTTTATTGATTTCAGAGAAGAAGGGAATGAGAGAGAGAGAGAGAGAGAGAGAGAGAGAGAGAGAGAGAGAGAGAGAGAGAAGCATCAATGGTGACAGAGAATCATTGATTGGCTGCCTCCTGCATGCCAGGGATTGAGCCCACAACCTGGGCATGTGCCCTGACTGGGAATCGAATCATGACCTCCTGGTTCATAGGCTGATGCTCAACCACTGAGCTACACAGGCCAGGCACAATTATGGTCACTTTAGTCAAAGGTGAACTTCTTTCTCTCTGATATTTAATGGTCTTTGCTGCTCAAAGTATGGTCCAAGTGCCAACAGCATCAACGTTATCTGGGGACTTGTTCGAAATACAGTCTTTTGGTACCTATCTCAGATCTATTGATCAGAATCTGCGTTTTTACACAATTTGCAGGTGATTTGTAGGAACATCAAAGTTTGTGCAGCACCAGAGCTGTGGTTCTCACAGTGTGATACAGGGAACCTGTAGGTCCCTGAAATTCCTGAAGGGGATCTAAGAATTCAAGACTATTGCCATACTGATACTAAGACTGCATTTCCTTCATTCTTTTTCACACATGAGTATACAGTGGATTTTCCCAGAAGCCTAGTGGCCTATGAGTATAGAATCCTTCTGATGGGTGTTGAAATGTGTGTTCTTGCATCTTAAAATTTTTTAATTTGTGATATGATAAATATAATTCAATAACCCACATTATAATTTTTAAGTGTGTAGAGGGATCCTGACACCAGAAGGGTTGAGGACTGCAGCTCTTGATCCTTCTGTCTCTGGGTAGGGAGTGTTGACTTTGCATCTCTGGCGTCCAGCTCTGAGCTGAGCTTTGCTGTTTGTGCTTGGTTACTGAGTGCCCGTGAGCACCGCCTATCTCATCTTTGAAGGTAAGGGGGTTACTCCTGGGGTTAACTCCTCTGGGTCCATGAACTTCCTTTCTTTGACTCATGCCTAGACACAGAGCCTCAGGAATCAAATATTTGCTAATAACTTTGAAAATTAGAAAGTTCTTTTGATTAACTAAAAACATTTTAGATTCCCAGGCTTGCATTATCCTTTCCTTTGTGGTACTTTTCACTCTTCAGCTCACACTGTTCAACTCCTCATGGGTAGGGGAGTAATTCTTGCTTCCCATTTTAAGAAAAGCAACAGAGATTAAGAGAATGTAGATGACTTCCAATATCACAGAATGAGCTGGTGTCATCCAGGACCTGAATCTCAAAATGCCTAGACCAGACTCCTTGTCACTAGACCATGGGTCTAGAAGAATCCATAAATGAGCCCAGTGGGTCCAGGATGTCTTACTACCATGATCAATGAAACACCAAGTGGTGGTGGAGCCGGCCAGACACTTAGGCTCATGGAACAGAAAGCAAGGAATGCAGAAATTGGCATCTCTGCAGGAGTCTAGGCTCAAGTTCCCCTTCTGGAACTCTATCCACCCATTCGGGGCTTTCCATGTGCCTCTACTGAGTTGGTCTCTGCACTTGAGGGGTTTCATTTCTTTCAGCATTTGAAGAAATTTTCACCTGTATTATTCTGACTATTCAATGAGGAAATTGAGGATTAAGGTTAGCTCACCAAAGACACTTTGGCAGGTCTTGACTCTCTGCTTCTGCCAAACCCCTTTGGTCCTCTTTCCTGATGCCTTGACTTTGTGAGGGGCTAGATTTATGATGTAGCTTTGGTTCATCTTTGTGATATAGGCACTGAGAAGACCTGTTTTTATACTGTCATTTGGAATCAAAACCCCTTTGGGTTGAACTGCAGTTTTTCCCACTCTCCCCCCTACCCCTTTCTCTCTACTTCCTCTCTCCTTCCTTTCTTCTTTCCCTTCCTTCCATCTTTCTCCCTCTTCTTTCTTGTTTCCTTCTCATTCTCTCCTTACCTCATTATCTTCTCTTCCATCTCATCCTTTTCTTTAGAAGTTTGCAGAACCCTAGGAAGTACTTTCTAAGAGGATGAAATCTTCTCAGATTAAAAGCATTGCTGTTCCCGGTACAGAGATATTCTGAGTGAAAGCCATCCTGCTCCATGCCAGCCCTGACACACTAACACAGAAATGGTGAGGAGCCTGAGGCTCTGAGCAGCTCATGCTTGTGAAGGGTAGCTTCATACCCAGCCCCCCAGGCACTGGAAATATCACATTTAGGATCCACTGGACTCTGTTTCTATGCCCCACTCCATCTGAGGTAAAGTGTCCATTGTGCAGGAGTAGGGACTCAGGTAGAGGGCCAGGGAGCTATGGAGAAACCAGCACATTGAAATCCAGATAATCCCTAAACCTTATTTTCCCCATTACATGTGACTGCCTCTCTGCCCTGCCCCCTTTTACAGGATCGGCCAAGAAGCCACTGGACCGCTTTGCCTGGCACTCCTTTTATCTTTCTGGCCCAAGGGGGCCATGGGCTAATGATCAGTGAAATCAGGAAAAGCTAAGAGGCCCAGCTAATCCACAAATTGGATCATCTGCCCCTGAATAATCAAGAGTTGCTGGCATAAAAGTTGGTTTCTCTCTTTGATCATCAGCATGCTCAGAACACACATACCTTGGCTTCCTGTAGGAGTTCTCTGGGGAATTAAAGACTGTTCTATTTGGCTAAATAAGTTTCAGCTATAGGACTAAAAGAACCCAGTGTGTCAGTGTCCCAGGGGGACTGTTTTAATATGACAGTGAGGAGAGAATTGAAATTCTAAAGAGGTTTTGTAAATTTACTAGGTTTGGTGGGCCAGTTCCATTTCCCATTCTGGAAAAGCAGAGGATGGGAGGTCACTGAAAGATGATTCTTTTTCTTAACTAAGGTTTTCTCTTGGGCTCTTTTAAATATCAGTAGTTTTCAAGCTACTTGACTGTCAAAAACTGCATTTACCCATGGGTTGTCATGAATGGGTTCATGTGGAACAAATACCTGAGTTACTAACTTTTAATGATCATTAAGAAACATCCACCTATAGTTGATCCTGTATAAACTGCTGAATATAATAGATGCCCCCTTCTCAGCCTAGAAGTCCTCATGCACCATGATATTATGAGGGTGGATTGCAGAGTACCTCAATAAGCGTTATTACTTTTGTTATTTCTTATTGGTAATTAATCCATATTATTTACAATATATGGTACTTGCATGACAGTATGCTCCTTGAATTGGCCCATTCTTTAAACCTATTTAGGTCTTAATTTTTATATTGCAAATTTTTTGCATGAAGGAACTTAGTACTTTAAAGGGATACTAAGAGATGAGTGGCTCATTTTTATTCCAGAGCAACTTCCATTTTTTTTTTTCTGGGGGAGGAAGAAGATAGATAGACATAATTACAGTACAATGTGATTTGTCTTGAAATAGAGGTGAGCTAAGTATGTTTTGGGACCATGGAAGAGGAGGAGGAAGAGGAGGAGGATCTACTTTAGGGCTTAGAAAGAGGGTGGGGAGGTCAGAAAGGCTCCATGATGGAGGTGAGCATAAGCTGGACTCTTGATTCACAAGCCTTGGCATTACAAGCATCTGGGAAGTTTGTTAAAATATAGATATCAGCCCCCATTCCCAACCCAGCCTACTGACTGAGTGTACAGGGACAGGGTCCAGACACCTGTGTTGTTTGTTCGTTTGTTTTTTGAACCCACCTGCTCTTCTAAGTATCTGTGTTTACACAGCCAGCAGGAAATGCCAAAATTTGTTTTGATACTTATCTTAATCAGTTGGGGCTAATGCAACAAAATACCATAGATGGGGCTCTTTATACACAACAGACATTTATTTCTCACAGTTCTGGAGGCTGGAAGTCCAAAACCAAGGTGGCAGCACAGTTGGGTTCTGGAGAGAGTCCTCTTCTGGGTTGCAGACATTGCTCTTCCTCACAGGGCAGAGAGCAGAGAGAGGACTCCATCCTTATGGCCTCATTTAATCTAATTACTTCCCAAAGGGCCCACCTCCAAATTCCATTACTTACCAGGGTAGGATTTCAACATATGAATTTTGGGGGAGATGAGGGGAACAAGCATTCAATCTATTTATGTTACTATATTTGTTTACAAATACTTAATTTCCTGGAAGATAGTAAGAGAGATTAGTGACAGCAGATCTATCGATATGGAATATAACCCAGGGCATTCAGGAGCCAAGTATGGAAGCTACAACAAAGGATATGACTACTGTCAGAGAAGGAGGCCCAGTCAGCACTGCCCTATGTGCTAGAAGAGTGCAAGAAGCTCCCATTCAAGGTTGATGTGTAGGGAATCCAACAAATACCCACTGAAGGGCAACTTGGATACTCAGTGGCATAAAGCCATATTTGGGGAGGACAGTGATGGGGCCTGTGTTAGCTGTAGTTGTGCAGCACCACCAGGTATGCTATAGACTCTATCGAATAGAGTCACAAACATCTCTAGATTAAAATCCCTCAGGGAAGAAATAAGTGCAGATGTTTCTTATTGCATCCTGAACAAGTGGGCCTTCATTGTTGTCATTGGAATTAAGAAGATGGGTAACAGGTTAATAACAGCCAAGTGAGATTCAGGAGTTTATAATTGATAAGGGAGTTCATAATTGATAAGGATTGTGAGGGATCCCACTGTTCTCCCAGCTGGGTTCTGTGGGATCCCAGGGGTCTGTCCCATGGAGCTGCCTTCAGCCTTATCTGGCTGAGCAGGGTAGAATTTCAGGCCTCCCTCACAGCCTAGGGCCCTTTTGAAACAGAGGAGCTCTGCCAAGATTTGCTTTATTATTATTATCTTTCTTGGTATTGTTTTCTTTCAGAAAGCGTCCTGGGACTAAGAACAGTTTAGTAGCCGCTGATCTTATTGGACCCCTTTCATGAGTCATGGTGAGACTCCGGGGATGTGTGTCATCCAAGTTGTTCAGCTCCTCCTGCCCCGAGTCTGCCAGGAACTTTGTCTGGTGCCCATGTAGAGCTCTTGCTGCAGTTCTGTGGGCTCAGTTCCACCCAGGACCACCCAGTGTGGGTACTACTCAGCTTTGCACATGCCATGCTCGTGACTCACTGTGTCCTTGTCTGACAGGCCAAACTGTAAATATCCTACACTTGTGCCTCCGGAGAAGTATTCACGAAATCACTTTATGGTGGACTTCCTGTGGGCATCACAGGAACCCAAGTTAACCAAGGAGGGAATTCTCTCAGGTACCACAGTTCATCTCCCTGGAATGTTGGGTTGACACCTAAAATGCCACCAAAAGATCTGAGATAATGGTGGTGCTAACAAGCTTTGGGGCCATAAACAAAGAAGGCACACTTCTACCCAGGTGATGTGGATCCTAGGCCATGGAGGGTGGTGATGTTTGCTTAGATTTTAGATTATGTTCTACAGTGGCTGCTGAAGAAAAGAAACAGGGCCAGGAATTAGGGAACCCATGATTTGAGTCTGGCTTGTCTCTTGTTAACCTCATAATCTGGAACATGTGTTTTAACCTCAATGAGCCAAGACAGCAAGGATTGAATTGTGTCAATAACATGGAGCACAGTGTCCAGCATGGAGGGCATTTAAAGTCTCAAGAGAGCCATGTGGAGGGTGCCCTGGAGCACTGCTTAGAGTAGGAACCATTCCCTGTTTTTCCCCTTTGAAAACTGTCTCTCCCAGTCACTCTTCCCTCAGTGAGCCTCTCTCTTCTCACCTCCCTCATTCAAAACACACCTTCTTCTTATCTATTCAACTCTATTCTTATTTCCATTGAAGGTATGATTGTGTTGTGAATGAGAGAAGCATGGGGGATGGGAGGGGAGAGGAGGATTGACCAGATTTTGTCCATTGTATAAAATTTTGATAGAAGAACATGGCAGCATGGTCTACTGAATGTGTCCTGCATGCTCACCAATGTGTTGTGTCTGGAAGAAGGCATGGAAACTCTAGCTAGCCAGTGACATAATCACTCAGCAAACATGTAGTCATCACTTCTGGCATGCTATGCACCTTAAGGCAAGGGACAAAAAAAGGTACATGCATTCTTCTCCTAAGACTTTCAAGTACAAATAATGAAATACAGTGGAAGAGCTCTTAGTCATAAAAAGTACAAGAGGTGTTGCATGGCAGAGCGTAATTAGGAACCCAAAGGATCCGAGACAGAAATATGTGAGTTGGAAGACACTGGTAGTATCCTCCTGAAAGAGAACCATTCTCTTCGGGTAGGTTGGAAGTGGTACTGCAGCTTCCCAGGGCTGCTGTGGACAGTGGAGCAGGTGGTTCACTGCTCAGTATCCTGCTGAAGGGATGTGGAAATGGCCATATAGCAGATCCTGCTTTTATAGAGTTGTGCACACCTGTGGGCCTGGCTGTCACAAGGGCCTGTCTGTCAATTATACTACTATCCCACTTTCTGCAAGGTTGAGAGGCAGAGCTGGACTCTCTGGTCTTTCATCCTCTACCCCTCACTCCTGGACATGTCAGGGTACAACTGTCTCTCCAGTGTCTACTGGGTCTATGTAGGGTGGCTCTAAAATATTTTTGGGCAATGAATCCTTTTGAGAATCTGGTCCAAAAATTTGGGCCTCCCCTCACCCCCTACAAAAAACGTGCATTCACATATAAGCTTGCATACAATGTCAAAGAGTTTATTCACCCCAAGTCCATCAGTTGAGTTTTTTCCAGAGACCACTCCCCATAGTCAAAATACCTCTGCACTGGAGTGATAACTTTGGCCTTGCTCTGCCTCACGGAGGAAGAATAAGTCACCTGACTGATGGCTGAAACCACTGTCTACATTGCTCAGCTGAATGGAGCTGACTTGTTCAAAAACTAGAAGCACCAGGGATTTGGATTTATCTTTTCCCTCTCTTCACACTGGATAGCTTGAGGTAGCAATTCGGGGGAGGAGGGTGTGTCTTCTACAGTTCCAAACTTTCCCTCTTGCTAGCTATTCCTCAAAACTCGGGGGTAGTGGGGCTTTATGGGTGGTCACTGTGGTTTGGGATGTGGGGACCAAGAGCATATAGGCAGTATTGCCACTGTTAGTTCTTATATGAGTTACTATTAAAAATACATATATAAAAACAGTAAAGATGACACATGGACCAATACTGAGATTGTAACATGAACTAAGAGTCCTGATTCATCTATATCTGTGCATTGAGGCTGGTCAAGGGCAGGGTTTAGATCATGGAGAGCCCCTAGGGATATATTAAGGATAGTGGTCTTGGAAGCACTAGAAGAGCCAGTTATAAACTGGGGAACTGAGGAGTGATGTGTTAAGTGTTATATGTTCTTTTCCCATTCTATCCTTTCCTTTTTCTGAAGTGGGAGGTGGGGGGAGCAGCTCACTGTGATCTCTGTGGGGAATAATTAGAGAAACAAGGTTGAAGTTGGGAAGCTTTCATGGCCTCTAAACCAACACAGTGATATCCAGGACAGAAGGAAGGAGATGGACTCCAATAGAGGATTAGTGGCAGGACCTTGTAATTGATTGGATTTAAAAAAGCCCAAGGGGGAGGGGGAGAGAGTTAGTTCAAGGCTGACTTCTATCATAAGTCATTTATTTATTTATTTATTTATTTATTTATTTATTTATTTATTTATTTAT
>JAAGEH010000393.1:57805155-57822388 GCA_011751065.1 Lasiurus cinereus
TATTTATTTATTTATTTATTTATTTATTTATTTATTTATTTATTTATCCTGGAGTTTTATTAAGTGTTCCAGCAGGAACTATGAACAAATAAAGGCTCCAGTTTTAAATAAATACTGTTGACCAAAAATAAAGCCTCTTATTTCTGTAGGAGGTGGAGAAAATACAATACTCTGGATTTTTATTTTGAATATGGCCTGAGTTAGAGGAATGTGGCTGCCTGCAAACTTGTGCCTCCCTCTTGGAACCTGAGACTTCCTGGGTAGCCAGGAACCCTGTAGAGAGACCAGAGCTGTGCCATACATAGCTGTAGGGCTTTATTGTGCCTTGGGCTTCTTTTTGGGCCAGGAAGAGCTGTCTTTCCCAATGGAAAGTAAAAGCCAGAGTTTTTGTGCTCCTGGCCTATGGCTCAGGTGCATCCTGTCTGCTGCAGGTGAGGCTTCCTGGGCTGCCTCTCCCAATTGGAACCAGCCCCATGCACCATGGAAAGAAACGCAGCTCCCAGAGCTCATACAGGCTCCTATCTAAGCCTGTGGTCCAGAGAGCTTTGGAGCAGGTAGAGATGCTGCTGTCAGAAGCTCAGGATGAGGCCAGGTGGGGTAGTTGGTGCCAGCCATGGATGGAAAGGCAGGTGAATATGCAGCTTAAAAGAGCCTGGCACACTGAGGTCTACTCAGGCTCCTTGGAAATAGACCTGTCTCCCCAGAAGCTGCCTGGCAAAGGCATGAAATCTTTATGACATTTCAGCCAATTTGTCCATCACTAGGATTCAAGCCCTTGCTTGGGTGGATATTGAGGCCACCAATTAAGCTAGGAGAATAGGAGAGAGGCCAGATTTGTCATAACAGATAACACATATTGAGCATTAACTCTGTGCAAAGTGCTATGCTAAGAACTCAATAAGTATATATTTAATTCTCATGAGGATGCTGTAGTATATTATTGCCATTTTACAAATGGGAAAACTGAGGCTCCAAAAGTGAAGTCATTTATCCAAGATCATGGCCAGGGTTATTTTGAAATGTGTCAACTTGGCTAGGTTAAGGAAATTTCTTAGAATTCCCTTTCTTATATATTCTAGGCCAGCGGTCAGCAAAATGAAGCTTGGGAGCCACAGTTTGCCGACTACTGTTCTAGGCTAAGGATGTGCCACAGAGAGATTCTTGTGGGAGATTTTCAAGCTGGCAGGAAGCTGTGGTCCCTCTGTTGTTCACACATTGTTCAATCTATCCACCCATCTCCTCCATCCATTCATTCAATGCTATCTTGTTCTACCTGTCATTTTATCTAGCGCTATCTAACATTCATCTGCTATTTTTTTTCTTTCTTAAGTGAAGGAGGGCAGGATTTGAGCAGCCTACAAAATTAGCCATATACAAAATGACAACTAAACCATAAAAGGGGATAAAAAGATAAAGGGGGACACAAAAAAAGTAGAGGAACAGATTGGCAGCAACAGGAACTGAAACAGTTATTGCAGCTGAGCATTGATATCAGCACCTCATTTAACAGAAACTAAGGCAAAGAGCCCTGGTTGTCCCAATAGACCAAAGGTTGTGGGTTCAATCCCCAGTCAGGGAACATACAAGAGTCAACCAATGAATGCATGAATAAGTGGAAAAACAAAACAATGATCCCCTCTCTCTCTCTCTCTCTCTCTCTCTCTCTCTCTCTCTCTCTCTCTCACACACACACACACACACACACAAATTAATACATAAAGAAAGAGATGGAAACCAAGGCAAAAAGAAGAAACAGGAAGCACAGTGGGTAATCTAGTTGGTGCTATCTGAAGAGAGAAAGAATAGAGTGGGGAGAGAGAGACTTTCCCAGCCTGTTTAGAAGGAGGATTCATGGTGTCAGGGCTGCAAGAGGATAGCATGATGGGTGCCATCTTTGCTGCCTCTCTCAAAGGCAGAAGAACTCTCCTCAAATGTTCCTCCTACAGACTTTCTGCAATGTCTAAGTGTACACTGTTACATCTTATTGTGGCACAACCTCTTCCATGGTAACCTAGGGTGACAAGGTCCAGCTATATTACATTCTCATGTTCAGACTTAGAGCAGGGATTGAGCCCAGAACATTGAGAAGAAAGACTAGGTAGCTGGCTATTAGGCTCTTTCTTTCACATTTTATTCATCAGAGAGCCTTTGGCTCAGGGTTTATTTAGTTTCCATCCCAGAAAGATCTCCTCATCTCTAAAATACTTTGTTGTCAACTCAGAGCTTGCGCTGACCCCAGGGTAAGAGAGGTATACTCTCGGTCAGCCTGCAGTCTTCCCAAAGCCAAAACCAGGAGCCGAAACACTGTGCCCAGCAGATATCTCAGCTTATAAAGAATCCAGACAACCACATCCTTTTATAACCTATAGAATATCTTGGAAGCCCCTTGGAGAATGCTGCCTCGAGTTACAGTGTCTGCAGCTGACACTTTTCTCTACGACCAGCAGCTTGCTTGCAGTGGCACTGGTACAGGGCACAGTCATTCACCAGTTGGACCTCATTTTGATTGGTAGCTTCACATGTCCAGTGTGTCAGACCATTAGCTGCCCTGGTCCCCAGACCCATCTCACACTCAGGGAACCACTGGGGATGTAAGATCATCCCTGAGAGCCAAAAGCAGAAGAAACGAGTGCTCCCTGCATGATGGCCACTGGGCCAATCATTCCAGGAGGATTCACTGAGCACCTGCTGGAAGAAGCTTTAAGATGTGTCTGTGTGTGTGTCAAGGAGAGGAACTGGGAGGAAAAGGGACATGAAAGAAACAAAAGGAATAAAGAAGATGAACCTGGGCCTTCTGGGTTATTCAGAAGGTTCTAGAGAAAGGCTGGATACTGTACAGATTAGAGCAACCCTTTGAGAAGACCACCCAAGTATGAGGGCACAGCAGTGTGCCTCAGAATGTGTGTGTGACTTTGGACAAATCCTTTGCTGGCAAACTTTTTTCAGCTTGAAATAGCAGGAAAAGAAATGAGAATGCAGCTTTACTGGATGGAGGTGAGGGAAAAAGAAGAACCATGGTGTGAAAGTACATCAAGGAAGTAAAAAGAACTACATGGAAATACAAATTGATGGTATAAGTAACATAATAATTATTGATTTGAAAAATTTCACCTGAGAAATTAATCTGCTTTGGTCTCCAGAGAAACCACTGAGCAGTTATGTGAGGCTCACCATGGAAGTCCACTCTGAATGAAACAAGCACCCACAGCCACAAAATGACAGTGCCCAGTCCCCTCAGCTCTACCATGGTGGCAAGCACGCAGCATGTCCAGGCCTGCCTTCAGGTGGGTCCAGCTGCTCCATGTGCCTACATACAGAGTCTTCCAGTCCCCTCAGCCCCCCAGCCACCCAAGGCTGGCCCAAGGCACAGGCAAGCCTCGGATGGAAGCAAGCATTTGTCCACCTTTCCTGCTCCCAGGCTTCCTAGGACCACCCCTGTTTGCCTCCATCCTTCACCGAGGCCTGTTTAGACACAGTTTGTCTGGTCCTCACATTAAGCACATACCAGACAAGTCATCAGAACTCCTGCCTTTTCACCAGGTGGCCTGCTCCTGATCCCTTGCCCCAGCAACGCTGCCCATCCCTGCTGCTGCCCTTCAGAGAAAGCCCACTCAGCTCAGCTCCATTCAACTCTTCTTCATTTCAGCACACAACATATTTGTTTTAATATTCAACACTAAAATTTTAAGCATAAAAAATAATATAACAATAATTAGTGTAACAATATACTATGGCATATAGTAATATGTAATAATATACAGTAGGTCACATACTATATTTATACTACATATTATAGTGTATGTAGTACATATATGCCAGTATATATAGAGGCCGGTGCATGAAAATTCATGCACTGGAAGTGGGCAGGGGGAGAAAGGGGGAGGATCAGCCTGGCCTGCCCCCTCTCACAGTCCAGGAGCCCTCAGGAGCAAGAGGTGACCCAGCAATCAGAGGAAGGCGATGTCCCCAACACACCTCTGCTGCTGTCACTGCTGGAAGTGCAAGTCTCAGCCAGCCCTGGTTACCTGAGCCTCGGCCGGCCCTGGGTGGCTGGGAAGCCACCATCCGAGGCTTGCCTGGACCCGCCTGGAGGCAGGCCTGGATGTGCTGCCTGCCTGCCACCCTGGTAGAGCTGAGGGGACTGGGCACTGTCATTTTGTGGCTGTGGGTGCTGCCATCTTTGAGAGTGTTGCAGTCAATTAGCATATTCCCTCCTTATTAGTTGTGGGCACTGCTATCTTTGTGAGGGCATGATGGTCAATTAGCATATTTTCTTTATTAGATTGGATGCCATAGAATTCTTTTTCAATTTTCAGAAAAACCCACTGAGTTTTAATTAACTCCATTTTGCAGATGAAGAAACTGAGAGAGAGTTTGAACAATTTGTCCAAAGCCAGTACAATGAAAAGTCATGATTGACTTGCAGACTTCTCTTTTAGCCACTGTTCTTTCCTGCTCTCCACTGATTCTCATAATTCTGAAATGACAAATTAAAGACTTCTGTAGTAATATTTTTGCCTTGGTGTTGCTGCTGTTTTGTAGTGAGATGGTTGGGGCAGGCTATGTGTGTGAAGAAGGGGGATAGGTGTATGGTGTGTGTGTGTGTGATGTGTGTTTTTGTGATATGTGATGTGTGTAGTGTATGAGTGTTTGTGGTATATGTTGTATATGTTGCGTATGGGTGGTATGTGGTATGCATGTACACACACATGTGTGTTGACTTCTCAATCCAATTTATGTTGGTTTTGAGGGCAAGAACCAAGTCTCTATGACATCAGGTTGAGAACCCCCTGAAGCCTCCACTGGGCATCTCATGGACAGCACATAGTGAATAATGTGAAGGAACCCGCAGGAGCAGCCATAGGTTCTCAGCAACCATCAGAGACTTCAGCTCTCTGCAGTCCCACCCATTGATCCCAGGTCCTTCTGCAGCTTTTTAGAAGTTTGTTTTACTGGAGGCAATTATAAAATATGCAACATTTTAAAAAGATGGCAAAAGACAGTATCTAATTGAAAATGTTGCCTAGTGTGATACAATAATTGAATGTTGGTTTTAAAAAAAAGAGAGTTTGGGTATATGTAAGCAAATCTGTGCATGTGCACATGTGTATGTGTGTGGGTGTGTGTGTATGTATGAGGAGCAACATGAAAAGCTCAGATTTTGTATTGACAGTGCGTTTATAATATTTTAGTCAAGAATTTGATTTCCTATGTCTGTCTCTCTGGGTCAGTCCTCTTATGTCTGTGTGTGTGTTTTCTTCAGTGAAAATCCAGAAGTAACACTTCTTTCCTCTTCTTATGGTTATTGCATTCGAAAAACTCAAAGCATATTATAGGCAGTAGGTATTTTATGGACCATCCATCCAAGAAATAAATTTTAGAAAGCTTGCTCTCCCAATCCTAGCCAACCAAGGAACAGAGATATGGGTGGGAAATGTTTCCTTTCTTTTGTTGTAACTTTTTCTGTTCTCCACCCTCCCCCTTCCCCCCCCCCCCCCACAGCTCTGCACCTTCTCGGCCACCTCACTGCACCATGGCAGATATGTGACACAGTGTCTGGCTAAGTGCTATGATGGGAGTATGTCTAGGGTGCTGGGGAAACCCCTAAGAGGGGTTATGTAATCAGGCTTGACCAATCAGAGAGGGCTTCCTGATTTTGAGGAAAACATATCAGTTTGTTTTGAAGAAATTCATCATTTATTGCCGCCCATCATTTACTGCTTTCCTCTTCATGTATCTTTCCTTTTTGGCTGGATGTCCTGCCTTATCTGCATCCCCTGAAGTGTACTTCTTCCAAGACTCACTCAAGTGCCATTTCTCCACCCATGGGCCATTTCTGCATTCCCCAACTTGAAGAGACCTCCTTCTTTGGACTCTGATGGTATTTTTGTACATTTCCTTTGGTGTCTCTTTATTTTATATCACTCTGCTTTATTATAGGTACTTGACATTACTACCTCAACACTCCCAACTTGATGTTTGGCTTGTTATTCATCCCCTAGCACGGAGCTGTACAGGACAGTCCTGATGATATTTGGATTCATTGCTTTGCCTTTTTATCCCCCTCTCCAGCCACCCAGGATGGATTTGAATGAAGGTAGGGTCAAGCTTGCTGGGCATGATGAATAGTGTGTTCAGTTAGCTCAGCAGTCTGAGGTCATAGATGGTCACCATGTGACTCAGTGACTTTGTGTGCTCTGGTTTCAATCTGAAACCAGATTTTCCAACATTTGTCTTTAAAGTATGAGCCCTCACATACTCACCAAGCTGGCCATTGGAGAAGAATGTAGAAGCTGGAAACGTGCTTAATAGGGGAGGAAAAAGGCTCAGGGTCAGAAAACAAGGAATCCATTGCTGCCTTACCACTAAGGCTGAGTGACCTTGAGCAAGTCATTTCATATCTCTGTGCCTTGGTTTTCTCAGAGGCAAAAGATTGGCATCGGATTTAGGGATTTTTCCAACTCAAAATTTTAAAAACTATGAAGGAAAGAGAGCTGAGCTCCCTCATTTTTAAAATGGGGTAGGAAAAGTGTGTAAATCATAATTTGAAAGTAGCTGCTCCTGTGGTGACAAGTCATAGCCCAGCTTTCTCCATCCTTTGACCCAAACTGCAGGTAACTTCTCAGCTGTTGATGGGAAATAATGCTCTTTTGTTCAGAAGCTGAGAGAATATCAATATGAAATGCCACATTTTACAGCTCCAGTGGCTTTCCTGAAAGCCTGAGCCTGCCCACCGGTCATCTGGCTCTGAGAAGAGGCTGTAAAAGGCCTTGATTCGATAGATTTCAGGCTATTTTACTCAGAAAGAGTTTGTAAACAGAAAAGACATGCATTTTGCAGAACATTAAAAGCTGAAATTGTGGTTAACAGTTCTCCTTGGTGCTCCATTTTAATAAAATGAGTAGCAGTGACATAAAAAAAATAACAACCCAATCTTTGTGTTTTGTAATGAATAATAAAGTATTTTAACCTCTTTAGGGACTTAACGCCAAGTTAATCCTTTAATCCCTAGAAAAACCAATTTTGTTGACATGAAAGGGAGATATTTAACTTCATCCAATTAATTTTCTACCTTAGAGATGTCATGATTATGAAGACTAGATTGAATACATTCATTAGAACTACCATATTGTGTAGTAGTAATGGCACTGAAACCATAAAGTAGCATTCAAAAGAAATGATATACCCAAATTTTGTTTTATTTTACCCCTTTGAAATGCCAGGGCTTTGAGGCCTTCACATGCTAGCACTGTTGCTTGCATGGAGGTGCTCACATCTGCAACCACTCAGCCACCATGCAGCACTAAAACCCAGAACTTGCTGACATTCTTGCAATCCTGCCTCTGTCTGAGCTCCAAATTAGAACTGCTTTTATGTGGAGGCTGAAATCATGCAGCAGAAACACTCCTAACAATGAAGAGTGTGAATTCAATTTGAAATTAGACAGTGGAGGTGTGCTGAACAATGGCTTGGAATTGGAGATAGAAGACAAATGGTTGGAAGTTTGTATTTTTGCATTGGACTTCAACATGGTGACATAGGAAGGTTCTCATTCTACTTCCACACGCCAGCTTCAGACAAACTGAATTTACAGGGATGAAAGAAAAGAGATGATGAGAAATAAGGATTAAAATAGTGCCACAAATATTCTGATGATGAACTGAAAACCCCCTGGATCCTTCCGGCTTATGATGGTCTCTTTAAGAATGAAAATTGGGATATGGAAAATGTCAGAGTGACTTCTCACTCTTTTCCCAGCAGCCACTTTCAATAGATATAGTTTTCCACCTACCTGTCACCAAGCTGAAGGCTGTCAGGATAGAACTGTTGGCACCCCTGTGTCTTGCTCAGTGCTTTCCTCTGGGGAATGGCACGGCATGTCTACAGAAGTGACACTAGCATTCTTTGTATGTCTTATGAGGGAGCATGGTACCATGGAGGAACTGGAAGTTTTGGAAAAAAGAGTCTCAATCTGTCCTGCCACCTTCCATCTTGTTGCCTTAGACAAATTGCTTGCTTATTTGAGACTTGGTTATCTCATTTGTTAATGGTACCAACCTATTAGAGTTCTTACAGAGTCAGGTAAGGCAATGTTATGAAAACCCAGCACAGTGCTTAGCAAATGGTAGGTTCCAGGTAGACAGTCCTTTCCTTCTTTCCCACCATGTAATAATCAATCTCATTATTTAATTGACTCTAGCATAAATAATAGAAGTTTAAGGAACCAATGAAGACTTCTGATTTTTCCCCTTAATTTTGCACATGATAAATGAAAGGTCAAGTGGCTAATTGATTATAGAATGGGTCAGAACCACAAATTCTAACTTTTGCATTACAGCTATTTCCGTGACCTCCTGGAGCTGAGTTTGACTAACTGACTCTTGCTTGTAGGGAAGCATTCCTCATCCAATTCATGCTCTTCCAGGTAACTGAATTCAGCCCCTCTCTCCCTTGATCCCCATCCCCATCCCCCATCCTAAGCACAATATTTCTAATTCCTTAAACTCAGTTTGTGTCCCATGCTGAATGTACCTCAATCCTGGAACTTCCATTTAGTTTCTGGGAAGTGTTGGTTTTCTCTTAAAAGTTGTTCAGGCCTCCTACGTGCCACAGCCTGGCAACTTGATAACTGACTTGGAGAGTTTTTCGGTCCTGGGTAAGAATGTGTCCTTATTTCAATGTCCAGACTTTCTAGGCAGACAGAACAAGACTGGAAGCTAGGCATCTGCTAGTTTGCTGGAAGGGCCAGGGCTTGAGTCCTCAGGTGCAGCTCTGAGCTGAGAGTGGCAGGGACCAGGTGCAGCTGAATATGGCAGTGGCCTTGCTAGGCCCTCTTCTTCTGATGTTTGGCCTGTTTTTAGGATGTGAGCAGTGATACTGAGATGGGATCCTTTGGTATTGGTACAGCAGACAGGTAGGGAAGCCAACACTGGCACTGGTGAGCACATGGTTCAGGCAGGGAAAGACCATCAAGCTCTGCCACGGTTTCTGGAAGAGTGTTGTACTGGTTCCTGCTGAAGACCAACCTTCTGAGTGTGTCTCCTGTCTTTTGAAAGCTTCAGGAAAAAATGGTGCTTAAAGAAACACTTTGTTTGAATGGAAATTTCCAGAAAGATTCTGGCAGCAGACACATCTGCAGGGACTGAATATGGCCTGAAGGGTTAAGGAAAGAGAAAAGAGAAACATTTGATACCAAAGACGGCAAACAGGAAGGTGGTCCATATACCATGGGTCAGTTTCTGCTCCTGCTGAATTAATTAATTCATTCATTCAACATACATTTTCCTGGACACCTTTCCTGTGCCACTTAGGATTCTGTAAGGAATAGATCAGAAATGGTACCTGCATTATGGACCCTCTACTGTCCTTCCCTTTTCCAGAATGTATTTATTAGAGTTCTAAGGTTGCATAGTGAGAAATTCCCATACTATTTGTAAAACACTTCAGCACTTTTTAACCATCGATACACTGTCTTACTGACAATCATGTGAACATATCCTAATTCTTAATTTACTGTATAAGAAATGGATTCTAGTGAGTTGAAATGTCTTCCCCTAAATTATATAACATTTAGTTCTCGACCTCCATCTCTCAGAGTATGTTTACCGTAAACTAGAAAATTAGTGCTGATGCTCCCAGTTGTCTTAAGAACAAAGACAGACACATTGGTTCTTCACTGGCAATCTGACGAGAGTTATATTGCTCAGCAAGTTCTCTTTGAAAGCTAAGGTGCTTCTAGATACATATAGCTGATCATTCCAAGTAAGCATCACTTTCTAACAAGACCACTTGGCACCACTGTCCTCTCAGAGTAGTTAAAGCTTTTGGTCCCTCACTATAAAACTGGCTAATGCAGAGTGGGCTATACAGTAGATCAACTTTGGTGCCAAAGTTGTTTAAAATGGAAGTTGATTTTAGCTACATACTTTAAAAGGGTTCATGTAACTTATTTGTTGGGCTGCCCCAACTTCTTAATACCTGACCACCTTGATGTACCCCAGAAGGGCACATTCTTATTCAGGGACTGAGACCCTCTTTAATGCAGTAATACTTGGTGCAGTTAGTTGGAGTCCCCCTCCACCCAACTAACAAAAAGCCAAGACCTGCTGACTTTAAGAAAAAAGGTCCTGCTCAGTCAGTATGTCTGAATGGTTGAGCATCGACCCATGAACCAGGAGGTTCAATTCCGTTAGGCACATACCCAGGGTTATTGGCTTGTCCCCAATGTGGGGCATGCAGAAAGCAGCTAATCAATGATTCTCTATCATCATTGATGTTTCTCTCTCTCCCTCTCCCTTTCTCTCCCTGAAATGAATTTTTAAAAATATTAGAAAAAGGGCCTGGTGGGGCAGCCCAGAGAGAATGGCTTACCTGGCCAGTGCTGCTGTTGTGGTTCGGGATCCTGATGGTTGTGTGGCTTTTACTCACTGGCTGGGAAAAGATGGGTCTGGGAACCGCAGCTCTCAGGGTGATGCTGTCTCCTCTGTCCCACTATCAACACCAGGCCTACTTTGCCTGCTGTGGGAAGCAACTCTAACCCTAACTCCCTTCCCCTATCTGGCCCTTCTGCTTTCTTGTCTCCCTGGATCTCAGCATGGAGGGAAACACAGCTTTGAAGACCCTTTATGTTTTACTACTCTCTGCACGATGATCTGTGGAGCTGGAGGATAAAGAATCTGTTCCACTGACTCCTGGACCTAGAAGAATACCAACTCCCATGGCCCCACATCCTTGCTGAACTTGACTCTGAGGGACACAGAAGAAAGGTCAGATCTCTGCCTAGTGCAGTTTAGGAATGAAGGAGGAAGAAGACCTGAATATTTAAACAGCAATAAAAGAAATCCAAGCAGAATTAAAGACTGAGCTATGGGTCTTTTAAAAAAGAATTGCACAGGATTTACTCTCCCTCAGTCCCCATGACCACCCTAAATGTTCCATCAGCCTCTTTGGAGTGTTTGTCTGAGACGGGTGCTCTGAGTGCTCTGAGGCACATTGCCCTCTATTCACCCCTAAGTGGGTCTTTTCCTTCTGAATCAGCCTTCTCTCTTCCTGGCTTTGCCTAGTTCCCACTGCAGTGAGGCCAGGCTCACCCAGAAAGATACCAGGGAAACCACAAATGGTGCAGGACAGCAGGCAAATCCCCATGTAATTATTCACTTGCTCCTGGCCCTGAGAGGGGGAGTAGTTTGTGAGCCTCATTAAAAACAAAACAAAACAAAACAAAACAGTAATTATTGTGGATAATTGTGGTTAGATTTCCCCTCCACCATCCTTTCCTTCCCCCTGCCACTCCTCCAAAATATGGTAGAATTTCAGATAAAGATTGATACTCACTGTGTAGGCTGTAGGCATGAGAACAGAGCCTGGGTTGAAGGCCTGAGGATGGATCTGGATGGAGTATGAAGGCACTCAGCCTTGAAAGGACCAGACCAATTGAGCAGGAGGAAACCAGGGTTAGGGACCATTCTGAGGCTAGTTTTCCTGGCCTGGTCACTGCCAGATAAAGGTTTTCTGAGGAACTATTATTATACTCCACCCTTTCTATCATTTGCAGATTAATTTTCCCTAACTAGGCCCTCACTCTATAGATTATCAGCATTCATCCTTGCTCACTCTGTCAATAATCCATCAATTAAGAGCTGCTAATAATATACATTGACACAGCAGATTAGTCAGATTTAGTCCCTGTTGGTCAGCTGTTCAAGTTGAAGGTTATAGGATTATCAACCTTGCCATTGACACTTGCTTCATTCTTCTCTGGTCCCTTGTGAGATGCAAGAAAGAGCTTCATTCAAACCCAAATGCTCAAAAAAACAAAAGAATAATCTTAGCGTGAGGTCTAAAAAGCAATTCAGATCAAAAGAAATCAGAGGCCACCATCGCTTTCCTCTCTCATTGCTTTCTACTCTTTTGTGTTAAAATTGTCCTTTGTGGGGAATTTAGCTCAGAGGACAGGAACTCAGAATCCTCTAATCCACCCAGTGGCACAGGGCATACTTGTCCTTATTTTCCAAACATAAGGCAAGGATGTGATTATCACACTGCATTTCTCTTCATCTGGTTAGTAAACATGTGGCTGCAGATGGGAACAAAGGCTTGCCATAGATCTGGCTTTTGGAGAACAGGGGTCACTGCTTATCAAGGGCCTTTTCCTCTTGGTCCCCTCCTCTTCAGCAGCAGCTTAAGCATTGTTGGATAGAGATAATTTAAGCAGAATGGTGAATCCCCAGCCAGGCAGGTGAGAGATTGAGGAAGTCTAGTGCCTGAGACTGATGTTGGAACTAGGGCTCCAACGTCATCCAGAGAGCCAGTCTAGCCTAAGACAAAAAGTGTAGGCACAATTTAAACACCCATTTTTTCATGATTATGGGGAATGGGGGGAAGGAGAGACAGCAAGAGTATTGGGACCAAATAGAAGAGATGCCCAGGGGTTTGGAGGCTAAAGACAAGAAGTAATGGGATAACAAGGCTCCAGTGCCCACCTGCTGCCCATGCTGCCCCGGACCATGTGTGCTGTCTATTATGTGCATGATAACATGATTCCACCCAGCAGGTGAGGCAGGGGATGCAAGGATGACTCCTCCACAAACTCACAATAATTGCTGCATTGTTCTGCTAGGGCTGTGATGACAAATACCACCAATTGGGTGGCTTAAAGAAGAGACATTTATTTCTCACAGTTCTGAAGGCTGAAAGTCCAAGATCAAGATGTCTGTAGGGTTAGCTCCTTCTGAGACCTTTCTCCTTGGCTTACCAATGGCCACTTCTCACTGTGTCTTCACATGGTCTTTCCTCTGTGTGCACCTCATATCTCTCTGCCCAAACTTCCTCCTATTAGGATACCATCCATATTGAATGAGGACCGACCCTAACAGCCTCATTTTAGCTTAATCACATCTTTACAGGACCCATCTCAAAATACAGTCACATTCTGAGGTGCTGAGGACTTCCACATATAAATTTTTTTGGTACACAATTAAGTTCTTAGTGACCCCAAGGATAACTCTGCTGTGAACTGGGAAGAATTAGGACATTTTGCCCAAAGTAGATGCTTACCTTCAGGAAGAGGATGGCTTAGACAGGAAGCATTTTTTCCTGGGGCTAAATAATGCCTGTGTTGTTAATTTATGATTTGTTTATTTGTTGCTGGTGCATTTTTATTGCTGAATAGTATTCCATTGAATAAATATATCACTTTTTGTTTATTGATTTATCTGTTGATGAACTTTTGAATTGTTTCTAATTTGGAGCAAGTGTTTTTGAGGACATCTATTTTCAACTTTTGTAGGTAAATACCTGGGAGGGTATTGTTAGATCAGAGAATATGTTTGTATTTAATTTTATGAAAGAAAATTCAACAACTCCAAAAACAAAAAACAAAAAACAAATGGTTTTCTAAAATGGTTGTGCCATTTTACACTTCCATCAATGAAGTATGAGTATTTCAGTTATTCCATATATAACATTGTTAAGATAAGTTATTTCTTAAGCAATTTTAATTCAGTGTATAACATACAAGAAAATGCATCCATTTAAATGGACAATTTGATGGATTTTTACAAATAAATACACCCGTGTAATCACCACCATAACCAAGATACAGAAAATTTTTACAAACCCTAAAGTTGTCACATGCCCCTTTACAATCAATCCCTTTTCCAACTCAGAGCAATTACTATTTTGCTTTCTGTCATAATAGATTTATTGTGCCCTTTATTTATCTTTTTACTTTTAGTCATTTTATTGAATGTGAAATAATATTTAATTATAGTTTTAATTTGCATTTCTTAATGACTATTGACCTTAACTATCATTTAGTACTTATTAAACATTTTCATACCTTCTTTGAAAGTATCTGTTCAAATATTTTGCCCATTTAAAAAAAATTTGAATGTTTGTCTTCTTTTTCAAAATTATTTTGACTATTCTAGATCCTTTGTATTTTTATATAAATTTTAGAACCAGCTTATTGATTTCTTAAAAAAACAACTTGCTGGGATTTTTATTAGGATTGTGAATTTAGATCAATTTAAGGAAATTGACACACTAACAATATTGAGGCTTTCAATCCAAAAAGATAATATATTATCCATTGATTTTTTTTCTTATCAATGTCTATAGATTTTATTCTGGAAGTCTTGAATAATTTTTATTTCTAAATGTATTTTATACTATTATAAATGATATTATTTTTTAAATTTTATTTTCTAAATGTACATTGTTAGTATATAGAAATGTAATTATTTTTTGTGTGTCACCTTTCTGTCCCACAATCTTGCTAAATTAACTTGTTAATTTCAGATTTTTTATTGATTTCTTAGAATTTTCTGATGTTAATTATTTCTTAAAGACAATTTTACACTTTTCTTCAGAATCTTAATGTCTCTCGAGTTCTATAATATGCTAGCTCTCTGTCTTGAAACAATATTGAATAGAATCAAAAGTGGGCACCCTTGTATTGTTCCTGATTTTAAAGGGGATATTTCTAATGTTTCCCCACATAGGCTGATGTTTCTTATAGGGTTATCCTTTTGGAGAGATCCTGTACCTGTTTAACATTTAATTCCATTCTTAACTTACTGAGAATTTTGCCAATCATGGAAATTATTATTTTCAATGCTTTTCTTGATCAGAAGATGTTATGCTTTTTCAATTTAGTCAAACAAAATAAATGATAGCTTAGATTTTAAAATATTAAACCAACTTTGCATTAAAGCAGTAAATCCAATTTAAACATAATGCTTTAACATTTTTATACATGTTTGATTTATAGGTTTGTTAATAGTTTTAAAAATTTACACACACACACACACACACACACACACACACATATATATGAGGCCCAATGCACGAAATCGTGTAAGGGGCTTAGCCCTTGCAGCCACAGCGGCTGCCTCAGCCTTCACAGCCCTGGCTTCATCCAGAAGGTCTTTTGGCTATCTGATCTAATTAGCATATTATGCTTTTATTGTGTGTGTGTGTGTGTGTGTGTGTGTGTGTGTGTGTATACATATACAGTGGTACCTCAAGATACGAGTGCCCTAACATACGAGATTTTTTGAGCTACGAGCCCTCGAGCGAGCGATTTTTGCTTTGAAATACGAGCAACATTTGAGATACAAGTAATCACGCAGATCGGCCAGCTGCACACGACCCACCAGTTTACTTCGACTCGAGCATTTCATAGTTTCCCACGCCTCAGTCTGTGTGCTTGTTGAACTCGTTGTCAAAGCATCTTTTGTGCATTTACATATTTTATCACATTTCTTTTTATAACCATGGGTCTGAAGAAAGCGAGTGGAAAGGTCAGTGCTCAGAACAGGATGATGTCTATAGAATTAAAGTGTGAAATCATAGAAAAATATGAGCAAGGTGTGCGAGTGGCTGACTTGGCGAGGCAGTATGGGCATAGTACTGTGCTTAAACAGATATGCACTGTGCTTAAACAGAAGGAGTCAATATGCACTGTGCTTAAACAGAAGGAGTCGATAAAGGGTATAACGCCAGCTAAGGGTGTTACAATAATTTCTAAGCTCCATAGCTCTCTCCATGAAAAGATGGAGAATCTACTGATGGTGTGGGTGACGGAGAAGCAGCTTAAAGGAGATACATTAACACAGGGCATCATATGCGAGAAGGCGTGAGCGATTTACTGTGATTTGCTGGAGCAGACCCAGCGCACTTCCATGGACGAAACATCGAAACTCATTTAAAGCCAGTAGAGGCTGGTTTGATAACTTCAGGAAAAGGTCCGGCATTCACTCCATCGTCAGGCATGGTGAGGCAGCAAGTCCGGATGTGAAGGCAGCTGAGGATTACCTCAAAACTTTTTACGAACTGATAGAAGCCAAAGGATATATCCCCCAGCAAGTCTTCAACTGTGACGAGACAGGGCTTTTCTGGAAGAAGATGCCAAATAGGACTTATAAAACGGCAGAGGAGAAGGCGATGCCAGGCCACAAGCCCACGAAGGATAGGCTAACTCTCGCACTGTGCGCCAATGCGAGTGGCGACTGCAAGATCAAGCCTCTGCTCATATACCATTTGGAAAACCCCAGAGTCTTTAAGTCACATAAGATTTTAAAAAATAAACTGCAAGTTATGTGGAGGGCAAACCCGAAGGCATGGGTCACCAGGCAGTTCTTTGTGGAGTGGGTAAACCTGGTTTTCAGCCCTTCTGTTAAGAAATACCTACAGGAAAACAACCTAACCATGCAAGCCCTCCTCGTCCTCAACAATGCTCCTGCTCACCCACCGAACCTCGAAGATGAACTCCTCGAAGAGTTCAAGTTTATAAAGGTTGTCTACCTACCTCCCAACACCACTCCTATCCTGCAGCCCATGGGTCAGGAGGTGATTTCTAATTTTAAAAAGCTGTACATCAAGCACCTGTTCCGGCGCTGCTTTGAGGTGATGGAGAACACAAACCTCACCCTTCGAGAGTTCTGGAAGAACCACTTTAACATCGTGATATGCCTCAGAATTATTGATCAGGCCTGGCTGGGTGTTAAAACGAGGACTTTGACCTCTGCATGGAAGAAGCTGTGGCGTGAGGCCGTAGCCGAAAGGACCTTCCAAGGATTCGAACCCGTGGTGCCAGTGGAGGAGGAGATGGTGTCTGGGAAAATCCATGGGCCTGGAGGTAGATGAGAGACGTGAATGAGCTCGTTGAGGAGCACTATCTGGAACTCACCACAGAGGAGTTACAAGAGTTGCAGTCTCAGCAACATGTGGAGGTTCTCCAAGAAATTGGTTTTGAGGAGGAGACAGAGGTGGAGGAGATCTCTACATGTGAGATAAAGGAGATCTTAGGAATGTGGGAGAGGGTCACACTTCATGGAAAAGAAACACCCCGAAAAAGTTGCTATGGTCGTGCATCGGAGCTGTTCAATGAAACTTGCCTCACCCATTTCAGAAACATTCTGAAAGGGAGGAAGAGGCAAACCTCATTGGACACATTTTTTTTTGAAATCGGCCAAAATTGCAAAGACCAGTAGCAATTAAGTTCAGTGAAGATTAGTTAAGTTACATTCAGTTTAGGAATAAAGTGTAGCATTAAGAGTGTAACAAGTAGGTAAATACACTTTATAAAACCAGTTTATTCCTTTACATTCTCTTTTATTATGTTTTTATACAATATTTGTCATTTATAAATACATTTTTCTTATTCAAAAACACGTAACAAGAACAACTGGGGTGGCATTTTGGGGGCTGGAATGGATTAACAGCATTT
>JAAGEH010000393.1:57822398-57967438 GCA_011751065.1 Lasiurus cinereus
AAATGCTGTTAATCCATTCCAGCCCCCAAAATGCCACCCCAGTTGTTCTTGTTACGTGTTTTTGAATAAGAAAAATGTATTTATAAATGACAAATATTGTATAAAAACATAATAAAAGAGAATGTAAAGGAATAAACTGGTTTTATAAAGTGTATTTACCTACTTGTTACACTCTTAATGCTACACTTTATTCCTAAACTGAATGTAACTTAACTAATCTTCACTGAACTTAATTGCTACTGGTCTTTGCAATTTTGGCTGATTTCAAAAAAAATGTGTCCAATGAGGTTTGCCTCTTCCTCCCTTTCAGAATGTTTCTGAAATGGGTGAGGCAAGTTTCATTGAACAGCTCCGATGCACGACCATAGCAACTTTTTCGGGGTGTTTCTTTTCCATGAAGTGTGACCCTCTCCCACATTCCTAAGATCTCCTTTATCTCACATGTAGAGATCTCCTCCACCTCTGTCTCCTCCTCAAAACCAATTTCTTGGAGAACCTCCACATGTTGCTGAGACTGCAACTCTTGTAACTCCTCTGTGGTGAGTTCCAGATAGTGCTCCTCAACGAGCTCATTCACGTCTCTCATCTACCTCCAGGCCCATGGATTTTCCCAGACACCATCTCCTCCTCCACTGGCACCACGGGTTCGAATCCTTGGAAGGTCCTTTCGGCTACGGCCTCACGCCACAGCTTCTTCCATGCAGAGGTCAAAGTCCTCGTTTTAACACCCAGCCAGGCCTGATCAATAATTCTGAGGCATATCACGATGTTAAAGTGGTTCTTCCAGAACTCTCGAAGGGTGAGGTTTGTGTTCTCCATCACCTCAAAGCAGCACCGGAACAGGTGCTTGATGTACAGCTTTTTAAAATTAGAAATCACCTCCTGACCCATGGGCTGCAGGATAGGAGTGGTGTTGGGAGGTAGGTAGACAACCTTTATAAACTTGAACTCTTCGAGGAGTTCATCTTCGAGGTTCGGTGGGTGAGCAGGAGCATTGTTGAGGACGAGGAGGGCTTGCATGGTTAGGTTGTTTTCCTGTAGGTATTTCTTAACAGAAGGGCTGAAAACCAGGTTTACCCACTCCACAAAGAACTGCCTGGTGACCCATGCCTTCGGGTTTGCCCTCCACATAACTTGCAGTTTATCTTTTAAAATCTTATGTGACTTAAAGACTCTGGGGTTTTCCAAATGGTATATGAGCAGAGGCTTGATCTTGCAGTCGCCACTCGCATTGGCGCACAGTGCGAGAGTTAGCCTATCCTTCGTGGGCTTGTGGCCTGGCATCGCCTTCTCCTCTGCCGTTTTATAAGTCCTATTTGGCATCTTCTTCCAGAAAAGCCCTGTCTCGTCACAGTTGAAGACTTGCTGGGGGATATATCCTTTGGCTTCTATCAGTTCGTAAAAAGTTTTGAGGTAATCCTCAGCTGCCTTCACATCCGGACTTGCTGCCTCACCATGCCTGATGATGGAGTGAATGCCGGACCTTTTCCTGAAGTTATCAAACCAGCCTCTACTGGCTTTAAATGAGTTTCGATGCTTCGTCCATGGAAGTGCGCTGGGTCTGCTCCAGCAAATCACAGTAAATCACTCACGCCTTCTCGCATATGATACCCTGTGTTAATGTATCTCCTTTAAGCTGCTTCTCCGTCACCCACACCATCAGTAGATTCTCCATCTTTTCATGGAGAGAGAGCTATGGAGCTTAGAAATTATTGTAACACCCTTAGCTGACGTTATACCCTTTATCGACTCCTTCTGTTTAAGCACAGTGCATATCGTTGAAGTACTATGCCCGTACTGCCTCGCCAAGTCAGCCACTCGCACACCTTGCTCATATTTTTCTATGATTTCACACTTTAATTCTATAGACATCATTCTGTTCTGAGCACTGACCTTTCCACTCGCTTTCTTCAGACCCATGGTTATAAAAAGAAATGTGATAAATTATGTAAATGCACAAAAGATGCTTTGACAATGAGTTAAACAAGCACACAGACTGAGGCGTGGGAAACTATGAGATGCTTGAGTCGAGGTAAACTGGTGGGTCGTGTGCAGCCGGCTGATCCGCGCAATTACTCGTATCTCAAATGTTGCTCGTATTTCAAAACAAAAAATCGCTCGCTCGAGGGCTCGTATCTCAAAAATCTCGTATGTTAGGGCACTCGTATCTCTAGATACCCCTCTATTTGGAAATAATCTGTTAAGATGTGGTGATACTGGAGTAAGGTAGGTCCGGGATATAATGATTGATGTCTTTGTAAAAAGAATGCCATATGAAGAGACAGAGACAAAGAGAGAATGATAGATGAAGACATGCAGAGATTGGAGTTACGCAGCTGGAAGCCAAGGACACCAGAGTACCAGCCACCACCAGAAGATAGGATACAAGGAAGGATTCTTCCCTAGAACCTCTGGGGTAGGGTGGCTCTCTCTGTGATTCTTCCCTAGAGCCTCTGGGGGAGTGTGGTTCTCTCCTTGATTTTGGACTCTAGCTTCCAAGTGGTGTGACAATACATTTCTGCTTTTCTAAGCCACTCAGAATGTGGTGCTTTGTTACAGCAGTCCTACGAAGCTGATCTGGCCCTTTCCAACCCTCACACAGTGCAATCCTCACCCTTACCAATGCCTGCTGCCATGTCTGTGCATCCCTTCTTATCTGTCTTCTTTGGAAGGCTCTTCTGGAAGGCCCACAGCTAGCCTTTCATCCACCATAAAAGGCCTGTAAGAGCAACAGTACATGGTTGAGTCATTGGTCTGAATCCTGTGGGAACATATAAGGTGGACAAATGTAGGTTTATATTTGATCATATAGAAAAGTAATAAATATTAATACAAGAAAAAACTCTGTTTTGCATACTCATAACTGCCAACCTACTTTTGCCCCACCTGTATTCACAGAAATCTGTAGTTCTGCCAGATTTATAGGAGAGGGTGGTGGATGTCATGTTTTGTGAGACTTGGTCTCTCTTCACCCTCAGAGGTTCTGCCAACATCTGTCTCCTCAACTCCCTCTTCTGACTTGCCCTTGTAGTCAGTCCACTGGCTGGTCCATAATCAGCATTGAAGATGATGGGCCCCACATTTTGACTGACCAATGAGCATGCATCTCATCATCTCAGCAGATGGCAGCATTACTGAGGGCTATCTCCAAACCCCCTGACTTGTTATACCCACAGTTGGGGAGAATTTCTTTTTCTTCTTCTTGTGTATGTATTTTCCTCCTGAACACAAATAACAATCCAGTTGCCCCATAATTAGATTGAATTACAGAATAATTACAACCTTGTTTGCTCTCGGCAGATTACATGGTAATTATACTTGGCATTACCATGAAGAACCAAGAAATTCCAACGATGTCATTACATGGTTATTTGTACAGTACAATGCTGCAGTGTAATTATACATGCAACATTTGTTCTCCAATAGGAGAATGATTAAAACAATGCTAATGCTTCAAAGTTTTGATTAGGTGCCAACATAATATGACATTTACAATGTGAGGGGGTGTCTGATTTTTAATTTTTTCTTTGACATGCATAATTTACCTTTCCTCACACTCTCCTGTGACTGCATTCACAGGTTGTACAGTGGTCATGAAGGTTTAGGTGACCATACACTGTGCCCTCTGCCCTTATGGGCAGCTAGGAGGCTGCAGTCTATATTAAAAACCAGAGGTAGCTGACTATTTATTACTCCCTAGGAGAATTGCTTAATTTTTTTACACTGCTCTTGTGGGGCTGCCTTTCTTAAAGCCTTGATGGTGAAGAAAGCATGTGGAAAGCACGGGGCATGGGGAGAGCATGTTTGCTCCCCTGTGTATGTGCCCCTCTGAATAAATCAGCAGTGCCAGAGCCCACTTGTGATGCAGGAGTCACCTGGCTGCAGGAGCTCAACTCTACCCAACACACACACAGACAGCTTTCCATCTTATCCTTCATTCATTTTTCCAAAGAACCTTCTGAAGATCCCAACACAGGTTCTCACAGTGAAACACACACCTATGATACCCACAAGAACTTGACTGTGGCTAAAAACATACTGTCCTCCTATAGTTTCTTCCCTGCTGAAAAATGAAGTGAGAGTAAGGTGACAGTAAGACATCCATTTTCCAGGAAATGAATGTTGTCTATGTCTGTCTGCACTGGTCTGAAAATCAGTGTGTGTGTGTGTGTGTGTGTGTGTGTGTGTGTGTACTCTGTATAGTCATGCAAAAAAACCGTTTCATTCTTCAGATTGATGCTGGGTATCACTGAATATAGTAAGAGAAACAGGGGTGACTAGAGGATGGAGGAGGGGTGGTGGAGAGGACACTGGGAAATATAACAAATTGTATGAGCATTTTACAGGCCAAATGTTATTTTTGCAACCTAGTGATCTCTGAAAGCTATTTGGAAGCCTGCCAAAAATCCAAGTTTTGGCAGATGCAAACATCACTTATCAAAATTCTGGGAAATCAGAAAAGTTGGGTCAGCTGGGGGTGCAGACTATTGGATGAAGATGTTAACTTTACACAAAGGTATTGGGTATATGGGGAGTCCATGAGAGAAGGAACATTGGCCAAGAACAGCCTTCAGGACTAGATATGGTGCTGGGGAAGACAAAGCACTCTTCTGCAGGGAGCCCAAACTCATGGTGGAAACACACCTCTGCCTACAGATATTTCAGAAAATTTTTTTCTGGACAACATTGGATATTATCTCCCAAACTGGTGCTATGAACTCTGCTGTATGAAATTACAGTGAGTCCAGCCTGTTTCCAGGTAGTGTGAAGGAGCCTGGGTGGCAGGTACAGATGTACAAATGGTTTCCAGGGCTGGGGAATTGCTGAGTATACACTTCGTGTAAAAATTTCCAGTCTCAGCATTTCACACAAGAACATGGGCTTTGTGGTAGCCTGGGCTGGGTGGGTTGGTAAACAGTATAAAGTCCCACCAGGTTTGCAAGGAAGGAGAGCCAGCTTTCAGAGCCCACCCACTACCTGGGAGGAAGTGCAGATGTCAGTGTCTGCTGTGTCAGCAGCACTGAGTAGGAAATCTCACCAAAGACAACATCTTCCAGTCCCAGCATCTCCTGGGTGACTCCTGTGTCTATCCTTGAAGTCTCAGTTTGTTCTCAATTCTTTTGTGGGAGGAGCAGTGTTGCTGTGGCAAGGACCTTGGAAGCTGGGAAACCTGAATTCAAATCCTTCCTCTGTCACTCGTGGAAGTTACTTAGCCTCTCTAAGCTGACTCTTTTCACCTGTAAAACAGAACAAAATATGCTTTGCAGTTGTGAATAGGAAATATGTGGACTAGTTGAGGTGAAGAGCTTAGTGTAGTCTCTGGAACATGCCCATTCCAGTGCTTATGAAATAGTAGCCAGAATCATTTGACATGTGGATTTCCAGGGGGATTCAGCTACATTTAGATAGACTTGGGGAAGGAACCTAAAGCAAAGAAGCTTGGAAAGTGGGCCCAAAGTCAGGCTAGGTTGCTGCTGTTGCTGCTGGACAGCCTACTGACCTATAGGAATAGACCCTATGTGGCCAGGTTCTGACATCACATGCAAGGCATCCCTGAAAATTTAATGCATTGGCCAGTGGGCAAATGAATACTAGCCTCACATTTTAATCTTCCTTGACTTACAAATAAAATCCTAAACACTGAAAATGCCTTAAGGCCACTAAAGTGAGGAACTGGAGACCAGCCCAGCTCTGTAACAAGACACTGTTGGATCTGAAACAAGTTTCTTGATTGTTCTGGCCTCAGTTTCCCCAACCGTAAAATGAGGGGTTTAAACTGGATAGTTTCTAAGATCTCTTCCAGCTATAAAATTTTATAACCCTGAGGAGGATTGTTTTCCTTCCAGGAAATGTGCCCACATTGTATATTTGAGATGAGTTTAGTTTTACTGAGCCAAGCTTCATTTTACACATATGCATACTATAAATATACACACAAGCATACTTATACACAGGCATTGAAAGAAGAAATTGTCCCCACACCTCAGTGCTTTCAATTGAGCCATCAAGTCACTCAGGTATTTATGATGCAGAGAAAAATATGCACCCTGTTTCCCTCTCTCAGGAGGACCATGCCAGGAACTCTGCTTGGATGCATGGCTCATGTTTACAGAAGAAAAAAAAAAGAGAGAAAATCATCCCCTTTGTAGCCCAAGTACCAGAAGCTCTTGTCTTCTCAGAATACTTAGTGGGTGCCAGTAAAGAGTGTGCCCCCCTCTCTCAGGTTCAGCTGGTCTTCAGCTCTTTGGGTATTTGCATTGGGTTGACTTCTCCCACACCTGCACCCCTCAACCTCTATCTATTTCCTTGGCCTGTCAGCTTCTGTCTGCCATTCAAGCAACAAATGTTCATTGCTGCAGGAAGTGTGCTAAGTGTGGGGATGTGGTGTGAGCAGGACAGACTCAGTGTTTTCCCCTGTACTCCAGTGGGGCAGCATTGGTTAGGTTCAGCTGGCTACCAAAAGCTTCAATGTTTTAGTATAATAGAAGCTTATTCTTTGCTTTGTTTCTATTAGTTCAATGTGAATATTTGGCAGGCGGCCTTCACCATCAACACTCAGGGACCCATGCTCCTCCCTGTGGTCTTGCTGTGCTGAGGATGCGTGTCCCTATTTCTGGTGGATGGAGATAGTGTGAGCAGAGAATGCCCATCTCCATCTGGACTGATTCAGCTCTGAAGTGTGACTCTCTTTACTTGTGTGAACATAAGGTGCGGAAACAACACAAAGAATGGAGGGGAGCACAGACCTTGATGGTCACATGCCCTGTGCAAAGGGACCAGGGGTGGGGGCAGGCACAGGGTTCTCTAGGCCATAAGAAACTCTGCAAAGACAAAGGAAGCTACAGAAAGCACCTCCACCTCGGCAGCAATGTGAGATGACTGCCGCTTGAAAGATGCTCTGGCTGCCGGTGAGAGTGGAGGCAAGCGGATCAGTGGGGGACGTTGTGGCTGTCTTTGTGGGAGACCATGGGTCATACATGGCTAAGGTGCGAGTGGTGGGATGGAGAGCAGAGAGAGGATCCAAGAGACATGTATGTAGGTTGTAGACCCCTTAGAAGTCCTTGATGGATTTCCTGGTCTGGGTCCTTACCCTCCATCCTCTCAGTGTTCTTGCATCGCTTCTTCCACTTCCCCCCAACAGGGTGATGGTGTTGTCATGGTACCCCCTCTTTTTGGGTTAGGGCTCTAAGTTGCAGGTAACGCAGTACCCTCTGGCCAGTTCTAGCAGGGAGAGATATATTGAAGAGTGGAGAAAATGTGCAAAAACACCAAGCAGACTGAAGAAACAGACACAAGCGGCCTGCCTTCCTGGAGGAGCTCCCAGCATGGCCCTGCAGGACTGCCTACCAAAGGAGCCTCCTTCACCAAGGAGCTGCCATCTTACCTGTCCCCTCCACCACCACTGCCTCACTGTGTACCAACAGAAGAGAGGATCCAGGCCCTCCCTTCCCACCCCAAAGCCTAGTGCAGGGGCATCTGCGCAGTAAATTGGGGGGACTGTCTGATGGGAAGTAGGTTTTACATCATGAGAACAGTTAGAAAGGAAAGACTTCCTTCTGAAGGATTGGGGCAGCCACAGTGACAGCTGTTACCACTGGAGACTCTGGCACCCTGTGCCTCTTACAGCATGGGCATCTTCCAGCAGGGGCCCTGGAGGCAGTTCCTTCTCTCACAGATGAAGGAACCATCTCAGAGAGGCTAATGAGCTCATTCGAGATCACACAGCAAGCAGCTGGCTGAGTCTGTCACTAAAGCCTGTCCTCTCCCCATTGCATTTGGGGAATTACAGTACTTACCAATTGTTTATGGCAGGAAACTCTCCTCAATTTGAGGGCATCTTGCTTGTCTAATGTTTTTTGCCCAAAGCCGCCAGGCCATGAGTGAAGTGGCAACCACCTAGAAGGGTCCGTGCTTGGCAGGCCCAGGCAGGACTGTGCTGAACCATTGGTGAAGGCAGACTGCCAGGATGTAGAGTTGGCCTTGTTAACACGTAGCCTATACTGCTACTCTGGGCAATAATGGCAGAAATACAGTCGTTAAATTTTAATTAGGAAGAAAAGAGGTTCATTATAGTTGTCACTCCTCGTTGTTTCCTAATTATGCTCATTGCATAATGAAATGAAAGACTGTGTCTCCCTTGCATGGTTCTTGCATGGGACTGATGGAAAAGAAAGGCAGGTCTCAACTCCCATCCCTCTCCCCCTGCCTCTCCTTGTCTGAGCTGCCCCTTGATAAGCTCTAACTGAATGACCAGGAGGTTAAGAGGGAAGATTATGGAATCAGAGCAGCCTGGGTTTGAACCCTGACCCCAGCACTCTCTAGAGGTCAGGCTATTTTCCACGTTAGGGTGGTTTTTCCCTCTGTAAAATAGAGATCTTAAAACCTCCTTCCTGAGGTTGCAGTGCAAACAATAATGCTACATGAGATAATATTCATAAAGTGCCTGTCACATGGGCAATGTCTCAACAAGTGCCAGAGCTTTTATTACACTTTTAAGGTTTATTGTCAACTAGAGACTCACATACCAACCTGAGAAGTCTAGACTGAGCTTCCAAGTAGTGGGAAATCCCCAAAGGCTTTTTCAGGAAGGAGTGTCAGGATGGAGGGCGAGTATTTAGTCTTAGTAAGAAAGCAGCTGTAAGTGTAAGAGGGAGAAAATTCACCACCAGTTCTACAAATAGTTTCACTTAACTGGGTTCTCCAAGAAAGATCTGACTTTGACCTGTTTCTCTTGTCCTGGGTATGCATTTGCCCTGAGCCCATTGGTGCCAGCTAGCCACTGGAAGCCTTGGCAGGAAATGACGAACTGGCTTTAGGGCTGCCTGTTGGGTAGGAGCAAAGCAGACTCATATGGGGGGCTTAGGCCTGTCCCTTGTGTCACCTGCAGGCCTCTGCAATGCCCAGACTGACCAAAAGCCAAATATGTGAGTGGTCAACTTCTCTCAATGTTAATACCTCCATTTATGTTTAATTACTTGAGGGAATTGGGAGTTTTGCACTGAGCTGGTACCTTTTTCTGTGTGTGAGGTTCATTTGCTCTGAAAAAGAAAAAATAAAGAAAAAAGAAACTGCTTAAAATGATCTTTTTTTATTTGATACTGAAGCAAATATATTTAGTTAGGTTAAAATGTATAACTCCCAGAACTGACAGAAAATCCACAAGGCTGAGCATGCATGGCTTGCATTGGAGGAAAAGTGTTATCTGAATGGATTCTCTTCTGAATTGCCTTTCTGTTATATGTGAGGGGAGCAGTGGTTATAGAAGCACCAGGCAAACTTCTTTTGTCCCTTAGTTAAGCAGTGACTTGTAGTAAAAATATTTCTCTCCCACTTACAGAGAGGGATGGGATAGGAGTCAACTGAACAAGGAACAGAGGAGAAAAGAAGACAACAGCTATTTGGATAAAATGAAGGTATTTCAAAGCCCTACTGATATGAATCTGGGGATGTTATAGAAGCTCCTGGAGCTAAACTGGGACTTGACCAGGGTTGAGTGCGGGAGCAAACTGTTAGATCTCTGGTCCCCACAGATGGCAGCCAGTGATTTCAGAATCAGTAGAGGTGTGTTCAGCTTCTGCCTCGGGGGCATCAAGCAGTTCCGAGAAGGGGCTGGCAGGGTGATTTCTCAAGATCTTGGGAACTGTCTTGAGTACTGAGGAAGTGCTGGAACTCCAAGGCATCTGCATCCTGCCCTTGTCTGTCCACCCGTATGCCCACGCAGAGGAAACTACTCACTTAGCCAAAGACCCCAGGGACAGAAGCAGACACCTGGGCCTTCCAGGTGGCAACACCAGCTGCCTTCACTGGGCTTGCCCACGATGCCTTGGATGCCTCTGGCTTCTGCAGAGGTGGCCGGGCTCAGGTACTGGCCCCTATACTCACCTGGCCCCAAATGACTTTCCTTTGATCTGTTCTGCACACTGGGCTGCTGCATACAATTATTAAGAAATCTTTGGAAATTGCTCTTTTCACCGAAATTAGTAAACATCTGTTATGAAAGTTTTCTTAATTTTGATTTACAGTTATAAATTCTAATGATAAAAGTAATATATGTATGACATGGAATATTTGAAAAATACTGAAAAGTAAAGAAGAAAAAATCAGATTATTCAACAATGGCTGATGCTTTTCATGCTTTTATGTATTTCCTTCTGACCTTGTTCTTGCTCATATTTATATATAGTTCAGATGGCATTGCATCAACCACTATTTTCATTCATGATTATTTTTTACTTAAGATGATTTCAAAAGCATCTGTGCTATGGATGTTGTTACTTAACTATGTTTGCTACTATTACTCTTAGCTTTACTATTATAAATAATTTAATACATAAAGCTTTCCCAAATTTAGGATTTTTTTTAAGTCTTAGCAATAGCATGATAGGTGTAAAACATCCAGGTATGTTAACTTTTTGAAGCATAACACAAAATTATTTTGTGAAAGGGTCAAACTGATTCACTTATCCACAGCCATTTATGAAACTCAGTGGGCATATTTATTTTTAAAAATAGCATCTTGTTTCTTTGATTATGGTGGATTTGAATGTTTTCATCTTTGTTATCTGGTTGCATTTTAGGGTGTTTTTTTTTTTCTAGAATCCAAAATCTGGTCTTTAGTTTTCTATTAAGAAATCCCCTTTGCCTCTACAATGCCTACACATCAGATAAAGTTCTCTGGAGCATAATGGGTGTGAGCACATGAGAATACACATATCAAGCCATGTTTGAACCAGAGACATATTTTCTAGGCCTAGTTTTCCATGCACTATCTATGTGACCTTGGGCAAGTCCCTTGGTCTTAGTTTTAATTCCTTCCCGTATTAAAGTAAGAAAAGTGATGCCAACTTCCCATAGTCAAAATGAAGATAATGAGATACTCTTTATAAGGACTCCAATAGAATATCTGCTCTATAATAGAGCTCTACATTAGTAATTGTCATTTCTTTTATGATAATGTTCAAGGCCCTTTAGGAGAAGAATAGCCAATGTCTAATGATCACATTCTACTCACCAGTTACTGTGCTAAGCAAGCCCTTTACTACATTACTCACATTAGCCTCACAACAGCATGTGATGGAGATAATTGTATGCTTATTTAGTAGACAAGGAAACTGAGGCACAGAGCCATTAAGAAAGCAGCAAAGCTGGGACTTGAACTTTTAACATTGGGTTCCATTCTTTCTCTCAGGCCTCCTCACTTCTGAGCCACCTGGAACATGCCATGCCCTCTCACCTTCCTCCACATGCGCTTCCCCCTCCTTGAATAGGCATCTCTGTCTGTCACATTGAAAGCATATATATCTTTTCAGATCTGACTTAAATGTTCTCTGCTCTGTGCAGAATCAGGTCCCCTCACTTTGTGCTCCATCATCACCTGTACTTTCCCCCTAAAACACTTAACCCATTGACTCTGTGTGTGTATATTTGTGAGAATGCAATGTGTGTATTAGCATTTTTTTGTTTACATATGTATCTCTCCTTCTAGCCTCTGGACTTCTAGTAGACTTCAATTTATTTTCCTATTATTCGTAATTCCTAGTTTGATGCCCAGAAGGTGCCAGATACCTCCTTGTTGCATGAATGAATGAACAGTGACATTTCAGGCATCATGAGAGGTTGAAAGATGAAAGATCTGGAAAAACTAGGCTTCACACAAACTCTCCTACTTGGGTGCTGTATAGGGATGGTGCTGATATAAGATAAACTCTTCCCTTTTCATTGGCTGTGGATCCCAGTTCACATTACATGCAGAAATGCCTGTGGTTACCAGCTACACTCCCAGGTCGCCCAGAGAGCCTCAGCCACACACTGTGAGGTGTGCATTCCTGCTGGCGGAGCAGCCGCCAGTCGCTTCTCATCAGCTGCTTACACTTGGGCTGCACCACAGGCCTGGAGGAGACGCGTTAGCTCCTGTGTGGGCTCCGGAAAACCAACCTTTCAAAACTTGCTTGTTCTGCAGGGACATAGGGCTGTATGACAATGTATCATAGGTGACCCAGAAGTGGCTATGAGTGCCTGTGTGTACAAGAAAGAAGACAGCATGCAGCTCTTGAGGTTTTCAGGTGATATGTAGGAATGAGCACAGCATGGTACAGAAGCCCAGAACAGACTGTGTGGGGTGCAGTATTTTAAAATATTGCATTGGTTTCCTATTGCTGCTGCAACAAATTCCCACAACTTTAGTGACTTAACACAGCACACACTTATTCTCTTGCAATACCAGAAGACAGCAATGTGTCTCGGTGGGCCAGGATGGAGGTGCCAGTTGGCAGTGTTGCGCTCCATCTGAGGCTCTAGGTAGAACCTGTTTCCTTGACTTTCCACATCTGGAGACTGTTCTCCTTCCTAGGCTCACCATCCTAGTGAGCAGGTGCCATGATGTGGTGTGCAAGCTGCAGGAGTGAAATGGAGGTTGTATATGTTACTTTGCTCCTTCGGTTGACACATGTGCCATCAGCTGCTCTGCACCAGGCTTGGAGAGACAGAGGTGGCATGAGCAGTGGCCAGTGAAGAGTAACTGGGATGTGATCACAGAGTGGCAAATGCCACCAGAGAGGCCCATGAGGGACAGAGAGAGACCACTGCTTTTGGGGACAGGTAAGGAAAGGGATCACAGAATGGTGAATCTTCTGAGTTGATTCTTTATTTAAGAAAAATATTTTTATTGATTTCAGAGAGGGAGAGAGAAGAAGGAGAGATAGAAACATCAGTGATGAGAGATAATCATGGATCAGCTGCCTCCTGCATGTCCCCTACTAGGGATCAAGCTTGAAACCTGGGCATGTGCCCTGACATGGAATTGAACATTGACCTCCTCATTCACAGGTTGGCGCTCAACCACTGAGCCACATAGGCAGGGCCCTGAGTGGATTTTTAATGTCTGAGGCATTTTCCAGGTGGACAGCCTGTAGGAGAGACAGTAGCTGGAGCAAAGGAAACAGGAGGGAGTGATGTGTGAGCACCAGTCACTCGGGACCTCTGAAATGAGACAGGTGGGTGACATCTGCACACCTGGATATGGACTCTCCGATCCTTGATTCTGTATGAGTCCACAGTAGGTTCTAGCTGAATAATCAGACAGGGTGGGAAGTGTCTGAATTGGGGCATATGCCAACTTGCGCCCAAAGTCAGGATTTCCCCATCGTTTTGCTGTGTCACCTCAGAAAAATTAAGTGGGACAGGCAGGCTTCAGCCATCAACCTGGTGTACTTGTGGAGGGTCACTAAGGGGCACAGATCCATTCTCTCTCTCTGGATCTTTGTGCTCATTGACTCTCTTTCCTATATTGTGCCTTTATGTTACCCAGCCCAAGCCTTCCTCCGCTGCTCTAGTTCCCGAATCTCTCAATCAGCAAGGGCTGAACATTTGAGGGGAGGGGCAGAGGCCATGGTCTCTGGAGCCAGACTGTTTGGAGCCCAAAGTCTCCTGACCTGTCCATACCTGTGTTTGCACTTCTGTGAAAAGGGCCAGTGCAGAAAGCTCACCCCTGCATTTAAGGTGCTATCACTACACACTTAAGTACTCGAGGGCCTCCACACCATCTCTAATGATTTTGTGAGGTAATTGCTCTCTTTGTCTGCTCCTGAGCCACTGAGGGCAGTCCCCTAAGGCACATTTAATTATTGGGCAAAGAAAATGGACATGTCAAAGATTCTGCTCTTGCATGCAAGTTTGATGGGTAATGGGAGAGCTCATGGCTTCAGGTTTAGTTTTAGTCTACCAGTAGTGAGGTTGTTTTTTTTTTGAGGAAAAACCTGCTAGAAAGGGTTTCCAATGCTTCTTATTTTGGAGGGCTAGATAGCCCTAATTTATCTATGTACATGCAATTTCCAATTCAATAAGGGGATTAGTGATGGAGGCGTCCCTTTCTCCAGGCCTCCAATGATTAGCCTTCAAGCTCTTGCATTGTTGACAGAGGTCTGAGCTCTACCCCATGCTTCTACCTGCAGAAGGCAGCCTCCCTGCTCCCCTCTCCATGTTTCTGGGCACATGCAGCACACACATGTGTTCATGAATGCGTCTCTGGTCATTTTCACAGGGGTCCAGTGCCTGTGTGGCCCCTTCAGTATGAAATCCTGCCTGTGGCACTGATATTGGAACCTTCCTGAGAACACTGACCTTCACCCACTTCATGGGCCCCCAAGCTGTAAAGTCCTTAAGGAGCCAGGCTCTTTTGAATTCCCTCTGGTTCCCAATGCTCAGTTCCCATGGCCCATGAAGAGAATGCTCCTGTGTGCCCTCCTCTGGATCACCTTGGACCCCATCCAGCCCTTCTGTGGCCTTGCTGCTCACAAGAGCATCTTTTTACTTTGGTCTCCAGCTCTCCTCCCATTTGACTGGTCAGGATTGCGCCCCCCCCACCCCTCTTTTTCTCCCATCCTTCCAGGTGTGCCTGTGTCTCCTTGGCACTCTCCCTCTAGGGCATGCTTTTGGGTTCCCCATGTAGGCCACTAATGCCTGACTCCCTGCAGAAAACTTAGCCTGCATGTAGCTGAGAGCTCAGATCTGCAGGTTTTGGGGAATGATTCCATTGAAAAGCTCACAGGCAGAGATTATGAATATCTGACTGTGAGGCTAGAGAAGCCAAGGCCAGAGTTGAAGCAAATATGCAACACTGGGCTTGTGGACTGATACATCTTCTCTTTCCAGCATGATTCTATCTGCTGAATTAATTGCACAGGGATTAGGAGCCCCCGGGAAATAACTCAGATGGTCCGCACATGTCAGAGAGGAGGGGTGAGGACACACCCGGAAGCTAGGTTTCAGGGAGACTGCAGGGTCTTGGGTTATAGAGCCCATCACAGGGGATGGGGAAATCTGTTGCAAGAGCCTCAGATTTGGGGAGCTGATAGGACTGAATGATTCCCAGAACAGTGGGTATCTGTCTCTTGAACTCCCCTTGGATCTAGCCATCTTGTTAGTATGTGTTATGAAGAGGAACAAAAGCCCTACAAGCAAAAATAAACATGTAAATAAAAATGTAGTTTCAAAGATCTGAAAGCTAGGTGGGTTCCCCTCTGAAGGTACAGCATGCAGCATGCAGGGAGGTGAGGGAGGAGTGAGAGGGGGACCTGAAGGCTGGGGAGGAGGACACCAGCCAGCAGGATAATCCAATGCAGGTGGGGGTGGGCGAAGTCTGAGTGAGTTGGGAGGAGCCCTGAGGGCAGACCACAGCTCCCAGCGGGGCCAAGAAGGAAACAGTCTTTGTAATATTTGCTCATTGTCCCTCCCTGTAGCCCACTCCTCCCCAAGCAACCCTTATTTCTTAAATGGGCATTATTTAGTTCTACCTCTGTCAGGGAGGCTGCTGTGAGATGCAAATGAAGTAAAGATCATAGTGCTTTGGAAATTGTTGAGTGCAAAACACAGGTAAAGCAAATGGGGATCATTAAGGGATTATTCAACACCTTCATATTGCTTCGGCTGAGGGGCAGCCCAGAGCCATATGTGAAGCTTCACAGTGGGGACACTAGGAGGCAGGGCTCCAGCCTGAGAAGGTCTCTGAGAAAGGACATTTCTTTCAGGCCCCTAAAGCCTAAGGTTTTATTCCCTCTGCAGTGCTGTATGGTGCTACACTGTTTTTTAAGGGCTGCTGACAGCTGTCATTAGCTGAGCATTGGAAAAGGAGCTGTGATAATCACCACTGAGTGACTGACTGTAAACACCTGGAGTTCCTGAAGACAATCAGAGCATCAAGCACTTGTTAGCTTTTGTCTGGGCTGGAAACTTCCCTCAGGGAATGCATTTGCTATAGTGAAAACATAAAATCAATTGTATGGCTCTAATTTAATTTTAATTCACATTTTTATATGTGGAGTTCGTTAGAAGAGCTGACATTTCACTGAAAATCTATAAGGGCTGAATTGTCCTCAAATTAGAAGATTTTTAAAAGAAGTTCTTTACGACTGGGTTGCAATTTGTTAAAACAAACAATAGCATAACCACAGCGCAATCGGATGCCAAGATATTACTGGACTCAGCGAAAATCAAGTAATCTTTTTATGTTCCATTCTCTCCCAACTAAGCTCTCCAGCAATGTCAGAAAATGACAAATTGCAGGATGAATCTAAAGGCAATGCCTTCAAAAATACAATAGTTATACAGGCCATCTATTGTTAATGAAGAATATAATGCAATTTGCCTGTCTGTAATACAATTATGCAAATCAAAGAAGAAACTATCCCAAAATCTCTTTGCATTCCGATTAAAATGAGATAATTTATCAAACAGAATATTACTGATTATGTTTATGTGTTGCACATTAATCCTGTTACAATAATGTATCCTTCTTCTAATGTAATGGATTTGTGCAATCTAACAGAAAATGACTTTTATACTATCCACAATTATAAAAACATTCAAAGCATATCCATCCCAGCCCAATAGCACATGCCTACAACTGTACAATAAACCTATTAAAACAAGCAGAGCTTATGAATGCAGCCTTTATCCCAATAAAGATGACAGTACATTCAATTTTTTTTTTGGACTCATTATGTGAGCAGCTCTATAGATGCTAAATACTAGGAGTAAATTAGCTTAACCTTTTTCAACTTTTTTTTTTTCAAAAAAAAAATGAGTGGACTTTAATCAGTGAAAGTATCCTCTCCCATCTGGATCTTTTGGTTGGTCAAATATGATGATTTTATATATGAACAATTTCCAGGAAATCTTTCATAAGTGAGTAACTCTTATTCTACCACTAGCTAGGTGTTTGGACTTGTTCATTTCCACAGACTCAGGAAGCTTCTGTGGAGTATCACTTCCTATTTGTTTGTCTTCATGTATGTTGGGAAATATGTATGCTTTGGATGTGAGCATGGCCCCAGCTGCAGTCATTGCGAGAGGCACAGATTGTGTATCTCCATCATTACATGGTTGCATGTGCATCAGAGCCAAGAACTAATGAGGAGTATTGTCAAGAAAAACAAGAGCCCAAATAATTGGCCAAGATCTCACTTGTGCTTCTATTGCCAAGGATAATCATTTTTGCATTTAAACCAATCTTCTCTACCTTGACAGTCATTAGCATCTGACAGTGAGTGATAATGTGCTTAAATTTCACACCTCTTGGCCTTGTTTGTATTGTCAACATTTTCCATATGCATACCTCCACACTAGGCATCTGGCTGACTTAAACAAATGTTTATCTTTTATGTTAAAATTGTAAACCCCAGTGTGATTGCAAGTTCTCAAATTGTTTTCCATGCCTTTAAATACCTGTAAACCCGTTTTGCTTCAGATTTTGCCTAAAGTATTATTCATTCTACAAATGCCAGGGGTTCTCTTCCTGTTTTCCCACTTTGATTAGATTGACCTGCCAAGTCAAGAGAAGACAAAAACTCATGAAAAACAGCCTTCTCCCACACTTTCTAAACAGCTCAATATACACTCTCACACACATATAAACACAAGGCACAATGTACAAATCTATTAGCCCTCATCTCCACGAGCCAGCATCTGTTGCAACTGTTAAGAGAGTATTTATTTGTTCTCTTGGAATTACGGCTGAAGAAGGAAGGGAAGGAAGGAAAAAAGACAGGAAGGGAGGATGTCAATTATTGTTTAACTAGAGGTGCACAAAATTTATGCACTGGGGTGGGGATGTCCCTCAGCCCAGCCTGCACCCTCTCCAATCTAGGGCCCCTTGGGGGATGTCCAACTGCCAGTTTAGGCCAGGGATTGAGCCTGAACTGGCAGACATTGCTCTCACAATCTGGGATTGCTGGGTCTCAACTGCTTGCTAGCCTGATTGTCCCTAACTGCTTCTGCCTGCCAGCCTAATCACCCCATAACCACTGCCCTGCCAGTTTGATTGACTCCTACCTGCTTCCCTGCCAGCCCATTCGCCATCCAACTGCCCTACCCTCTCAGCCCATACGCCCACAACTGCCATCCCCTGGTGGCCTGGTCAACCCCAAATTCCCTCCCCTGCAAGCCTGGTTGCTCCCCAGCTGTCCTCCCTTGCAGGTCTGGTCCTCCCAACTGCCCTCCCCTGCAGGCTGGTCCACTTCAACTGCCCTCCCTCCCCTGCAGGCCCAGTTGCCCCCAACTGCCCTTCCCTGCTGGCCTGATCCTCCATAACTGCCCTCCCTTGCCAATCATCTTGCAGTGACCATCTTGTGACACATAGGGTGGCCATCTTGTGCAAGGGTGTAACAGTCAATTTGCATATTACCTCTTTATTATATAGGATAAACACTTGTTTCATAGAAATTATTGTTACCTAGAATTTTTTATGTTTTTTTTATGTATATTTAGAAGTAAAACCTCACTGTTACCCATTATTGATACCCATCACTTTTTAACAGAAATCGAGTGGTAGAGTTGGAACATGGTTTGCCATGGCTGATAGGTATTTTCTTTTCATGGGCTTTCCAGTTGATTTGGAGCTCTACTGACTTTCTTCCCCTAAAGTGTAGACTGTCCCAAGTAAAGACATTTGATGAAGACTACCTGGGCAGATTTTATACCCCTGCTCAGGATGTAGCAAAGGCACATCTTCTACTCAGTAAGATTTCCTAGATCAGAGCCAAATGATCTGGTAGCTTTGACAGATCAAACATGGGTACATTAGGAATGTAGTCATAACATTGGGAGTCAGAAGTCTGAGGAGACAGCACATATGGAAGACATCAATCTCCCTGCTGCAGGCCCAGAAGGAGGCCTCACCTCACTTTCAGACCATGATGTGGTTGAGGGTATACTTATGGCTCAGGGTTGAAAGGCAATGACAGTGAGAGAACAAAATTTTGACCGATGGTCTGGGCTCATCAGAGCTGTGCCAGGCTGTCATAATATGTTGTAGGCATTGAGCCTGAAATTCCTGGACCCCTCTGAAGAAATGAGATCAGCTGTATCTTTCAGATCCGCTGAAACTGTGCTGAGGGCAAATACATGTCTGGTGGAAGATGGAACAATGACATCCTAAGCGGGACAAACAATTGCAAAGAGGTTTTTTTTTTTCTCTTTCATTTTTGTATTCAATAAATTTTAACTCAGAGTCAACTGTGTGCCCTTCAGTGAACAAATTGACACAAATCTCTACCTGCTGAAACTGAGAATTTTAGAGAAACAAAACAGGCAACCATTAAGTAAACAATGTACTATGTTAGTAGGTGATAAATGCTAAGTTTAAAACAGGAAAGAACAGAGTGAAAGAGATCAGTCAAGGGTATGGGAGAACAGGATTTGCAATCTCAAACAAAATTACACTTTTGTTGTTAAAACTTTAAAAATACAGTATATTGTTGCTTTGAATAAAGCACTTTGCTTAGTTAAGGCCTCTGAGAATATGCAGTTAATTTGCATTTCCATAAATAAGTAGGAATTTTGATGCACAGGTCTCTAAGGGGCTTCTCAACTGGTAATGTCTTGGTGTTTACATTTATAAGAAAAAAGTCTCCATTCATTATTTTATCAGTTGTTCTCTTCTGCTTTGGACAATAATCAGTAGTCTTAATTGGAATAATATAATTCAGAATTGATTTAGGTTGCCTATACTTAGCTGAGGCACTTCAGAGGAAAAATGTTTTAGGGATTTCTAAAAGATAGTATTAGAGACTATGCACGTCCCCAAAGGTATATGGAAGGTGCATTTTCTTAGTGGGATTTTCTATTTGAGCTCAAGATGTCTACCTTGCCCTGTTCCCTGAACCAGACCCATCATCCAAATAGGCATGTCACTGATGCTCAGTCAGATTGGGCCAGAGTGAAGCCTGGAGCTCCCCAGTTAGCATGGAGACACTCAGTTCTTTAGAGGCTGGGAACATTGGCAGTGTTCGAGGTCACAGCACCTCCAGGGGCCAGCCTGTCTAGGGATTGGTCATCAGTGAGGACTTTAAATGACTCAAGGAAAGCAGCTGAGAGGTCCATCTGAGCTTCTGAGCTCCCAGGGAAGGGCTCAGGATTCCCTTGAGACAGTTCCACCCCTCTCTCTGCTCAATGCTACCTCTCTCACTCCCCAATAGGCTACCTACATGCAGATTGCCTTTTTCAGTGTCTGTTTGCCAGGGAACTCCATCTAAAAAACTCTATTTAGCTCTGAAAGCAGAGATCAATTGCAGAATCAACCATTTACACTGATTATGCCCTTGTACTTACACTCAATTCTATTATCTTTCTGCCAATTTCTGAGTCTTTTGGCTCTCCTTCCTGTATCTAATTTCACTCCCTCCATTTGGACTGCTTGATAGCTTAAGCTTCCTGGGTTTTAACCTGTGCTCCAACCAATTCTGCCCTCCCTCTTATCCCCCAAAATTCCCTCCATTTTAGCCTCAGTTACCAGGACCTAAACCTAAGGGCCTGCCTTTCTCACTACATCCTGAGAATCTGACTTCAGGAAGACCTCATCTCACAAGTCACACGGCACTCCCTCAGCCAGCACTGAGGCTCTTGTAAGCTTCAGAAATAAAACACTGAACACTGGGACACAATAACCATGAAATTGTGGGCAACTCAGAACAGAAATGGGGTCATTTCCCTACTGACGCTGGTTGAGTTTATGTGCACACACTGGTTTTCAAAGCATAGTACACTCTAAAGGAAAGTGCAACAATTGTGGTTTTTAATGATAATATTTTCATGATGATGGATTTAGATTTGAACCCTTGGCTTAGAGGGTCATAACTGACAAAAACATACTTTGATTTTTTCTTAAATAAGCTGCCTCTGCTATAATATTGCCACAGGGTTTTGTAGGCACGGCTTTTCTTGTTGTGTTATTTATTCTAAATGAAACACCACCCCACTCTAAGTGACTTTTGGTGCCCCTTAATATCTCAGGAATTTTTTTCAGGGCCTGTCTAAAATTATCCATGGCTCCAGCACGGGTGGGTAAAGTTAGTGCCTCCAAAGAGTTATAAATTTAGTGTCCCCACTGAGCCCATTGTTTTAGGGCCAAAAGTGTATGAATTGCAGCCCCAAGATTTTTTCTTTATTCTTTGTTATGAAATAGGTAACCAGATCTCACTGAATGAAAATCCTCCTTCGAAGACTTTCTGGCACCCAACTCCATTTTCAGCTCTTGCAAACCTTATTTTGGAAAATGGTCATTTATAATATCAACATTTCTAGATCATGTTTTAAAGACGGTTACAGGCGTTTGGAGTAACCACATGCCAAAGCTGTCTACTTCCAATCTCAAAACCCCCTAGGTTGAAACCAGAGCGAAACTTTGAGACAGGCAGCCAAGAGCTGAAAAACTCTGGGGGGATATTTATAATCCCCAAATTCAACCAAAATTGTTTCCACTCAAAATTAATACTTGGAAACAGATTTTGAAGCCCAAATTTAAATTCTGCCTTCAGTTTCTTGGTTCGTCACAGAGCCAACTGTTTGAAATAAATGTCTTTGAAACTGATTGAACATTAAAATGATTGCCTGTTACACTGAAAAGATAAATAATACAAAATATTTAAAGAGATGACCCTCTTAATCCCAGAGCTCTCGTAGTTACGGACCTGGGGATGGCTGATATCCACGGTAAGAAAGGTCGTCACCAAGCATGTATAACTGGATGTCTGTTTACACATGTGATTACTCTGTAGCCTGACTGAGAGTGTCTGTTTGGTGAATGCAGTTGCAGTTCATATTTATGGGGGGAATGTGATCCGCTGGAAAGCATCTGGGCCTTGGAGTTAGAAAATTCTGCTTTATTTGTTCCAAGTTGTGTAATCTTCACAAATCATTTAGTGTCTTGAAATCTCAGCCTCTTCATATGTGAGATGAGGCTAATCAACCTTGCTGCATCCCTCTAGAACTGGTAGAGGCTCAGATGATGGACTACATGCTCTCACTGTGTCATTCTGGTTGCCTTTTTTTTTTTACTTACTTTTCAAATATCTATAATGCTTTCAATACCAGGTCTTATTTAACTAGTTAATGTATGAAAAGAGAAGTATAAATATAAAGGAAACTGGTTTCTCAGAGATGACCCCCTGTACTGTACACTAATTAGGGCATCATCCTTGTCCTCAATATACAAAAGGACTTTTTTCCTTTAGAGTTTAAAAGATGTTTCCTGGTGGCTACTCATTGCAACCAATTTAAGAAGTTTTAGGTTTTGATTACTAAATTATTTCCTTAGTCATGAATTTCACAGAACTCTACTGACTGTTAAGATTCAGGTAAGTTCTATGTTAGGATTGCCAAATGCATTTGAATTTCAGATAAACAATGAAAAAAATTTAAATTATAGTAGTTATATTTAAAATTTATACTAGTACCCATACTTAAAATTACCCCTGAAATATTGACAACCAAGGCAATGTTTTTAAATACTGTTGCTGGCTGAACCTAATATATATTATATCCTATCTAATAAAGAGATAATATGCTAATTGACCCTCATGCCATCATAAAAGATGGTGGCCCCACAGCCAATAAGGAGGTAATATGCTAATTGACTGCCCTATCCTCAAAGATGGTGGTGCCCACAACCAATAAGGAGGGAATATGCTAATTTACTGCCATGTCCTTAAAGATGGTGGCACCCACAGCCACAAGATGGCAGTGCCCAGTCCCCTCAGCCCCACCATGTGCCTGTCTCCAGAGTACCCCCACCCCGCCCCCTCAACCCCCAGCTGCCTGGGACCGGCCCGAGGCAAGCCTTGGATGGCAGCTGCCCAGCTGCCCAGAGCTGGCCCAAGGTGTAGGCAAAATTCAGATGGTGGCTTCCCAGTCATCCAGGGGCCACCCAAGGCTCAGGTAACCAGGGCCAGCTGAGGCTTGTGCTGCTGGCAGTGGCAGCAGCAGAGATGTGATGGGGGCATTGTCTTCCCTTGATCTCCAGGTTGCCTCCCACCCCTGAGGGCTCCCAGACTGTGAGAAGGGGCAGGCTGGGCTGATGGACCCTCCTCAGTGAATGGATTTTCATGTACTGGACCTCTAATGTATATATATGTATATATATATAAATTATTTGCTGATTATATGAAGTTCAAATCTAACTGGACATCCTGTATTTGTATCCTAAACCTGGCAACCCTATTTATGTGCTAGGAATATAATAGTCACTGCCCCCAGGCAACATTCATCCTTGGAGTAAGACAGACAACAGAAATATGAACAGATAAATAAGGCAAGTCTTATGAAAACAAACAAACCTAGCTAAAGGAGCAGTGATAAAGAGTTGGTCTTGTTTTTAAAAAGATGGAAGAGAAAGCCTCTTAGGGGAGATGAATGGAAGCAGAAATCCAAAGATTGTGAAATACTTGAAGCTACCGGGAAAGAGCACCCGAACAGAGGGCATAGCAAGTGCAGTGATCCTGGGTGGTAATGAATTTGGCATATGTGGGGAATGGTGAAAAGGTATGAGACCAGAGTCTGGTGTGGGAGGAAAAGGTGATAGGAAATGGTATCAAGGATGCAGGGTGAGACCAAATCTTATAGCTAACAACTTGTAGATAGAGGTTTGGTTTCAGTTTGGATATGATGGGAAGTCATGGAGGGTTATAAGTAGGAAAATGCCTCACTCATATTAATAACGAAACTCCAGATGTTATGTGGGCAATGCCAAGTGGAAGCGGAACCAGTTGGGCACTTATTGCTGCAGCCTCAGTGAAAGGTAATAGAGGCTTGGGCAAGGTGGGAACAGTGGAGGGTGGAGGAAATGCCTGAAGTGCTACCTGTTTCAAAGGTGAGCTAGCAGGACTTCCTGTTGGGTTTGGTACAGAGAATGAAGGCGTGTCAGTAGGAACAATGGGATGAGAGGTGGAGAAGAAGCTCATTTGGAAGAAAATGGAGCATCTTTTGTTATATATGAGATGTTATATATGAGATGCCCATTAGATCTTTGAGTGATGACAGTAGATATGAGGCTGAGAGTTGAATAGGATGAGACTGGAGAAATAGCAAAATCTGTGACATCCAGGATTTCATTGGCCATAGTAAAGAATATGGACATTATTTTAATGTTACAAAATATCAATAAAGTATTTTTTTTAAAAAATATGGAGTTATATCTGCTTCTCTCCATGCCCACCACTTTGAAGGTCCAAACCATCATTATCTCTCACAGGTATTATTTAGAATAGTTTCCTAATGCATTCTACTCAAAGTCTGGTCCGTAACCAGCTATATGTGTGTCATTGGAAACTTCTTAGAAATTCAGAATTGTTTACTCCATGCATTCTGAAAAGTAATCTGAATTCTCACATCTGAGATATAATTTAGATGTATAATTGACAGGGTAGAGTATATGTGAGGGTTAATGGGGAAAGAACAATAAAAGATGACAGAGACTGTGGGCTTGAACAACTGGGGGGTGTAAGTGTCACTTATTGAAGTGTAAAATACCAGATTTTTTGTAAAGGAGGGGGAATGAGGAAATCCGCTTTGGACCTGTTGGGAATGAGATGCCTATGAGACTGTCAAATAAACATGCTAAGTAAGTAGTTGTACACATGAGTCTAGAGTTCAGAGTAGAACTCTAGGCTTGAGAATAAATGTATGAGTTGGAAATTTAAAGAGTATTGAAGCTCATGGGACTGAATGTGCTAACCTAAAGAAAGAGTGTAGAAAGAGAAAAGAAAATAACCAGGACTGAGCTGAATGCAATGCAGGTGTGTGTATCATACCCAAAGAAACTCTAGATCAGGGGTCAAAATGTTAAAAGCTCACCAACACCAGGCATGCCAGGTAAATGAGAGATGAGGGCTGGCTGTGATATAATAGGGAATGGTGAGGACCATGGATCTCAGAAGTGTGTATACTCACTTCAGTGGGTAACTACTATTCCACTCCTCCAGCTGATTGCCAAGCAGTAGGGCTGGATCCTCCAATTTTTCAAAAGAAGCCAGAAATCTAGGATATTTAGAGAACTAAATATGGGAACCCCTTTAAGTGTTGGCAACCAAGCAATGTTTCAAAATACATGTTGGCCAAATAAAATACGTCAATGGGTGGACCTAGCCCATGAATTCCTAGTCTGCAGCCTCTGACATAGACCCTTGAAGGTATCAGATTTAACATTAGTGGTTTAGATTATTAGTGAGAGAAGGGGGTGACCTGGAAGGTCTATGACATGGAGAAATTTATAATTGTCCTGATATGCAAGTGTTTGGAGAGTTAGTGACTGACTCCATCTAAGCACTAAGCATCTGCATTGCAACAGGACTTTATAGTTCTCTGTTCATCACAATGTGTGACTTTTGTGAAGCACAAAAAGTAGATGCAGTGTTTTTGTGAAGAGTGGCTGCAAGTAGTTTTAGTTTAAGTTGCAAGGTGATGAACACAGGGGTAGCGTAGTGGGGGCGGGGGGCGGAATTCTGTATGGAAAACATGTGGTTCCAGTTGGAAATGTGATTCAGGGAAAAGCCAGCAGCCTAGATAAAATTTTTACAGTCACAAATCGGGAGGTTTGGGACAGTCTCTGGCTATTTCTCTGGAGCTCTGGAAGATTTCTGAATATAAATGGGAAATAATATGTGGTCTAGTTGAATACCAGGACAAATTGGGGAACCAGGCAAAATATATATTTGCTTCCTGATGGCAGCTCAGGCCCCTTTTAATCTGAGTGATCAGGTGAAAAGAACAACATTCTTGGAAAGAAGGGACTTATATTTGCTAATGAGGTATATGCTTATATGCTCCTCTAGGCCACAGCATCCTTGGGGCCCAATTAAAGGTATCTTACAGGATGCGTAAGCCCTTTTTTTTATTCCCTCCTCCAATTTTTCCAAGTATGTCACATATCAGTACACAGATGGATTCTCTAGCTGGCATTAATATTCGTGCTCCTTGCTTCTAATCATGAGGATCCCCATTTGTGATTTAATGGCCAATACCACTGGCAAAATGAAGAGATAGAGATGGGTTTACCACTGATAAGAGGTCAGTGCAAACCACCACTTTTGTCCCTTCACTTAGGAGAGTTATTCTCTCAGTTTACTTTCTTTCATTTTTAATATATTTTTATTGATTTTAGAGAGGAAGGGAGAGAAAGAAGGAGATAAAAACATCAATGATGAGAGAATATAATTGATGAGTTGCTTCCTGCACACCCCCTACTGGGGATCAAGCCTGCAATGGGCACATGTGCCCTGACAAGGAATCACACTATGACCTCCTGGCTCATGGGTTGACTCTCAACCACTGAGCCATTCTGGCCGGTCTCAGCTTTACTTTCCTCATCTGTAAACAGAACTTTACAGGGACAATAGTGCCAGTGTAGTGACTGGTATTCACCAGGTGCTCACTCATTTTCCCTCCTTCCATTACTCCCTCCTTATTTTCAAAGTCTTGGAATCTAAGTGTGCCTTCCCAAACCTTCCATTATTTCTTCTAGGAAGCCAAGGATAGAATAGAGGAGGATGACCTTGGAGTTCTACCCCAATATCCCAGAATTCTCTAAATGGGAATGCACGTTGAGTGTTCTTTTTTCCCCTGGAAATCTTGACCCTTGCTACACTTAATAAATCAATTAGTAAGCATGGCCCATTTATTCTACAAACTTTACTTACTTACCATATGCTCAGGATAGACATGATCTTGGCCAGAAGGGAGTAGCCAGCCAGTGGAATTGACCTGACTTGTAAACAAAAGTGCCATAAAGCATTGCAAATATGTATTGGGTGGCAGATGTTGGAGCCAGATGACCCTCACATCTGGAAAGAATATGGATTGCAACATTTTCTGAGCAATGTCTTCCCCCTGCACTCACTCAGCATGTTGGGTACACAGGGTACAATGCTTCTCCTAACCCCTTGTTCCCCCGCTCCATTGCCCTCAGACCTGTTAAGGCCCATTTTCCTTTAAGCTTGGTTGGTCTTTCTCCTAATGTAATGTAAGGTAATGACAGAGCAGAAGATAGTTCAGATCACTAGGCCATCTCTCTGTGTGTCATACAGGGGTACCAATCTATATGAATCTGTTTACATCAAGGAACAGAGAAGAATGTACCAGCTGGTCTCAACTGGTCTCAAAAGAAGGAACAAGCCAACCACCATCAGAAGGGATCAGAGCTGGAGACTTGGTGCCATTTGGTGAACTGAACATATGACTTCCCTCCTGATGGTTCCTGAGGGAAATGCACTCTTGGCTGACAGGCTGGGAATGAATGGCCTGCATACTCCTGTTTTCACACAGTACATCAGATCTAAGTGAAAGGTTTGTGCTGCTGCCAAGAGCAGAAAATGATGGCTCGGCATTACTTTTTGAGGAAAGGATGCTTTAAAGTGGAGCCTGGCTCCCAGGGAGCTTTGGATCCCAGGACATCTGGTCCCTGAGGCCCACCCAGTGCCGCCCCTTCCAGGCAACTCTCAAGGCCAGGAGATGCCGTGCATGCTTCAGACATCTGGGATGTTACTCAGATTCTTACTTTCCACCTCTTAGTGAAGAGAAATATGCTCTATAAAGCAAGATTAAATAAAAACAAAAGCTGGTCATTTATCCAAGCAAGCATAGCATGGGCTGCTTTTCACCAGAGCTTTTAGGGTCTTAATACAATTGATCATTGTCTAGTCTGGCTATTAACCAGGTTACACTAACTTGTGCCAGAATGCAGCAGCCGGGGCAAATGCTTGCGCTCTTTTCTGGACCACAGCCTGCATCCTGAACCCATTGCTCTGCCAAGCTTGAGCTCTCCTCCATGCCTAGTGCTGGTTGTCTTGGATCCTCTGACCCACACTCAGCTCTTGTGATTTATTCTCCATCCCTCTCCCTCTGGTGTAGACATTGAAACCCTCCTCAGATGTACTCAACTTCAGGTCTCTTCTGCTCTTCAGTGTCTTGTTTATCCAGCCTCCTCCAATGATACACACTTTCTCTTGAAATGATACACACTTCTCTTGAAAGTGCTCCAGGATTTCCTTGTTATCTGTCCTACTTGCACTTTCTTGTTGAGGCTGCCCCATTATTCTAGATCTTTCCCTTTCTTCTCCTTGAGTAATCCTATATAATAAGGAGGTAATATGAAAATTCACCATAACTCCAACACAAAAGATGGCTGCCTCATGTGGTCAAAGATAGCCACCCCATGTGGACACAAGATGGCCACCATAAGATGGTCCTCAGGGGAAGGCAGTTGTGGTAATCAGGCCAACAGAGGAGGGCAGTTGAGGGTGACTAGGCCTGTAGGGAAGGGCAGTTGGGGGCAACCAGACTAACAAGGAAGAACCCAAGATGGTGGAATAGGTAAACATCTAAACTGCTGCCTCACACAACAATTTCAAAACTATAGCTAAAAGATAGAACAGATATCATCCAGAACCACAGGAAAGCTGGCTGAGTGGAAATTCTACAGCTAGAAGGAAAGATAGGGACTCACGGAGACTCAGAGGAGCTGCGAAAAGCTGAGGTATGGAGACACCCGTGTGGAGAGGATGGGCAGCTGAGTGTCTAGCTGGCTTTCTCTAGTGGGAGGGAGATGGAAACTCTCAACTGCACTAAACTCTGGTTCCAGGCGAGACTCATACAGGGGAAGTCTGGACTGTCAGGAAAAGGGAGGAGTGCACGGAAACTCAGGGGAGCCATGAAAGGCAAAGGTCTGGAGGTGTGCACGCGCCAGTGTGTGCAGAGAAGACTGATTGCTGAATGTGCCGCTGGCTTTCTTTAGTGGAAGGAAGGCAGAATCTCCCAACTGTGCTAAACTCTAGTTCCGACTGCACTGAGCCCCAGTTTTGGGTGAGACCCTGGGGACACAGACTCATATGGATCCCTGGAGTGCATGGAAACTTAAGGGAGCCACAAAAGGCAGAGATCTGAGGTGTGCGTGTGAGTGCATGCAGAGAGGACTACAGCAATTACCAAGGGACACTGAGATCCAGGGGTCTCATAGGGCAGGGCTAATGGGAAGCCAAGGTTGTCTGCTCAGCCCTAAGACTTTGCCTCAGCAAAGTTGAGCACAAGGGCTTTTGCAGTTTTGCAAGTATTATCTCATAAAGTTGTCTCCATCACAGAAGTTTTCCCATCATCGACAAAGCTGATCCTCACAACCAATTGGCCTGGAGGTCAATTACCCGCAGTGATATCAAAAACAATCAAGACTTAACCACAACAAGGCTGTACACACAGTCCACAAAGAGGTGCACCAAGAGTGTCCACCTCAGGTAACTGGGGAGTTGGAGCTATGGGGCCATATAGGACACCTATCGCACAAAGCTACTCTACCAACTCAAGGAAACAGCGAAAATGTGGAGACAAAGAACAGATCACAAATGAAAAATGGAAGAAAACAAATGACTGGATATAGAGTTCAAAACCACAGATACAAGGTTTTTTAAGAATTTCCTAGAAAAGTTCGATAAATTTAGTGAGACCCTTGAGGATATGAAAAGGATCAACTAGAAATTAAACATACACTGACTGAAATAAAAAATATTATACAAAGACCTAATAGCAGACTAGAGGAACATAAGAATCAAAAAGATTTGAAATACAAAGAAGCAGAAAACACTCAACTAAAAAAGCAGAAAGAAAAAAAATCCAAAAATTTGAAGATAGTATAAGAGCCTCTGGCATAATTTCAAGTGTATCAACATCAGAATTATGGGGGTGCCAGAAGAAGTGAGAGAGCAAGATACTGAAAACCTACTTGAAGAAATAACTACCAAAAACTTCCCCCACCTGGTAAAAAATATAGACTTACAAGTCCAGGAAGCGCACAGAGCCCCAAGCAAAAGGAATCCAAAGAGGACCACACCAAAACACATCATAATTAAAATGCTAAGAGCAAAAGACAAAGAGAGAATATTGAAAGCAGCAAGAGAAAAACAGTTAATTACCTACAAGGGAACACCCATACGATTGTCAGCTGATTTCTCAACAGAAACTATGCAGGCCAGACAGGAGTGGCAAGAAATATTCAAAGTGATGAATAGCAAGAACCTACAACCAAGATTACTCAACCCAGCAAAGCTATCATTCAGAATTGAAGGTCAGATAAAGAGCTTCACAGATAAGAAAAAAATAAGGAAATTCATCAGCACCAAACCAGTATTATATGAAATGCTGAAAGGTACTCTTTAAGAAGAAGAAGAAGAAAAAAGCAAAGATAAAAATTATGAACAACTAATACATATCTATCAACAAGTAAATTTAAAAATCAAGTGAATTAAAAATCTGATGAACAGAATAAACTGATGAATATAATAGAATCAGAGGCATAGAAAGGGAGTGGACTGACAATTCTCAGGGGGAAAGGAGTGAGAGTGGTATGGGAAGAGACTGGACAAAAATCATACACCTAGGGATGAGGATAGTGGGAGGGGTGTGGTAAGGACAGAGGGTAGGGTGAGAGCCAGGTGGAGGGGAGCTATGGGAGAAAAAAGAAGAACAATTGTACTAATCTGAGCAACAAAAATTTATTAAATTTTAAAAAAGCACAGGCTGGCAAGAAAGGGCAGTTTGAGGTTACCAGGCCAGCAGGGCAGGGCAGCTGGGGTAACCAGACCTGTAGGGGAGTACAGTTGGGGCAACTAGGCAGGCAGGGGAGGGCAGTTAGGGGTAATCAGGCTGGCAGGAGAGGGCAGTTAAGGCCAATGGGGCCAGTAGTGGAGCAGTTAGGCATTGATCACGCTGGCAAGGGAGTGGTTAGGGTGTGATCAGGCTGGCAGGCAAAAACGGTTAGGGGTAATTAGGCAGGCAGGCAGGCAGGCAAATGAGTGGTTGGGAGCCAGCAGTTTGGGATCAGGCCTAAACAGACAGTCAGACATCCCTCAAGGGGTCCCAAATTGGAGACGGTGAAGGCTGGGCTGAGGGTCAAAGCCCCCACACACACACACATGAATTTTGTGCACCGGCCTTCTAGTATTATAGTATATCCTCATACTTTATTTGAGCAGGCTCTAAATTAGACCACTAAATGTCTGGATAGCAGCTAGGCATGAGGGTGGCGAGGACTGGGGCAAATTTAGGGGAATATCAACTTCAGAAACTTTTGCCTGGTGATGCCAGTTCTTTTGATTTTCAAAAAGATGTCAGAAACCTGAATTTTTATATAAATTTTCCATTAAAGTATTTTATTTAGTTAATATTCACATATGTTTAAAAAACTCTAATATTATTAAAGTTTTATGATAAAGCACAGTATTATCCTGCCTTGCTCTTCTCTACCACCACTAGCTTTATTAGCTGTTTTGGTATTTAACAATATTTTCTAATTGATCAATTTTCAGCATTGTCTACCAACCTCTAACTTTCTGTAATGGTAGTTACACAAACTCTCACTCCCACTTCCTCTTATTATCTCAATAATATTATGTCATAATGGTTGGTTATATAAATGCTCAAAACTTATGTCATTGTATAAAAACCAGTGGCTAAGTAGTTTATATTTTCTTTTTCAAACAACTTTTATTTTTTAAATCTTTCCTGAGGTTAACTATTGCCTTGTGATATAATTTCCTTGTATTTTAGGGGTCATTTTGTTGGTCATTTTCCCCCAAAATGTTCCATCAGTTCTCTCAGACACCTATCACTATGTTGTATGCTGCTGAATGTGTTGATTCCACCTTTTCCTTGGATAACTATGAATTCTCCTGCCCCACTACTCTATCTGCCACCACATAACTACCATGGTGAGACTGCTCGTTGTGACTTTAAAGTGTTACAGTCTTGTATGCTTTCTTGATTTGTTCCCTATTTTGTTTTTCTGGAATACAGACTCTAGTAGCTGTCCTAGAAATGGTACGTGAGAAGTAAATTTTTCACCCTGACTTGTCTAAAAATGCCTTTATTCTATTTACACACCTGATTATTTTGACTGGGCATAGAATTCTTGTTTGAGAAGAAAATAATTTTTCTGAGACTATTGAAAGCATTGTTCTATTGTCTTTGAATCTTCAAAGTTGTCATTTTTGCTTCCTAGTCTTTACCCTGGGATCTGGTATTTATTTTCCTATGCACTTTCGGTATCTTATCTTTGCCATGGCATTCTGAAATGTCAGTTATGAGCCTGGGCTCTCTTTGCATTCATTGTACTTGGTACCAGATAAGCCTTTTCAATATGGAGACTATCTCTGTTTTCTGCTGGGGCATTTTCTTAATTTCCTTGATAATTTTCTTTTCTCTTGTTTATTTGTTCTCTTTGTTAAGAATATCTATCATTTGAATGCTGAACTTCTTGGACTAAATCTCAAATTTTCTTAGTTTTTTTCTCTTTATCTTTTGCCTACTTTCTGCACAATTCCCTCATTTCTATGCTGATTTTATCCTGTATCAACTTGGCCAACCTGCCTTATATTTTTTAGAATCCTCTAGCACGAGTGGTTCCACAATTTTGATTTTCTACTACATCAATTTGGCTACCCTGGAACTACATTATTTCAAGTCACCTTCTCTGCATGGTTTGGAGCTATCACTGGTCCGAAGAGATGTGTGTGTGTGAAATATGGAAGGTGGACACGAAGCACTAGTCGTCACCTGCAGGAGCCAGGGTTAGAGGTGGTTGGTAAGAAACAGACCGAGATGCCCGGAGGTTCCAATTTGCCTTCTTCCCCACTTCACCTACTCTCCTTTTTTCTTTGTCCGGCTCTTTTCCTCTTGTGTTGGCTTTGCTGTCCAACAGAGACACCAGGTCCACCAGCATGTGCTTGGATGCAAACTCACTAACATAGGAGCCATGAAGAAACCACAATCTTCCATGGACTTTCACCCCAGCAATCCTTCAAGGCTCCAATGCAGAAGCCAAAATGTGCTGAAGTCTCCACTTGGTCTGCCTGAACCAGTGCTTTGGGAGGGCTGTTTAGGGGCTGTTCCTGGATCTCCTAACTTTCCTTCCATAACTTTCATTCCTTAGCTCCTTCTACAATGTGTGAAGTAAAAATTCCTATTTAATTTTCTCTCCCATCATATTCACAGTAGTTTTACTTTCCTCTGTGAAGCCTAATAGAATACTTTATTGAATCTTGCACTTTGTCTAGGTTAGGTTCAATTTCCAGGGGCACTTTCTTATTCTCTGGTTGTTCTTTTGCTGTCATTACTGTTTCTGTTAACAATGTCTTTACTGGGCTGAGTAGTGTCCACACTAAGTTCAGGTCTGGAACCTCAGGATGTGAGCTTATTTGCAAATAGCATCTTTGCAGATGTAATTAGCTAAGTTAAGATGGGGAGCCCTCACCAGTTTGAATCAGTGGATAGAGAATCAGTCTGTAGACTCAAGGGTCCCAGGTTCGATTCTGGTCAAGGACATGTACCTTGGTTGTGGGCACATACCCAGTAGGGAGTGTGAAGGAGGCAGCTGATTAATGTTTCTAACTCTATCCCTCTCCCTTCCTCTCTGTAAAAAATCAATAAAATACATTGAAAAAAAGATGGGGACATGCTGGATTAGAGTAGGCCCCCAAACCCAGTGACTGGTATTTTTTATAAGAAGGCTGTGTGAAGCCACAGAAAGAAACATAGGGATAGAGGTCATATTATAATACAGGCAGAGACTGATGACACCTTGATTTCAGACTTCTGATTCCTGAGCTCTGAGATAATAAAGCCACCCAGTTTGGGATAGGAAACTAATGCCATATCTTTTCTTGTTTCAGACTATTGAGTATATTTTTAAAGTTTACTTCTGATTCCTGCATTCTCTATTTCCTCTAGGTTCCCTTTCTTCTGATTTCTTGTATGTTTTGTTTTTGTGGCCTTTTGCTTGTTTGCTTTGGTCTCTAACTTTTCTGTTGGTGATTTCCTCAAATGACTCATGACATCTGTCTGGCTGTTCACAGTTAAGAGTGGGGCATTGAGAGTTTAGGAGAGGCTCTGTGCATTGGGAGGCTCCTTAACTGGTAGGCTTCTCTGTAGAGCAGTTAAGCAGTGAGTCACCATTTCCATTGAGGGGAAACTGCTAATGTCAGCCTATTAACATGGTATTTCCATGAGACCATTCATTTCATCTCAAGAATTATCCTCAAATCTATCTTGTAATTACAAGTGAAGCTATAAATGGGGCAGGGAAAAAGTACTGAGGCTACTTCCACCAATGGACAGATTCTCACTCAATTCCTTTATTTCAGCCTATGTCCCATTGTCTCTCACACCAAACTGTGTCCTCAAGTTTGAAGATTCTTAGATTCAGTTCCCCCAAAAAGAAAGCGACAGTCTCTGGCCAAGGGGCTTAGCATGGGAGAAGGGCTAATTGCCCAGCTGTTCAGATGTCGGAGGCAAGAACTCCAACTATTCTACACACAAATATCCAATCAATTACCCTGAACCCAGCCTCACACCTCATGCCTTCATTCAGAAGCTCTGAGCTTTTTCAGGGTATTGAGGCAGGTTGGATCCATATCAGTAAGTGTAAACCCTAGTGGTCCCTGAGTTGAACTCCATCCACCCAAAGTCCCTTATCACCCTGCCATCTATCTGCCTCTAATATCTGTCAAAATCTCTTGTCTGCTGTTGTCTTCTCTTTAGGTCTTCTACTGTTTAATATCTTTTTAATATTTTCTTTTGCTGTTATTTTCAGTGGGTGAGAGAGAAACTAAATACATATGGGTCAGTCTATCCTGTTAAATCAAAAGTGCCCTTTCGATTTTCAAATCATAGTTCATACTCAAAACAAAACAAAATGTAAGTCAAACAAAGAACAGTTAGGGCCCTATTTGGCCTGTAGATATTTTGGTCTCTGCCAAGGGCTTACTGTGGAGGCAACAGCAGAGACAGGTGTCTAGAGGTACCATAGCAATGACACCAAGAGGTATCAGGAAAATCAGGAAATATCAGGAAAAGTCTGGACTGGGAGGGCGAATAAGCCTCTGCAGGAGGAAGAGGATGGTGAGTGCTTTCCCGACCAGGTATTGGCAGACCTAGGATTTAATCTGCCAGAGAAAGTGTAAGAGTTAGGAGTCAGGAGTCCCAGAGTGCTCTTGACATGAGGCTGTCCAAGCTAGTAGTGATTATCTATTTCTACATTACAAATTATCCCCAAATCCAGTGGGTTAAAACAAATACTCATCATCTCAGTCTGGGGGGCCAGGAATTTGGAAGCAGTGTCCCATTTTCTCTAAAATTAGCAGTGGCTCTGGCTTAAGCCAGAGGTGAGCTCAGCCTGCAGCCTCAGCAGGCTTTCTTGGGGGTTGAGGGCCCTACTTCCGAGTTCCCTCACAGGGCTGTTGCAGGAGAATTTCGTTCCTCTCTGGCTGTCAGTTGGAGGACTCAGCTCCATGATGTGGAGCCTGTCCATGATGTGGCAACTGTTCTTTCAGAGTAAGTGACTCAGGACAACAAGTAGCACCCTGTAGGAATGTGAAGAAATTTGGGGACATTTTATAACTACCACATGGGTTTACTTTGATAACTTTTAAAAAACCTGTGGTCTTTCTCACAAAGATGTTATCTCTCTGGGATGTGTGTTTTCTGCTTAGAGGCATCATTAATTTTGGGAGATGGGAACACATTCATGTTACAGATTTTCTAATTGAATTCTCAAACAGTGATCCCTTCAAAACTCCATGAGGCAGGTACTCTTTTAAGTTACAAAGCTCGTTTATTTACTCACAAATCTTTTTGAGTGCATGTACTATTTCAGGTTCTGTGCTGGGTGCCAGAATACAGTGCTGAGTGAGGCTGATCTCATATGCCTTGTATTGTCATGGGGTTTCTAGTCTTGAGGGGGTGGGGGACAGGGAGGGAAGTCCCCCTGCACTGCCCTCATCAAAGGAGGAATGATGTGGATAGGGATTATGGGAAAAAGAGGACGGGTTTCTTCTTGATTGCCCAGTACTGCTCTGGGCCAAGAAGAGGACGCAGCGATGGGAGGAGGAGCAATACAGGGAGACAATACATTTGTCCCAGTACACACTGGGTTGAGCTCTGGGAAGCAGAGGGACAAGAGTCCTGACTGCCTTCAACTGAAGTAACCAGCACTTTTGATACTGGAAAGGAGTAAGGAGCCATATGTCTGAGGACAAGAACATTTTTCAGCCTTCCTCACATCATCTGGGCAGATAGCTGTCCCTTCTGCCTCTTGTTGGACTTGGTCGATGTGTCTAAGGACTGAGCATCTTGTGAGCTGGGCCTCAGACAGGGACCAATGGTGGGTCCAGATGCTAACATGCACAGACATTCAGGAAGAAGTTTATGACAGATTTGGAAACAACACTTGGATTGTTTCAGGGGGTTGGAGCAGGGATGCAAGCAGAAGTGAGCAAACTTGAAAGCCGGAGGCAAAAGAGAGAAAGGAACACTTGAATTTCCAGATGGGGTGGGCTGACTTGGTGCTGGTGGAGCCTGGGTGGCTGTGCGGAGCTTTTCTGCTCTGTTGCAGTTGTAATTACAGTATCTGAAAGCTTGCGTGACATTGTTAATTTTAGAGAAAATGGGACACTGATATCTGAAAGAACACTGGGGCTCAGGTTGCTGATTAGTGCTTCCACATATCATAGAATCAAATCCAGAAATAGTGCAGGCATTAGGAAATATTACTATTAGAAAAATGTTTGCAATGAAAATGAAAAATGTAAATGCCAACTCTTTAGAGAGGTTTAAAGAGATTAATTGGAATAATAAAACAACTAGAAGTCAAATTGGTTATGGAACTATGCTTTGAAATGATGAATTCTATTTGAAGTCTGTTTTCTGTTGGCACATTCTTTTAAGGCGAAAATGTAAAAATAAATTAGTAAAACATAGTTCTGTAATTGAGCTTCTTAAATCCATGAAGGACTGTATTGTATGAGATATTCTGATAAAAAATTTTACATTTGTTGTAGGAAAATAATTTTTTTTAAAAGAAAGCTATAATGGGGAGAGTATAGAGTAGATGTGTAAGCAAACTTGTGAGCAGAGGCTGAGAAGCAGAAATTGGTCATCAAAGATCATTTAGGGAAAACTTCCAAAGCAATTAAAGATGCTTTGCTTGAAACAAGTAGGGTGGGGTGGCTTTAAGAGCACAACTAAAAATAGTATCAACAGGAATAGGGTTCAGAACCCTACAATAAAATGGAGTTGGAAATAAACAGTAAACCATGTTTAGGTCCAGAGTACATAATGCAAAGGTTTATTTGTTTGTTTTTACTAAGAGAATAATTCACATGCAAAGAGCTGAAAGCAATCATTATTTTTAGAGAGAAGAGCCTGAAACCAATTTGACCCAATAAGTGTTACATTACATTGATGCAGCTAAATTTTATTCCCTTCTCTGACATTGGAGTGCTAATAATGCAGGTTTAGAGTTTTAGAAGTTTAACTTCCAAGAAGGCTGGGAAGAATATGAACTCTGAAGCCAAGCAGAGCTGGGTTTGATCTGTGTGACTTTTTGTGCATTTTATTTTGCCGCAGCCATGGTTCCTCTGTGAAAAGAAAATGGCAGTGCTAATATTTCAGGATTGCCATGATTAATGAGGCCACGTGTGTACAGCACCCTGGCACACATTGCACACCTGTGAGTGTTTCTTCTTTCTTTTTACTTGAAGGGAAAAATACGTGTGAAAGGGTACTTACATATGATATGTTACCATCACTTACACTGCTGGCCATGAGTCTTTGTCTGACCCCTAAGGCTTATCAGAGTCTGTTTTATCCGACTGTCCATGGACTCAGGAAAAGTTTACAGGGAATCCTACAAAGTGTTTGCATTCCATCTTAAAGAGAACATATTAAAGAAAAATTATTAGAATTATTAGGCTAAAACAGAAGTATGTGTTTTATGTCTGTGTGATTCTTAGACAATCAATCAATTACTGATAACACATTTATCATAGTTTATAAAATATTTGCAGACAGCCTGACTTTAGCCCATATTAGCTGTGTGACCTTGGGAAAAATCACTTAACTTCTCTTACTCTCTATCTCCTGAGGTCTAAAATGAGTGTAAAAATAGTACCCACAACTAGAGTTGCCATGAGGTGCTAAAGGAGATGATGAGTATAAAAGTGCTCAGTGGAGTGCCTGCCAAAGATTGGGAATGCAATCAAAATCAGATAAAAGTTAAACAATTAGACAAGTAATCAAATAAAACCTTTATTCCTCTTAAAGTGTAAAGAATAAACCCTTGGCCTGTGGTGACTTTTGGCTCTCATCCTGGCCATATACTTAATCCCAGTGTAGTGAGTTCCCAATTATCTGCACGGGTGAAGGGCACAGGTGTGGATAATACAAAACAAGGCACAATCTAAAAGTCATTTAGCTCTTTGGCTTCAGAGAAAGACATACACACACACACATACACACACACACACACACACACACACACACACACATGCACGCACCTCATGTTCTGTCCTGGCAAAGGTTTCTCAACCAGAATCTCTGTCCTGGCAAAGGTTTCTCAACCAGAATCCCTGTCAGCCTTTCAAGGGATAGGGGGCTGGGAAAGGTATATTTGGCACTTAAAAGTACCTAAGTGATATATAAAGCACGTTAAAACTTTTAAAAATACATCGTACACACAATTGACATTATCATTATTGTTATTAATAATAGTTTACTTGCAGATTTTTGTCATTCAACCTAAGATAATGCCTTGTGACTGGACCCTGACAATGCCACTGCTTCACACCACCCACTGACACAGAATTTTTCAGCTGATTAAAGATAGAATATGATTCAATTTTTTTCCTCCTCTAAATTTTTTAACTGACACAGTGCTTCTCAAGGACTTTTAGATTGCGCCTTGTTTTGTATTATCCACACCTGTGTCCTTCACATAGTAAGAGGTGAGAAAATATTCAAAGTGTGAATTGATGACTTTCAGGGAGATTTCTGTTCGGGTGAGGGTTGCATTTGGACTTGGGATAACAGAAAACTCTCAGGAAGCACCTGGATAGCTCCATTTCATCTAAGATGGTTTTTGGTTTTTCCTTTCTAAGGCTTATGGTCCCTTCTGGAAAGGTTGCTCTAGTTCTCTACTGAAATATGTGATATGAGAGTGAAAATGGAGGGGGTTAGAGACCAAGGAGGAGGATGTGATAACAGTCTTACAACTGTAATATTGAAGACTTTTCAGAATCTCCCAGGCCTCTTGTCTCATGGAAAGTTTATTCACGTAACTAACATTGATGTAGTTTCTCTTGCAAGTAAAGTATTAGGCTACATGCCAAGGAAACAGATCTGCACTCTGTATTAGCCTTGCTCATAGGTCTGTTTCACCTCCTGTACGCAGCTCCTTGAGGGTAAAAACTGCCTTGATTATCTTTGTGTCCCTTGTCTCAGTGCAATATCAGAACCACATTCAGTCCTTAGTGGATGGAAGAATAAAGGAACGAATGGATGAAGAGGACATAGTCCCACTGTCTCTCTGTAGGAGGCAGCATGGCAGTGAATGTTTGCGAAGCAGTACATCTGATGGTATCAGGAGTGCTGGGAGGAAGAGTTTTCCTCTGTGTGGGCTCAGTGAGACTCACAGAGGAAGAGATGTGTGGCAGGGGTCTTGATAAAGGTTCTGCCTTAGGCAGGTGAAGAAGAAAGAGGAAGGCATTCCAAAAAGAAGGACTAGCCTGCGCTGATATGTGGCATGCTTCGGGATGGTCTGAGAAGAGTGTGCATGTGGAAGAAGAATGGGGCAGAGGTGGGACAATGAGCAAGAGCACAAGAGCCATTTAGCCCCTTATTCTTACCTGTGCATCACTGTGGATTCATTTATTAAAGGCTAATTGTTTGAACATTTTCCCATATCTCTCCAGTGTCCTCCTCGACTAATCTTCCCAAGGACAGTCTCTCATGTCTTTCCTTTTCTCTGTAGCACCGAGAGTAGGCTAGATCATAGAGCATCACGATCAAGTCTGTTTGGCTGGACTGATTCTTCCCGAGCGAGAGTCACCTCTACCTGGTCCTGTGTTTTACGTATCCACCACTTTTATAGGGTTTTGACAAAGATTATGTCTTTTGTCTCATCTTTCTCTCACACACACATCCATCCATCCATCCATCCATGATCAAGAAGGGCAGTCACAAAGACTTTTATCTTCATCTGAAGGTATTTTTCCATTGATTTTTTTTGTTGTTGGTTTTTTCAAAGAGAGAGTGGAAGAGAGAGGGAAAAACTGAGAGAAAACACATCGATTGGTTGCCTCCTGCAGGAGCCCTGACCAGGGCCTGGATGAGGGAGGAGCCTGCAACCTAGGTATATGCCCTTGACCCAAATAGAACCTGGGACCATTCAGTCTGCAAGCTGATGCTCTATCCACTAAGCCAAACCAGCTAGGGTGAGACAACACCTACTTTAAAAAATGTATGGTCATTACTCAGAAGAGAAGCCAGCAGAGTCGGGGTCTCTAAGACATGGCTTGCTTTGGCAGATCTCACCCTTAAGGGTTTAGCTGCTTGATTTCTTTTCTTCATTGAACACCACCACCACCACCACCCCCCCACTTTAAATAAATAAAGATGTTGACATTCTTGTATCAAGATACCGCTGGCTGATGCTGGGTAGCTGAACTTTCCATCCAGAGTTATCTTCGATGGCAACAACCAGGGTGGGGAGAGGAAGAGGGAGTGAAAGAAATTGTCCTTTCTGTGTATCTGAGACCTGCTGGAAATCCGATGCATTCCCTTGCCCTCAGCCGGGTCAGGAGGCTTTCTTAATATCCGCCCAACACTGTATATTAACACTGGGCGAGAGGCAGGGGAGGGCAGGGAGTGGAGAGCCAGCGGGCTCCCTGTCGAAGTGTGTGCCTCCACAATGGGAAGGATAGGAATAGAAAGACCCAGGAGCGACATAAATATTTCCTATTATGGAGAAACTAAAGCCACAATGGAATCTGTCATGCCTGTGATATGAGAGATGGACAATATTTCGGGGCTGCTGCCATGTGGGCACCTGAATGGAGTTTATATTTTGTTTATGGAGCTGAATCCGAAGCCTTTTATTTTTTTGGCCAGTCTGTGTAATTCTTCTTCATGGGAGCTCGAAATGGCTGCGGAGCAGCTCAATATTCCATTTATTTTATTTATAAAAGAAATTCAAAGGCTGAAAAGATGAAGTAATTGACTTACTGGGATGACAGTTAAACCCACTAAATTTAATCTTATCCTCTCAAGTACAACATATCGCGCTTACAAATTATCACCCGGCCCCAGGCAGCCCCGCGAAGCTCACCTAATGCAAATGGAATGGAGGCCTCTGTTATTGTATTATCTGACTTTACTATCAGCATTAATCCGGCTTAGCTCACTTAATGATGCCACTTGTGGCACTCTGAAGGCGGCGGAGAAGTCTATAAACTACTTCCATTAAAATGCAAATAGGGCCCGCCGAGAAAATAAGTGACACAAAAAGTGGGGGAGCCGGGCTGCGCGGCCGGGCCCGTCGCCGATCCGGGATAATGACTGATGCTGTGATTACCAGGCGCGCGGCCCAGAAGGGGAGCCAGCCTTGCACGCCGCGCCACAAAAGTGCTCCAACAAGCCGGGGCATTTAATTTCTGAAGAGATTTATATTTTTTTGTTGTCAGGAAATGAACAAATACTTATCAATGTAGAAACTGCTATCTCCGATCTGGCTGCCAGGTTTTTCGTGCTGATATTATTTGCGCCCCATAACACAGGAAATGAAAACCTCGGCCTCTCCCCACGCCGCTGTCTCTGCACCTCCTCCGCTCACACACTTGCCTTCCCCGCTCGCTCCCTCTCTGGTAAACAGAAAACTCTTGTGGGCCAAGGACTGAGAAATTCCAAGGCTTCGAATTTTCCAGCCCGACTTGGATTTCAGGGACGACACGAAGGCTCCGGGCTCCCCGGGGTAGGGAGAGAGGCTGGGTGGGGGAGAAGGACGAGCGGGGAGGGCTGGGAATATGGATCAACAGTAACATCTGTTTTACTTAAGCAGCCTGATGCTCTTTTAGGATGAAAACGTATTCCCTTTCAGCAGGAGAAGCATGAGCCCTGGCTCTTGTGTTTGATGCAGAACGAGGCCTAATAAAACACGAGCAGGTGATTGAGTTTCATATTTTGATTCCGGTGTTTAAAGAGTTTCTCTCAAATTCTCCCCTGTCGACTTGGGGATCCTCGCATCTGCACTTTGATATGGAGCCACTCGGCGGCCGCCCTCGGGCCCCTCCCCCTCCCGGGTGAGGCTTCAGTCCCAGGGGAGCGCATTCTCCCAGGCTCTTGGCAGCCAGCCCATCCTCTGTGGTCAGGCTCTCAAATCTGCAAGGATTTATGGTCCTCGCTAAAGGATCGATACTACATTTTAAATATTACAATAGCTTTTATTGAGACAATGTTATAACAAAAGATTTTATCCTGTCACGGGACCAAATTGAAATTGATTTCAGCCCTCTCATTGGTGGGCTCTGTGTTGGCTAATCTGAGGACTGGTGACATTCACCTGGCCCCAGGAGACTAATGAGAGCAGGGTGATGCCCCATGTGCGGGATTCAGGGGGCTCTGGGTGGGCTGCAGAAACTGGGTCTTGCCCAAGTGGCCTCTTTTGGGGGGCCTTGTTCTTAGCTATACTGACCCCTTCTGGCTGAGAAGTTATCTGAAAGGAAAGTGGGCCAGAGCGGGGAGGGAGAGTCTGTGCAGGAGAGGCTGTGGGGAGAGGGCAAGGTTTATCGCTGAGCCTTTAACAGATCCTCTTCCTGCATCCCCTAGTCCTCTCATATGCCTGGTGAGTGCTTGCCACGTTGCCTGTAACCCACCATGTCCACTTCCCTCCCTCTCTGGACAGTGTACTCCCTGAGGACAAGCCTCTGCTTTGTGTGGCTGGGCGTTGGCCTCTGAAGTGTAGACACCAGTATGTGCTCCATGAGGGTTTATTGCATGACTAAAAGAATGAAGGAAGGAAGAGCATTATATTCTCACCTCCTGTTCCTGCATACACATAAGAATCACCTATGAATGAATATATAAAGCACATCAATGGATTGCTCTCACACAGAGAGAAAGATCCCCCTCACTTACTTGGTCCACTTGGCTAGCTAGCCCCACCTGGCGCAAGTATGGACTCACACTTGCGAGTCCCCTGGCTTCTTTACTGCATAGCTGTGTATATTGAGAGAATTACTGATCTATTCTAAGACTCAGTTTCCTTATCCCTTAATTGGGAATGGGAATATCTGCCACATGGAGCTGCTAAGGGTCTGATGAGATGCTATATGTTAATGGTTCTCAGAGGAAGCACCCAAGGCGATTCGTTTCTGTGAGGTGTGTGTAGTAACAGTGGGTTGCAGGCTGCCTGTTACCAACTCATAAGAGAAAAAAATAATTCAAATTATTTTTTGACTCAAAATCTTGAATTGCATATTTTTTCTTTACTTAAAAGTTTAGCACATGTCTTCTGAAAGTGGTCCCTGTGTAATGAGATTTGTGTTCAAATTTTGCTCTGCTCATTCATTATTCCACACATACTCAGAGTGTGCTCATCATGGGCCAGGCACTGGGCTAGGTGATGAGATAGATGCAACAATAGCAAGAAAAACAAGATTTGGGTACTCAGGAAGCTTCAATTCTAGGAGGAGGGGGAGGCAAAGAAAGGAAGTGAGTAAATAAAGACTATAGTTGCAAATTGTGATAAATGCCATGAAAGAAATGGAAAGGGGGATGTGATAGGAGATGTTCCACAAAACAAACAAACAAACAAACAAACAAAAAAACCAAATATATGCCAAAACAGGTTTGGCTCCGTGGATAGAGCCTAGGCCTGTGGACTGAAGGGTCCCAGGTTCGATTCTGGTGAAGGGCATGTACCTTGGTTGTGAGCACATCCCCAGTAAGGGGTGTGCAGAAGGCAGCTGATCAATGTCTCTCTCTCATCGATGTTTCTAACTCTCTATCCTCTCCCATCCTCTCTGTAAAAAATCAATAAAATATATTTAAAAAGAAAAAAAAAACACCACACACACACACACACACACACACAACCCCTTATATTTTCTATAATGGACCTACTGAACGAATGTGAGAATGAGTGTGTGTGTGTGTGTGTGTGTGTGTGTGTGTGTGTGACAACTAGCCAGTACCTACCACAGCTGGTTCTATCTAGTGCTACAAAACAAAACATCCTGAAACTTAATGGCTTGAAGTATCAACATTTATTTTGCTCACAGACCAGTAGTCAGGGAAGAGATCAGAAGGAATGGCTCATCCCTGTTTCAGCAACTGGGGGATCAATGCTGGGAGTGGGGGTCATTTCCCATTTGCACTTGAGAGGTTGCTTTTTGAAGTCAGCTGGGACCTCAATTGGTATTGGGACTGGGGCTTAGATACCTGGTCTTTTTGAGGAGATGCTTGGCTGCCTCTTGGTCTGGGGGCCTGGGTTCCCAGGGCAAGCATCCTAAGGGAAAGAGAACCAGGTGGAAACTGTATTGCCTCTTATGAACTAGACTTTAAAGTCCTACAAAGTCACTTTTACTGCATTCTATTGACTAGAGGGTAGCCACTGAGATGGACCCATATTCAAGGGAGTGGAAGTAGACTCTATTTTTCCATAGGAGAGGTGTCAAAGGAGCTGTGGAATTATTTCTAAACTATGCAACTCCTCCATCAAAGAGATAAGAAGCATTAGTTTGAAAGACATTGTCAAGTTGTCAAATACATTTTACTCTGGCATGGCCACTGGGCTAATCCTCTAAATCTTGCTGTTCTTCCTTTTGTCATTCTCTCCTTCATGGCCCTCAATTGTCTGCTAGAAAAAGACCAGTGTCTCCTTGTCCAGACATTCAAAATCCATGCATAATTAGCCTCAGCCTCATTCCCTATTTAATTTCCTAAACCAATAGAGAGTGGATGAAATTAAGGGTAGAACCGTACATCAGATTGAGCCAGGTATTTTCATCCAAAGGAATCATATTGTGTTTTTTGTTGTCAACTACTTTCTTCAGTAGGTTGATCCCAACACCCAAATTCTGTTCATCCTTCAAATCTCAGAGTAAATCTTGCTCTTCCTAGTCATTTTTCCTGACCAAACATGGTTACTGAGAAGAGTAACCAACATTTATTGAGCATCCACTGTATGTTAACAAGTTCATGACAAGCTTTGCATTTATTTCCATTAAGTCTCACAACAACCTTACATGTTATATTTCATTAAACAGATGAGAAAACTGAGGTAAAGTTATGTACTCTAGGCTACTCAGTTTGTAATGGGTGCATTTAGAATCCAAATTTTTCTGTCTGCCTGAGTCCAAGCTCCTTCTACTATGAAGTCTACAAAACTCAGTGCTATCTATACAAGGTAGAAAGTGATAGGTATCTAAGTCACACTGGAAGAGTACTGGGTGGCTCGATGGTCACCTTAGCAATAAAAAGACCTGTTCAAATTGAAAGTGTTTGTCTTTAGCTGTATCAGGTTCAGGGCTATCCATGCTTCTAAGAATTATTATCATGATTTCCTTAGGTCTCTCAATTGGCAACTGGCAAGTAATGCCTTAAGGCCGAAAGGTATTAAATAGAACAATTGGCTCAGAGATAGGCAGTCTGGCTATTTGTTCTACATCAATAATTTTGAAATAAAGTTTGTTGGGTTGGATAAAAGTGGCCCTAAATTCTCCCCTTTCCTATAGAAATGTCCCTTTGCAATGGGTCTTTGATTATCTCATTCACTCCCATAACAAAAGAGGGAGTTTTTGTCCTTCAGCATTTGCTTCCCCCTTTATTGATCCACTCTTCTTGCCCTGCTGAGAAGAAGTGGGGTGAAGGACCAAGCAGAAAGCGAGGCCTGGCCTTCTCTGATCTCCAAAAGTCCTGTAGTTGAACTCAGCCCCTGCTGAACTTGGCTGTGGAAGTGAGAACTGATCAATAGTCAACCCACCTTTGAGAAAGGGAAATGGTTGTTTTAAAGCACTTGGTTTTGACGTGTTGGTTACATAGCAAAAGGTAACATATTTTGGCTGTCACAGATGCTGTTGGGAGTTAACAATTATGGGCATGCAAGGTGAGATTCCAGCGAGGAAAGGAAACGTGAAGATCCTTTGTAATACAGGTGTGGAAATGGGCTTTGTTTGGAGGAATCAAATGGAATGAGATGAGAGAGAAGGCTCATTATCCCAGGAGTTCAATAAAGTTGGAAGAAATCAGACACATGAAAGATGTTCAGACCAGAATTAGTATTTAAATAAGGAGTAAAATGAATTATAGAATAAGAAAATTTCAGGACTGGGAGGAACTTCTGGAACCTTGTGGTCCAGAGATGATAAATAGGTTTCATTATTTTTTAGTTGATTAGTAGTGGCTGCCTGGATTGCTGTGTGGGGAATTCTGAGGCTTTGTCTATTTTCAACCAAAAAGAGGGCTGTGACTGATTAGTAATGTCTGCCATGGATGCAGATCTTACTGCAATTACTCTATTGTGCAAAATTCTTTCCAGGCTCAGCACCTTTATCCATGCTGCACTCTATTTGGAATGCTCCCCCACCCTTGTTGCTTTTTTAACTAACTTTTCTTTGTAGATACACCTTTAATGTCCCTTCCTTGAAGAGGCCTTCCTAGCCTAAAGTAGAACTCCTGCCACCCCCAATTAATGTATCTTCATTGCACCTGTCATTATGTATGTATGTATGTATGTATATATGTATGTGTGTATTTGTTTTTAATTATCTCTTCTTACCCCCTTCTCATAATACATCATATAATGGCAAGCTTCCTGAAGGCAAGGCCACGTTTGTTTTTTCCCCAGCTGTTTACCCAGCATCTAGCACAGTGCTGGGGCTCAGTAGGTACTTAGTACTGTTTGTTGAAATTATGAGAGAAATGGCACAGACATCCAACTTGGCTATCCAGAACTCATCCAATTTTGTCTTCTAACATGGAGTAGTTAGGCCACATTCTTTGCTCACATGGTCTGTCAAACTATAAAAACCTGGTTGTAAATTCCCATCATTTTAAGGGTTGTAAGGTACAGGAGGAAAGGAGCTGAGACTTTGCAGAGATGTGCTGGAGCAGCCAGTCAATTCAAATTCAGACACATACTCTACTGATGGCGAAAAGTAATGATCAATCACATTTCCTTATACTTCTTTGCCTTAAGCTGATATTTGGCTGTCATAGATGCTGTTGGGAGTTAACAATTATGGGCATGCAAGGAGTATTCTGTTTTGGGCTTTGTCTCTGCCCCATCAACATAAATGGAATGTTCAGTAGTTGAATTGATGTGTGCTTGTAGCACCCCAGTGCAGGACATATACAATGTAATAAGAAATTTTCAGGACCCCAAACATCTTCATTAATATTTTGAAAAGAACATAAAGAAAAATAAAGACAGGTAATTTAGTCAGACTCTCAAAATTAGAAGCAATAAACATAATTAATTGACATATGACCAAAGCAATTATCTCATTTGATGTAGGAAACTTGTGTTCATCCAGAACATCCACAGCTGGCAAACACAGTTCACCCTTTATAGAATCTTTTCTTATTAGGAATGACCACACTTCCCTGAGGTGTTGCCTGCTTCTTGGGCAACAGAAGAACTGGCTAAAGGAAGCACACCCTTACATGCACATAAGGCAGAAAAGTACAACGGGCGACTCTTATGACAGTTGGATTGATATTCAGAAGTGGTAGGACACAATAAAAATAATTTTAGTATTTTCTCAGTTAAAATGTTTATTCTCTCTTTAGGATAAGTATTCTCTCTCCAGCTCTACCCTGCAGGACAAGGGCTGGCAAATTTTTCGGAAAAGAGCTCAGTTATAAATATTTTAAGCCTTTGGGCCACAAGATCTCTGCTGCAATTCTGCATAGTCCTATAAAAGCCAGCATAGGCCATATGTAGATGAATGAGTGTGGTTGTGTTCCAATGAAACTTTATTTACAAAAACAGGTGAACTGAATTTGGTCTGCAGGCTGTAATTTGCACTTGCAATGCCCACTTTAGACGAATGAAGTCAATGTCTTCTTTTCTCTGCTCTAAAAGATAAAAACTTTAGCAGTTGATGTTCAAAAATTGCTTCTTGCTTCCCAATATACATTAACATAAGAAGCAAAATATAGTTGAATTTCTATTATTTTAGAGTTATTAAAACAAAAGAACTAAGTTCATTGTGCCTGTAAAATGAAGGGACAGTGTCTAATATAAAAAATCATTAAAAAATTAAAGCGATGAATAATTTCCAAATTTTGCTTTTATGCAGCAGCCCTTCTGCATTTGAAATTTTCAAGTAGAATAGCTATTATTTCCCACTGATGAACCACAAATGGGTTGAAGATATTTGCATACCTTTTTACACACAATATACACCAGTAGTCTAACCTCTGATTCTTCTTACCAAATTCCATTTAATTTGTCATTAATTAGTAAATTGTTATGTGAAATGCTGCAAAGCATCTTGGGTGAAACCGCCAGCATGATGATTATTCTTCTGGAAGCTATCTGAAATTGTTACTACTGAGCAATTTCCATGAAAATAGAAGGGTCTTTGGAGCTGTTCTTTTAAAATAAGAATAAAATGAACCAAACAGGGGAGAACAACTAAAAGCAATAATAAATCAAGGACAAAGACATGAAACTAGTCCCCAAAAAAGTATCTAGGAAGAAACTATATATATATATATATATATATATATATATATATATATATATATTGCAAAGAGTAGATGATTCTTTAACTTTCATTTGAAGATGCAATAAAAACAAAAGAAACTAAAAATAAGTCCAAAAGTAAACCTTCACATCTCAGAAAGACTTTAAGATGGCAGATGGGTGGTGGCTAAAATCTTGTCAGAGTATAGGTAAGTTCAGGTTTCTCTCTTTTTCTGTTACACTCAACATATTTTGTACTTGCATATATCAGAATAATTGCTTTGAGTGATTAGCTTTGTTTCTCCCTCCCTCCTTCTCCCTTTCTCTCTCTTGCCTTGTTTGCTTACTTGTTTGCTTTCCACTGTTTTCTTTTCTCCTCTTCTTTCACTTAAAACCCTATGGGCACATCATCTTCTGGATAGATGGGGACAGAGAAGATTTTGCCTCCAACTATCTGCCAATGTTTAATTACTCCTTACTGCCACCTCTAAGACCAAGTCCAAATGAAAGGCAAGCCTCTGACCCTTTGCCCTTCCTTTCCTGCCTTCTCTTCTCCTGGGTTTCAATGGCTGATTGAAGGGTGTGTTAGGTTCACTGAACTTGGTCTTGGCTTCAGTTCTACCCAGAGACAAAGTCACTTCCAGGCCAATTTCCATATGAAAGCAGCTAAGAATTTCCCTCCCATTTTGGAATTTCAGGCAGCACCCTGGGCTCTCACTTCTCAGACTCACAGTTTGGTCCAACTTTCTCCCACCCCCAAATCCTAACCCACCCCTAATCTCCTCCCACTCCCCTTTTTTTGAGGCACTGGCTGGCTTTCCAGTTCTTGCAGCACACTCCTGTGAACTCAACAGGAGAACTACTCATTTCACATCTCTCTGAAGCCCACAGTGTAAGAAAAGGATTTATTAGGATTTGAGAAGGGCAACGGGGAGGTGGGGGATCTCCTATAGGATGGGGAGGGAGGGAAGAGTCACTGCTTGTTAGGGTTGAGTCTAAGAAAATTGTAAATCCCATTGCCAACTATTTGGAACAAATATAGCCACCATTAAGTAATTTATCCAGTTGTCTGTAAATCTGGTTTGGGGTCTTGGGCAAATTGCCTCCAAAGTTCTGCTTTACTTCCAAGATGTGGTTTTTCCAAACTGGAAAATGACGACAACAAAAATGTTCCTTTCCCCATTACATTTGGCCTGCTTGGACCCTTAAAGATGCTGTTAGAAAAAATAATATCCCTAAACCAGAGGGAATGCAAAAAACCTGCCTCTATTTGAAAAAACCTAGAGTTGTGTGTGGGTTGACACATGAGAACAAAACCTAAGGTCCTCATCCACCCAAATAAGAATGGTTTCAGAAGTTGCTGGAGGGCAAATCAGCCTTGATTCATGTAGTCAGAGTATAGGTAAGTTCAGGTTTCTCTCTTTTTCTGTTACACTCAACATATTTTGTACTTTGTATTAATTTAGGTACCTTGATGTTTTCACTCCAAGGTCAATGTTAATACCTGATTACAATTTGGGTATGTTCTGAACAATGCTTTGCTCCTTATTTTTGTTGGGGAGGAAGGCACAATGATTTATGGACTTCTGATGGTGGAGCAAACACTGGAATTGTTTTTATTATGTCTCCTAAAAATGTCACTTCTATGTGTGGTGCAGTTGTCTGGAAGACTATAAGTATGGATATAATTTGGATACCATGAGCTAGTCATCCAATCCCTCCTTGTGGCTATGAGGACCTACAGGTCTATCCGCATGAAGGGAGTATGTATGTGTACACATATACATGGACACCTGTGGGTTTTCATGGGTGTGCATGTGGTATATTTTCAACCTTGTGTGGGCAAGGCTACTACTGTATGATATGTAAGTGTGTGAGATATACAGGCACATAGGATATGCACATGGATGTGCATATATGTGTGGACTACATTTGTAGAAGTAAGTGGGTATGCATGTCAGGGAGCAGAAGAATGTGCACATCAGGCTGTGAGCCCATCCAATGGAACCCTGGCATCAGCATCCCAGCAGCCGGGGGCTTGCAGGCTCTTTGTTTCAGCTGCATTCCTGGAGGGCTCCAGACCCTAGCTCTGTCCTGAGGTACACTATGCTCTCCTGAAAGGAGAAATTATAAAAATGTGAAATGTCTGCTGTTGTGAGTCCAAACTTCACTAAGTTGTGTTGGCCAGGTCCCCAGGAAACATCCTGGACATCACTGGTAAAGCAGGCCCTAAGCAGAAACATATGTGCCTGCCTCTGCCTGGGAATCCGATGGCCATAGGAAATGGATCTATCACTGTGGAAGAGGGAAGGAGGAAAGCCTGTACTGCTTGCAGTAAAGGTGCCTGGTGCCATTTATTATGCTGACTGGTATCTTCTCTATGGATTATAACAACAGTCTGCTCTTGTTTTATCTTGCTGGCTCTCTACTGTCCCACATCTATGAATTTACTCATAGATGGATGACAATAGGGAGAAAAGTTTAAGAATTGTGACTTTGTTAGTATTGACCCTAGAATAGATTAAGAGACAGCTAGGAGGGATTTCTTCATGGGATCAAATTCTCTTTGTTCCCCCAACCCCCTGAGACCACTAGCAACAGTAGACACAAACATTTGTCAGTGCAACAATTTCTACTCTTGAGCAAAAAACTTGTCATCTCAGAAATTTTGCATCTAACAAATAACTGCATTTTGTTTTTAAATTTATCCTGTGGCAACATTTTGGCAGGGTTGTTGGACTGTGGGATAAGGAGACGAAGAATTTTCAAGAAAGGATTTCCCACCCCCAACTGCTGCACATGGAGCAGGACTGTCCAGGGAGAGGTGAGGATGATTAATCACGTCAAGTTCCCTAGGACCCACTCTCTCCTCCCTCTTCCATCCCCTCCCTTTTCATAGGCTTCTATGACAGGGATAATGATTTACTAGTTGAGGATAGCAGATATCAAGTCTTAGGTTCAATCTAGTCTAGTGTCTTTTAAATAATGGGTCTGAACACATTGGCTTTTCCATGGCCTTTATTCTGAGCAGTTTGTCTCAGCTCCCAGATCTTGTGTGTTTGGTCCCTGGCCCCTAGACTTACTCTGTGGCCAGATCCAGAGTCTGAGACTCCACAGAGCCTCAGTTTATGGACTTGAGTTCCCTGACCTCTGGCTTCCCTTCTTGACTACAGTTCTCATCTGCCTTTCTGATTCTTCTTTTTGGGTTCTCTGTGGGAATACTTTGCATGATCCTGCCTAGCACTTCTTCTGTATTCTCATTAGTTCATGGATGGAACTCCAATTCCTGGCATGCTCCAGGTGTGTTTTGGGATTTACTACTGGGATAAGATTTCATAAGAAATACAGAGAAAGAGGATGATGTTTTTTTTAAGGATCTATACCATGCCAAGCGCTGTTCAAAGGAGCTTTGTATATGTTACACAGAAGTATGCATCATCGCTCCCAATTACCCTTTGTAGAACATGACTCCAAGAAGTTGACATAACCTGCCCAGGGTCACTCAGCACAACGAGTGAGAAGCACCAGGATTTAATCCTGCATCTACCTTTTCTTATTATCTTATTCTATCCAAGAATTCTTATCCTAATTACATCAGAATTTGCTTAGCCCATGTATCTGCCAAAATGTGTGTCAAAGAAGTTATCTGTAATGTTTTTATACTTAAAAATAAGATATAATTTACATACTATAAAATTCTCCCCTTTAAAGGATATAATTCAAGTTTTTTTTTGTATATTCACAAGGTTATACAGCCATCACCTCTGTCTAATTCCACAATATTTTCATCTCCTTTAAAAGTAACCCAACACTCATTCTTCCCTCTCTTGAGCCTCTGACAACCACTGATCTGTTTTTTGTCTCTATGGAGTTGTTCATTTTTGAACACTTCATATAAATGGAATCATACAATATAGGCCTTTGCATATGGCTTCTTTCATTGAGCATAATGTATTCAAGGTTCATTTATGCTGTAGCATGGATCAATATTTATTCTTTGCATATATTTATTCCATTGTATAGATGTAATATTCATTTTATAGACATACCATATTTTGATTTTTTAAGATAACCTTCACAACTACCCTAGGAGATGGGCGCAGTTATCATCACCATAGGTAAACTGAGCTACAGTTGCTTTAGGTTATATTCTAGGAAAGTTCTGCAAAATATAATTACTTCACATCTGTATTTTCAATGTATTTATTATGATTATTTTTTTAAATTCTCACTCCAGGATATTTTTTAAATTGATTTTTAGAGAGTGGAAGAGAGAGGGAAAGACAGAGAAAGTTTCGATGTGAGAGAAACACATTGCTTGGTTGCCTCCTGCAGGCCTGGGCAGGGCAGGGGAGGAGCATGTAACTGAGGTAAGTGCCTTTAACCAGAATCAAACCTGAACCCGGGACTCTTTGGTCTGCAGGCTGACACTCTATTCATTGAACCAAACTAGCTAGGGCTGTGTTTTCAATTTAAGATGCTTATTGTCCATCTCTAGCAGGTGGTGGGCCAGGCTTGAACCCATGATGTAACAGGGGTACAGGATACAGGATGTAATACATGCTACAGTGGGACTTCACATAGGTTGTCCCTGCCCAGAGCCCTTCCTATACTCCATTGAGGATTTCCTCCTCCACAATTTTCCTTCCTGAATCAGCTCTTAGGCCTCGCTGTAGTGGCCTCTTGGGTCTCAGCAGCTTTGCAGTGTGGAGAGGAGGCTGAGGCACTTCTCTGATGCAGCATTTAATTTTGCTTCTCAATGGATGTGGTGTGTCCATTCAAGTCCTCCTCCTTGGTCAGAGCTGAAAAGTTGCAGTTTTCTTTCCCTCACAGGAATCCCAAGAGCCTAGTTGTTTATCAAGAATAAAAGAACACATTACACATTACAATAGGAAGTAAACAAATTTTTCATCAACAAAATTATATTTCATGTTAACCTCTGACTGCTCCAGTCTGTCTTAATGACAATAAAATATTAACTGCCCATTGCGGAGTCTATACAATAAGGCACAGGTCCTGTCCTCGAGGGGCTACATGCAGAGTGGGAATAGAATGTGCCCAGGAAACATCATGGTTCACAGCAGCCTGGCTATACTAGCACAGGAAGTGATGTGCTGCAGTGGCTGGAGGAAGGAAGGGGGTCCTGTGGGTTGAAGGCAGCTGGGAAGGCCTCCTTTATTGGAGGGAGAGAAGATGGGGCTGAAGGAGTTGAGGCCTTCAAGAAGGGCTGCAATTCCGTCAAACATTCAGCAGAGGATAGAGGTGGAGAAAACAGGCCAGGAAAGGTGCAGGGCTAGTTTGAAGCTGGATGTGGCTGGAGAAAGATGAATAACTGGCCTGGTGGAGTTGAAAAAACCCTGGGAGGGGGTTGAGGAAGAAGGCAGGGATGAGCCTGTGGCAGGACAAGGAATTTGGATTTTACTTGGCAAGCAAACAAAAATCAAAGTGCGGGGGGGAGGCGCGGGACTGAGGCAGGGTCAGCCTGGGCATGGGTGGCCAGCTGGCAGGATAGGAAGTGTCCAGTAATTGAGAAAATGTTTTTTAACTTTTTTACTTCTTGAAAAATAATGGCAGAGACACAGGGTTTGGGCCCAACTGGGAGAGTGTGTTTAGGGTGGTGTGTTCACAGCTGGAGCAAAATACAAAAAAAAAAAAAAAAAAGAAAAAAAAGAAAAGAAGAAAAAAAAAGGAGGTGCTGGCAGCTGGCCTAACATAGGTTGGTGTGATAGGGGACACTAACTAGAGTGAGCGTTTACATGTGTCTGGGACACTTGGACATCACTACTTTCAATTGCCCAATGTACTGGCCAAACCAAGATGATGGGCTCAGAGACAGAGAATGAAACATCAAGCTAGCATCCGAGATGAATTGTGCCTACACCTGAGCTTAAGAAATGTTTCAATAATTCATCTCAAAATCTGGATGCTTCTGAAGGTCTAGTTTAAAAATATAAATGAGCAACTTTCTATTCTGATGGTAGTGATCATTAATTGGACTGGTGGCCTGGTAGTCAGGGGCTCCCTCTTTGGGGCAATTGTGGGTCGATGGCACCGCCCCTCTTTCCCCCTTTCCAATTGTTTTGCACCTGCCTTGGCTGGCCTGGCACCAGTGCATGTCATAGATTGGGTGGTCATTCTGCTGTTTGGTTGTTTGGTCAATTTGAATATTATGCTTTTATTATTATAGATAAGGAAACCACTCAAAGATGTTGAGTGACTTGCTCTGTGTCACACAGCTAGCAAGTAGCACAGCTAGGCTCCATCCCCTGTGCAGCTTGCATCAAAGCCCACACTTACCTACTAACTCATGTTCTATCTGGACAGATGTTCAGATGTTGTGTTGCCAGAGAGGCCCCTGTGTATCTTTCTCTCCCAGTCACCTTCACTTCTGACTTCTTAATCTACAAGTGAGAAGTACAACACAGCCTGCTTGTGTTTCCTTGGTTTAGCCTAAAATGTGATGTTGAACACAAAGCCAGACTTAAAATTTGGGAGACTGGAATCTTTTCTCAGGGTTTAGACAATGCTTTCATATTCATTTATTTTTATGCCACAATTATGTGGCTGAATTTTTCTGCAATTATCCAGATAACTAATGCTAGCATTTTTTTCTTTTAATCTTCACCTGGGATATGTTCATTACTGATTTTTAGAGAGAAAGGAAGGGAGAGAGAGAAAATTTGTTGGTTGCCTCCCATATGCACCCAGACTTGTGGGGGTTGTGGGGATTGAACCCATTACCTAGGTATGTGCTCTGACCTCAGCCTTTTGGTGTATGAGATTACACTCCAAACAACTGAGCCACCTGGCCAGGACAGCATTTATCTTTATATTTAAGAAGTTACTCCTCCTGCAGAAAGATTTCATCATTTAAATTGAAATAGACATTGCATCTTAGCCTCGATATTTTTTGGGATGTGCAAACATGTGTGTGCATGTGCTTATGTATGTATGTGCACATGTGTGTATGTGCACAATAGCCTTTATTACTCTAAGAGAACAGTGCATTAGGGAATGGGAAGTGGTCTGTCACGGGGAAATCTCCTGTGGGTCTGGTGAGGTCCAGGTGGAGGCCGGGCTGCAGGGGTCTATGGTGGGGCTGGGGAGGGCTCCTGCCCTGACCTTTCCACTCGAGATTCTGGCACCAACACTGACATTGCAAGCATCATCTCTGAGGACACTGCTTGGACTATGAGGCCACTCACATCAAACCAGAAAATTTCATCCATATGTTTTTGATTCATTTACACTCATAAAAATGTGATTTTTTAAGAGCAACATGAGATGCAATAAGCTTTCAATATTTTCTCTTCTGCTTTGTTTCTCTGCTAAGGGGAGTGGACAGAGCCCTTTTGCTAAGAGGAAACAAATTTGAATGGCAGGGTCCTGGACCGAAGAGGCGGCAACACAAGCAAATGGCTCCCCTGCATAGGGCACGTAGGAAACTATGGGAAAATGTTTACCCGGAAGTTGAATGATAGGATGTGACAAGATTATTGATATTTTACAATAGCCTACCTGTCCTCTTAGAGGGTGACTGCGACAGGACACCATCAGGTTGAAACTGTGCTGAGATCTGGCTTCTGCCTTCCCCCAGGGAGCACTGGTGCATGAGAATGATGGCTTTTTTTCCTTGCTCTTTTATTTTTTTCTATTTCTTATCTTTCCATTTGTTCTCATTACCCTGGGAACACAGATTCCCTGCTCTGCTTACTGCTCAAAATATTTGCAGCTCCTATTGTGTCTTTGTTCCTCAGATTAGCTCATCATGAGCCAATTCATTTATTCTGTTTTTTGTTTGTTTGTTTGTTTTTATTAACTGAGATATTGCCAATTGCCTGCAAGAGAGGATCTTGGTTTTATTCCCAAATTCATACTGCTTTGGCTAAAGAACGGTGTCTCTTGGCCTCTAATGCGTTTACCTATTTTTGTCATTATACTCTATCCAGTCTATTCTTGGTTTTTTTGACTGGCCATCCTGGGTTTCCTCTTTGCTGCCACCAGAGCTGGTAGAAGAGGTCTGCTCCTGTTATGGCATCATTTCCAGTGATGGGGAACAATGCTGCTACAAATTAAGGGAAGGATGGGAGCTTTGGATACACACAAGGTGTAAATTAATCCTAACCCTACCACTTTCTAGTTGGATGATCTTAGGCCCCAGTGTCCTCCTCTACATAGTACAGATACCAAATCCACCGCATAACATTGCTGTCAAGATTTAATAAGGCTGTGATGTATTTGTCCCTTTATCCACATGGCCTGGTACAGTGCCAAACATAAAGGAAGGGCAATTTCATATTAATGTCAATGTTCTTCAGCTAAAGACCATCCAGAACAAACCTATAGCTAAGGAAGTTGGATTTACTATTCTTTGCAGAGAAAGAGAGAGCATAGGTTGAAGGTGATCATGGAGCATGTTAGCAAAAGGGTGTTTGAAGGAATCTATGCTAGGATTTGGACTTTAGTTGAGTGATTTGGGGGGAGAGTGCAAGGAAGCTAGGGTTTGATGCTGTCAGAAAGTGAGGGACATTCTAAAATAGTGTGTCTCAGTAAATCTGATCTCTATGGAGAAGAGACTAAATGGAGAAAAAAACTGTAATCAATCAGTAGAGAAGTGGCAGTCACTTCTTCTGGATGGGGTGTTCACTGTGTTGTGGCACACAACAATGATATGGCTTTTCATTGTTGCATTTAGCTATGATCTCAGGGTACCCTTGTCTGAGGTTGGTCTTCTGTTAATTGTTTATGTCTCAGATGAGAAATTACAATGTTTAGTTGCACTCCACATCAACTTCTGAATGTCAGGAGTTGCTCTTTTTTCTTTCTTTTCTTTTTTATAAAATATATATTTTATTGATTTTTTACAGAGAGGAAGAGAGAGGGATAGAGAGTTAGAAACATCGATCAGCTAGCTGCCTTCTGCACACTCCCTACTGGGTATGTGCCCCAAACCAAGGTACATGCCTTTGACCAGAATTGAACCTGGGACCCTTGAGTCCACAGGCTGATGCTCTATCCACTGAGCCAAACCGTTTAGGGATCTTTTTATTTTCTTTGAGCTTTCTCCTTTTCTCTCTCCCAGAGGAACAGCAGGCAGTCTGTGAAATTAAGGATGTGCGCGCCACCCCTCCTCCCCCTGGGCCCAGAGCTGAGCCTGGGCATACAGGGGAGTGGTCTGGTGGCTTGGCAAAGCCAAGGATAGTGTCCACATAATGAATCTAAGTTGAGTGGAGAGGCTACACAATGAAAACTTGTGCAAGGTTTATTTCTAGCCTGCAGAGGCAAGATGTTTTTAAAGAAAAGAATCAGGGGAAAAACACACAGATACAGAGGCAAAGAAGCATTGAACAAACTGTCATACTACAGCAGAAAGGTAGGGAAGGTTGGGGGGCGGTGGTTTGAGATTAACCAAAGGACTTGTATGCATGTATATAAGCATAACCAATGGATACAAGACACTGGCAGGGGTGGGGTCAGGTGAGGGCATGTACTGGGGGGTAGGAAAGTCCGAGGGGATGTCAATTGAGGGGGAAGGAAACATATGTACTACTATTTGTAATATTTTAAACAATAAAAAAAGAAAAAAAAAAAGAAAACTTGTGCAGGCAACCAGGGAAAGTCTAAAATAGCAAGTTAAAGTAAGATATATGGAAATTTGGAAAAGCTTTAGAAAGCACCAGAGTGGAGAGGCAAGGAGTTTTTAAGATATCTTGGTCCTCACCTACCCATGGGATGGAACTCAGGAAGATGCCAGACCATTTGCATAGGGCACATAGAAAACCATGGGGAAAACGTTTACCTAGAAGTTGAATGGTAGGAAGTGATAAGATTATTGATATTTTAAAATAGCCTACCTGTCCTCTATTTCACACATTTACCTATAAGAATTAATAAATTATAATAGTTATACTTCTGGGAAATAATAGTGAGGTAACTGAAAGATTGGCATTACCTAGAAATCTCTCTAGAAATATTTGTGGGTCATAAAGATGATTTGCCTTAAAGATGATTTCACAAATCTTAGAATCTCCACAAAACTGCTATAAACCAAATGTTTGTTCTCTATTCTCGCTCCCCGCCCAATCCAAACGTTGAAATGGAATCCCAATGGACACTATTTAGAGGTGGGGTCTTTGGGAGGTCAGTAGGTCATGAGGGGAGAACTCTCATGAATGGGGCCAGTGCCTTATAAAAGAGATCCTAGAGAACTCTCTTGCCTTTCTGGGAGAAGATGGGCATCTACGAACCAAGAAGAGAGCTTTCACCAGACACTGCATCTACAGGCCTCCTGATCTTGGACTCCCAGCCTCCAGGATTGTGAGAAATAAGTTTCTGTTATTTATCAGCCATCTGTCTATGGTGTTTTGTTAGAGTAGCATGAACAGACTTAGAAACAAACTTCATACATTTGTCAAGGATGACACTCCTTCTTCTCCATGTGTCTCATAAGGTATCACCTGGCTAGTATATTGCAACGGGGACATTTCTTTCCCGCATCAATGCCAAGCACTGTCCTTTCCTTGGCCCCCCTCTAGCCAATTTCACCATTGGCTGTGGGAAGAAAAAACAATAAGCAGGCAACTTTTCTGGGACAGGGTCTCATAATTCCTTGACTGGTTCTGTAAACTCTTTCTTAGATTCTTTGTCTTGTTACTGATACTCTTGTCCATGCCTTTAATCTCTCCCTCTCAATTTCTTTCTTCATTAACATTTCTTTCTTTATCAACATTTAAGCAAACTCTTTTATTTTACAAAATGTAACCACTCTCCCTGAATCCCATGCTCCCTCCAAGTACAGCTCTATCTTTTTCCTTTTCTTTACAGTCACACTTTTTCTCAGACTATTGTACTCTAATGTATAACATCTTTCCATTTATTTTCAACTTCCTGCATTCTGACCACCCCTCCACCATAGAAATTCTCTTGCTCCAAGCACTTCGGTTCTCTGCTCCCAGAAGATATAGAGGCCCCAGATCTCAACCTAAGCAGGTACCTCCTCTAAGCTCCAGAACCATGTACCGCTCAAACAATTGATTTCCACCTGCTTTCTCAAAGGATGCACATTAGGGCTTAATATATTCCCTTTCCTTTATTAACCTGCTTTTCCTCCTATGTTCCCCAACTTAGGAAATTATATTGCCATGCATCCAGTTGTTCAAAGGACGTAGACAAAACATCACCAATAGTTCCTGCTTCAATTTCCAACATGCAACAAATCACTAAGCACTCCCTAAACATATCTGCAGATGATTCTCTTTTGCTAGTTCAGGCCATAGTCTCTATTTGCCTGGAAGACCATAGTGGCTTCTAATCTTTATACTTATGGTCTTTCTTCCCTGAGACTCATCCTCCATTCTGCAACCAGAGTGAGACTTTGAAGTAAAATCCCACTCCTCAACTCCCACTTTAAATCTGTCACTGGCCTTCACCGACTTCACATGAAGCGCAAACTCAAACATGAGCTCATATGCCTAATCTACTCTGTAATAGCTACCCAAATATATACTAGTATAAGTCAGTCTGAGACTTAGTTGCTTTCTCTGTAAAATGGGAATAATAACATTCACTCTTATTTGGTAGCAAGAATGAAATGTCATCAAATATATAAAATATAAAGTGCTTTATGAAGTAAGGAATCGTGATCCACTGCTCAACACATATCTGTTGAGTGCATGAATGAATTGCTTCTGTCGCTTTGCTTTCCTATTGAAGCCCTCCAGATGGGAGGGAAGTAGAGCTGTTGGGAAGATAATTTCTAGACCCTTAAATCCAAGGGTTTGCTTCACAATCTGGGGACAGCATGTTCAGTGCTGCCTTCCCTTCTCTTCAGTGTCTTTATTGTATCCATTCGTAAATCCAGCTGTGGAGGAAGAACCACTTCAAATAAACTCTCCTCAGCATATATCACCACCCCCTGAGAAGCATATGTTCTGTGAAGTTAAGGGAATAAATATAGACCTTTCTAGAAGGAGAGAAAAAGAAAGGACTTTCGCTTTTATTCAATTATCACTTCAGCAGCTGTCTACATGACTTGGAAACTTCCCCTCACATCTCTGGATGGATTCTCCATTGTCAAAATCCTCGTTCACCAGCTGACAGAGACTGGTCTTTAGTGCCAACAATATTTGATGTCGAAAAGCAGAAGGAGGTGACACGAGGATCTCTTACTCCACATTAATCTCTTCATTATTTCTGACAGAGATATTATAACGTTGTCACAGATTTAATAGAGGATAATGGTAATATAATTCTAATGCATTAGGTGTGATCTGGGGTGACTGTAGTCTAAACTTTTAATATAAAATAGATATTCCACATGTGAAGGTAAATGAGCTTGAACACAGACTCACACAAAGGCATTGCCTTCACAATAGGGAGTGAGAAATGAGCTTTTCATTACTGGATATGATTGACATCTTTTTGTGTCCATTCATGGCTGCAAAACTCCCAGTGTCAGAGCAGAGAACATGAAAAATTTCTCCAACGGCTGTGATGGAGACTTTAAGGCACTGAGTTATGGAAGCTTGAAGTCAATTGTTTCAAAAAATGCAGAGCAAAATGAAATAATTTTGCACTTTGCTGTTAGTCAAGATGTTTCCTTCTAAGGCATTTCTTTTTTCACCCAGTGGTATCTACATGATATATAGCTTTCCAATAGCCACAGGTGGTAGGTGTCTGTTCTAAGGATTTCCCTTTCAGATGTTTCAACAGGCCCCCATGGAGCTGAAGGAATGAGGGAAAATCACTGCCCAGTTCTTCAGCTCTAAGCCACTTTAGTTTCTAAAACTAACTTATCTTTTCTTTTTATTATTATTTTTTGTTCCTTGTTGTCTTTCATGTGGGTTTTGCATCTGGACTTCCCCTCTTTCCCCCATATTCAAGGATTAGCAATTCAATCCTGTCTTTTAAATTCTAACTTACTCTCTTGTGTTCATTTTTTTTCAAAATCTGTCTCTCTGACCACAGTTAAAAGAGACACAGCACCTTCTTTCCATGACTGGGTCTGTAAAGAGTTCCCGTGATAGGCCTAGACTTTCTCCCAGGCCTTGCTTGTCCTGCAAAGGAGATTGAATGACAGGACATGTTATGAGGATAGGATCATGAAACCCATTTTATGAATGGGAAATGGGGGTTTGGAAATGTTGTGAAAATGGACCATCTTAACTCTTCAAGTCAATATTCTGATTCACAGTAGATCAGGAAAAAGAATTGAATAGAGGTAGTTTCCCTGTATGTTTCATAACCAAAACATTTTAGCACACAGTAAAATGAATTCACACAGGTGGTGAGAGTTTCCTTAAATGTTGGCTAGAAAGATTTCTTCTTTTAGAGATGTGTTTCTTGAGAGCTTCTCCTCACTGTATCAAGGGTAAACCACAGAGACTTAACAGGAATTTTATTACTATAATGAAAAAAAGTAGCAAAAATCTCATAATATCTCATAATTGTCAAATATAATAACATAGCTTGTAAAACTATGAGCTCTCTAGAAACTTTATAATGGGTCAATTTTCCACTTAAATTTATAAGAAAAATAAAAGGCTGTTCTAGTTTGTAAATTAGTGTGTTCCAGGATGCTGGTGAGTTTGGTTTGTCTTTCTCTGAAAATACTGGATTCACATAGGAAGTCATGAGAAGAATCATCTAATTTCATAAAACTAAACTGGCAAATCCAAACTGCAAAAACACATTTTGTCTTAGAAATTTCTCTATCACACTGGTCACTTGAGGGATGTTGCAAATTAGATATTGGGGAGGGAAAGAAGTGAAGATATTTAAGTTCTAAGGAACAGAAAAAGTTCAAGAATGAAGGCTGGGTAAATTAATAAGGAGGCTGATTACATCCTAAACTTGGTAAATGGTGTGAGCACAGATATGGAGAATGAGATCAGCTTGGCCTATAATGAATGGATCATATGGTACAAAGTAGAGGGTTATCATCTGGCACACCTTAGCTGGATGCCTCTGGTTTAGGATTTCTCACAAGCTACAATAAAAGTGTTGACTGGGGCTGTGGTCTCATCTGAAGGCTTAGAAACCAAACTTTCAAGTTCACTAATGTGGTTGTAGGATGATTTCAGTTCCTTGTGGTTGTTGGACTGAGTCTTTAATTGTAATTTCTCATGAGCTGTTAGCTAGAGACTTCCTTTAGCTTCTTGTCACATAAGCCTTTCCACAGAGCATTTCACAATATGGCAGTTACTTCATCAGAGTGAGCAAATAAGAAGGCAAAAGGAAGGACTAGAGAGAGAAGATATAAATTATGGAAACTGTTTACCATAGAAACTTTTCACCCTTAGGCAAATAATTCCAGCTCTCTTTCTTCACTTGCAAATCTATATATATAAAAGCCAAGCAACCAGAATGACCAGAACAACCAGTCACTATGACACTGCACTGCAGCAGGCCAACCACCCAGATGTGGGGAGGCCCCTTTCCTCAGCTGGCCCTGCTCCAATCAACCCTCCCAACCCTGATTGGGGTTGGGGCTGGCCAGCCAATCTCTTGGGGCCCCTCCCTATCTGGCCAGTCCTGCCCTGATTGGCCCCCACTTGGGAAGCTGGCCCGACCCCACCGTGAATAATAATAGCAATGTTGCAGTATTATTGTGAAAATTTAAATTAATGTTTATATAAGACCTCTTTGAATTGTTGACTTCCATGATATATTGTTGAGTAAATAAAGCAAAATGCAGGATAATAGTTATTCTAGCTATCTAATAAGAAACACTGATTAGCAATTCAACTTTTGGGAATATATCCAAAGAAACCTGAAGCACTAATTTAAAAGAATGTATGCAACCTTATGTTCATTGTAGCATTATTTATAATAACCAAGACTTGGAAGCAGCCCAGGTGCCCATCAGTAGATGAGTGAGTAAAAAGCTGTTGTGCATTTACATAATGGAATACTATTCATCTATAAAAAAAGGAGGAAATCTTACCTTTTTTGAATCCTTACTAGAGGATATGATTAAAAAGAAGAATGAAGAGAGAGAGAAACATTGATGTAAGGGAGAAACATTGATTAGTTGTCACCCATATGTGCCTCAACTGGGAATCAAACCTGCAACCTAGGGGTGTGCCCTGACAAGGAATCAAACCTATGACCTTTTGAGATGTGGGATGATGCTCCAACCTGAGCCACCTGGTCAGGGCCATAGAGACTATATTCTAAGAATAAATAGAATTAACCTCGTTTGTATTTCCATGTAAGAAGTAATGTTGGTGTTATAATTTTGAAAACTATTTAATAGATATCATAGGTTAAACCAAATAAGTTATGCCAATGTTATTAGGGACCAAGAGGAAATAAGTGTGGTATGATAAGAAGTGCCTGGCTCACTTTTCACATTATCTTCTCTAAACCTGAAATCAGCCATTTCTCCAAGAAACTCTGGTTCCTTTTAGTGGGAAGTGGTATTTTAAAAACATAATCTGGGCACTAGAGAATACTAAGAAGAATGTCTCACTTGTGTCCTTTTATTGCCCATGACTCTGGATGCAGCTGTTTTGGTTTAGTTTTACCTTCAGCTCACACTGAGAATTGTAGGGGATGAGTTTGGACTGGGTGATTGCTGTCAGATGGTAAAGGGTATTACATGCCTATTATATAAATCTGGATGTTAGCTGATCAGGGGAGGGGAACAGTTGAAGGTTATTGGGACTAAGGTGCCTGCTGTTGATGGCAACAAAGAATAATGCTTAATCTGATTCACATTATATACTTAAGTTATGTCATCTGGATCTAACACTGAGTTTCATAATATCTTATTTGCTAGTGTTCCATAACCCAGTTATAGAATGAATACAAAACCTCTTATATAATTTTGCAAATGCTGGTTTTATTGCTAGCTGTGCCACTGACCCTACTTGAGTTCCTAAGCTTCTCCCAGAAGGATTTTAGTTTTGTCTTGTTTGCTATCATGTTATTACAACAATTTTATTTGAATATGTGTATTTTGTATGTATTTAAATATGTGAGTTAAAGCTATGCTAGGCAGCCCAGTACTTTGTGCTAAACCAGATATCTCCAAATTTACTTCTTACTTTGTTGTCACTCTTTATTTTATAAATTATATAAATAATACACCTAGGAAAAGGAATAATTAATATAGTAAAAACATTAATAATTGACATAATAATGGTCTTCCTATTCTACTCTCATATCCTGGATACTTTTGATTTTTCTATTTGTTACCACCATAATTCTAAACAACAGTAATTTATGACATACAGATTCCCTCATTTGTAAGATTAAGACTTTATTTGGTTATTTTTTTTGTCACTTCTCAGTTCCCTTTACTTACTTATTTTAAATAAATCTTTATTGTTCAGATGATTACAGTTGTTCCTCTTTTTCCCCCCAGAGCTCCCCTCCACCTGGTTCCCACCCCACCCTCTGTCCTTACCAAACCCCTCATACTGTCCTTATCCCCAGGTGTACAATTTTGTCCAGTCTCTCCCTGCACCCTCCACACCCCTTTCCCCCCGAGAATTGTCAATTCACTCCTTTTCTATGCTCCTGATTCTATTACATTCATCAGTTTATTCTGTTCATCAGATTTTTTATTCCCTTGATTTTTAGATTCACTTGTTAATAGATACATATTTGTTGTTCATAATTTTTATTGTTACCTTTTTCTTCTTCTTCCTCTTCTTAAAGAGTCCTTTCAGCATTTCATATAATACTGATTTGGTGTTAATGAACTCCTTTAGTTTTTTCTTAAATGTGAAGCTCTTTATCTGCCCTTCAACTCTGAATGATAGCTTTTTCTTTATTTAATAAAATTTTATTGTTCAAACTATTACAATAGTTTCCCCCTATAGCTTCCTTCCACCTAGCTCCCATCTCCCTTCTTCTCATACTCCCCCCACCATTGTCCTCATCCATAGGTGTATAATTTTTGTAGTCTCTCCCTGCACCCCCTCACCCTTTTTTCCCCTGAGAATTGTCAGTCCACTCCCTTTCTATGTCCCTGATTTTATTATATTCACAGTTTATTCTGTTCATCAGACTTTTAATTCACTTGATTTTTAGATTAACTTGTTGATAGATATGTATTTGCTGTTCATAATTTTTATCTTTACCTTTTGCTTCTTCTTCCTCTTCTTAGAGAGTACCTTTCAGTGTTTGATATAATACTGGTTTGGTGTTGATGAACTCCTTTAGTTTTTTCTTATCTGTGAAGCTCTTTTTCTGCTCTTCAATTCTAAATGATAGCTTTGATGGGTAGAGTAATCTTGGTTGTAGGTTCTTATTACTCATCACTTTGAATATTTCTTGTCCCTCAATCTGGCCTGCATATTTTCTGTTGAGAAGTCAGCTGACAGTTGCATGGGTGCTCCCTTGTAGGTAGGTAACTGTTTTTCTCTTGCTGCTTTTAATATTCTCTCTTTGTCTTTTGCTTTTGGCATTTTAATTATGATGTGTCTTGGTGTGGTCCTCTTTGGATTCCTTTTGCTTGGGGTTCTGTGCACTTCCTGCACTTGTAAGTCTATTTCTTTTACCAGGTGGGGGAAGTTTTTAGTCATTATTTCTTAAAATAGTTTTTCAGTATCTTGCTCTCTCACTTCTTCTGGCACCCTCATAACTCTGTTGGTATGCTTGAAGTTGTCCCAGAGGCTCCTTACACTATCTTCCAATTTTTGGATTCTTTATTCTTTTTGCTTTTTCAGTTGAGTATTTTCTGCTTTTTTGTATTTCAAATCTTTGACTTGATTCTTGTGTTCCCCTAGTCTGCTGTTGGTCAATGTATAATATTTTTTATTTCAGTCAGTGTATGTTTAATTTCTAGGTGGTCCTTTTTCATCTCTAGTTGATCCTTTTTCATCTCCTCTTGGATCTCACTAAATTTACCCATCTTTTCTAGGAAATTCTACATTTCCTGGGGTTTGAACTCTATATCCAATCATTTGTTTTCCTCCATTTTTAGTCTGTTTCTTTGTTTCCACATTTTTGCTGCTTCCCTGAGTTGGTAGAGTAGCTTTGTGTGCTAGGTGTCCAATATAACCCAGTAGCCCTGCCTCCCCAGTTACCTGAAGTGGACTCTCTTGGTACACCCCTTTGTGGACTGTGTTTACAGCCTTGTTGCAGTTAAATTTGATTATTATTGGTATCACTGGGGGGAATTGACCTCCAAGCCAATTGGTTGTGTGGATCAGCTATGTCTACACTGGGAGACCTTCTGTGCTGGAGTCAGCCTTATGATACAAGTCTTGCAAAATTGCAAAAGCCTCTGTGTTTAGGTTGGATGGGGCAGAGTCTCAGGGCTGAGTAGACAGCACCACCATATGCAGCCCCTGGGTCTCAGTGTCCTCCAGTAATCACTGCAGCCCTTTCTGTGCACTCGTGCTTGCATGCCTCTAGACCTCTGCCTTTCTGGCTCCTCTGAGTTTTTGTGCACACTGGGGACCCATATGAGTCTGGTTCCTCAGGGTCTCACCTGAAACTGGGGTTCAGTGCAGTCGGAGCTGAATTTCAGCACAGTTGGGAGGTTCTGTCTTCCTCCCATTAGAGAAAGCCAGTGGCACAATCAGCAGTCAGCCCTCTGTGTGCGCACTAATGCTCGTGAGCCTCCAGACCTCTGCTTCTTGTGGCTACCCTAAGTTTCTGTGCACTCCTCCCTTTTCATGACAGTCTGAACTCCCCCAATATGAGTCTCGCCCAGAACTGGGTTCAGTGCAGTCGGAACTAGGATTCCATGCAGTTGGGATTTTCCATTTCCTTCTAGGCACTCTGCCACCCATCCTCTCTACATGTGTCTCTCCACACCTCAGCTTTATGCAGCTCCTCTGAGTCTCTGTGAGCCCCTCTCTTTCCTTCTAGTTGTAGAATTTTCGCTCAGCCAGCTTTCCTGTGGTTCTGGATGATGTCTGTTCTGTCTTTTAGCTGTAGCTTTGAAATTATTGTGCAAGGTAGCAGTTTAGGTGTTCCCCTGTGCCGCCATCTTGGTTTCTCCCTGAATGATAGCTTTGCTGGATAGAGTGTTCTTGGTTGTAGGTCTTGCTGTTCATCACTTTGAGTATTTCTTCCTGCTTCTGTCTGGCCTGCGTAGTTTCTGTTGAGAAATCAGCTGACAATCGTATGTGCTCCCTTGTAAGCAACTAACTGTTTTTCTCTTGCTGCTGTTAATATTTTCTTTGTCTTTTGCTCTTGGCATTTTAATTATGATATGTCTTGGTATGGACCTCTTTGGATTACTTTTGCTTGGGGTGCTCTGTGCTTCTTGGACTTGTAAATCTATTTCTTTCACCAGATAGGGGAAGTTTCCTGTCATTATTTCTTCAAATAGGTTTTCAATATCTTGCTCTCTCTCTTCTTCTGGCATCCCCATAATTTGGATGTTGGTACACTTGAAGTTGTCACAGAGACCTCTTACACTATCTTTATAGTTTTGGATTCTTTTTTTTCTTTTTGTTTTTCCAGTTGAGTGTTTTTTCCTTCTTTGTATTTCAAATCTTTGACTTGACTCTTGCGATCCTCTAGTCTTTTGTTGGATTTCTGTATATTATTCTTTATTTCAGTCAGTGTATGCTTAATTTCTAGTTGGTCCTTTTTTATATCCTCATGGGTCTCACTAAATTTATCAGCCTTTTCTAGAAAATTCTTGAAAAACTGTGGTTTTGAACTCTATATTCAGTAGTTTGCTTTCCTTCATTTCTTTCATTTGTGGTCTGTTTCTTTGTCTCCACAATTTGGCTGCTTCCCTCTGTTGATAGAGTCGCTTTGTGTGTGAGATGTCCTAAAGGGCCCAGTGGCTCAGCCTCCCTAGTTACCTGAGGTGGGCACTCTTTATGCACCCCTTTGTGGGCTGTGTGCACAGCCTTGCTGTAGTTAAGTCTTGATTGTTGTTGGTATCACTAGGAGGAATTTATCTCCAGGCTAATTAGCCATGAAGATCAGCTATGTCTATGATGGAAGAACTTCTGTGCTGGAGACACCCTTATGGGGCAAGACTTGCTTCAGTGGGGCTTTGTTGCTCACTGAGTCTGCCCCCTGAGTGTGTCCCTTATGGATCTGAAGAGTAGTAATCTGGATGGTCCTACTCTGACCCCTGAGTACACTGGCTCTTGGACCTTCAAAGAAGTGTTAATTTAGCCTCTGCCTGAGGCCACCCAGGAAGTGCTAATCTGAGAGTTCTGCAGATTCCTCTTCTTTGTTTGGGTTTTGGAGGTGCCCAGATGAGACCAAGCTGTGAAGCAATGCAAGCTGCTGTGGGGTCTTGGGGTTTCTTTTGGATTATCTGGGTCTCTCTGACCTAGCTGCAGTTTGTTAGATAATTTTATATTCTAAGGGCCAAGTCATTCATATGCAAAAACCTCTGCACACTGCTTGGATGGGGAAAATAGAAATGGCTGACCTTCAGCCCTGCCCTAATAGGCCCCAGGTCTCAGTGTCCCAGGCTAATCACTGCAAGCATCTCTGAGAGAAAGCTGCCCTTGAGTTCCACCTGATGCCAGACAGTCCAGTTTCTCCCCTTATGAGTCTGGGTCCCCAGAGTCTAGCCCAGAACTAGACTTCAGAGCAGTTGGGAGCTTGTGTCTCCCTTCCAATTGAGAAAGACAACCACTTACTCAGTTGACAACTCTTTCTGGGTGCACACCTCTGTACCTCTGGACTTTACTTTTGCACCTCCTCTGAGTCTCAGTGTACTTTTCTCTTTCCTTCTCGTTGTAGAATTTCCACTCAGCCAGCCTTCCTGTGATTCTGGATGATATCTGTTTTGTTTTTTAATTGTAGTTTTGAAGTGATTGTATCTGGCAGCAATTTCAGGTGTTTACCTATGCCGCCATCTTGATTTCTCAGAAGATGAAGACTTTAACTCATCTAAATATACTAACTTTACCTTCCTTTCTGTTCTCCTCTAAATTTATTGGTTAAATTGTTACTTTCAGTTGTATTGACAAAATTTAAAATGTTAATGAATATACCAAAACCTCTACATTTGATTTTGTTTTAGACACTATTCTTTGATTCATTATTTAGAAATACCTCTACACTACTTTTCATATTCTCTCCCACTGTTCCACTTTCCATCTTCCATCTACTTTTTTTTTTGCCAAAATTTTGCACTGATATTCTGTTCTATAATTATAATTGTGTATTAAATTTCTTTCCAATTGTTTTATTCCAAATATTAAAAATAAATACATTTATATCATGATTATAAATATTGCTTACTACAGAACTAAATGGTATATGACATCCATGAAGAAATAAATGTAATGTTATCTCATCAAATGTGTACTACTTATACAAGAAAATGTCCCAAGTGCCAAGGTCAATGGGAATCTCTTTTAAAAAATATGCCTTATATTGCTTAAATTAATGATATATTTTAGTGTATTTTGCTTTTGATTCATGATTGTTTTATACTTTTAAATTTTTACTGGATTCATATCTGTATTTTCTTTTTTTTGTTAATATATATATTATTGTGTATTTTTTTTCTTCTTTGAGAAGAAGACTACCATATTAGCATGATATTTGGATCTTTTAGCTTCTACTTAAACCATAATATTTGTTGAATAAAATGTGTTATTTTTAAAATAATTTTTCTCTGGGATCTTCGAATAACAGGCTTTAATTTATGTCAAGTGATATTACTTTAATTGCACTTTGTAGTAGTTTCCTTGCTTCTTAGAGCCCATGTCTTCCTATTTTCTAGATTCCTTTTCATGTATTAAAGTATATTACAATTTTTTTTTCATAAATATGTATGGTAAGTAAACCTATAGTCTTCCATGTCTGAGCATATCTAATTTTCCTCTTCATTGATAGTTTTTCTGGGTATAGAATTTACCTGGGGCATCTACTAGGTAGACATGGACCTCCTGAATTATTTCTCTATGTTACTTAAAAAAAAACATATTTCCAGTGTTTGTTCTTTTGCTGTACTTTTTCATATGCTTTTCATAATATTTTCTTTTAACACTTGGATTTGTTTTTAGATGATCTTTTATTTTATTTTATTGAATTAGAGTTGACATTCCATATTATGTTAGTTTTGGTATAAAACATAGTATAGGACATATAATTTTTTATTTCTAATATTTATTTTAAAATTTACTTTATTGAGCCCCAATTTAGTAGTAGCCTATTCTTGTTTTTTTAAGTTACATTGAGCATATTTTTTATTATTAATAGTAAAATCTGACTTTCTCTGAGGTTAGGTACTCTCTGGTCCTTCCCCACTTTCCTCAAACATTTGCTGATCCTTGGCTGTCTTTTCAGATTTGTGAATTAGGCACAGAGATGTGTGGCAGAAGACCAGACAATTCTGGTGAAGGTGAGCTAGAAGGGAACGTCAGAGAAGGAAGACTTGAGGAGGAGAACGGAGTGGAACTGAGGAGGAAGGCCCTCGTAGATTCTTCTTCCCCAAGCTCTGGCCAGGTTGTGATGCTCGAATTATCCCAGAGCCAAAGCTGTTCTGTTTTTCTAGAAATAACATAGCTACTGCAATTGACTTAACTTTGTCAAGTGTCAAGCCTTGAGGCCAAAACAGAAAAAAAAAAAAAAAGACAAAGAAATAAATAAGGCAAAGCTGCCTAGTTAAGGCCTGGGGGAGAGTGCCTTGTTTGTGTCTCTGAAGTTCCTCTCCTAGAGCAGCTGCCTCCCTATCTCCACTTCCTTGTGCCTTTCTGCCTTAGCATTCAAAATGTGCAGCAGTGTCCTCCAATTGGGAGAAAACCTTCCTAGTACTTATGATGCTCTGCGGGAGTGTCTGGAAGGGCTATGCCGGTGTTGAAGCAGGCCGGGTGCCTGACTGGCTGAGAGCTTCACTCCGGGGTAAATCCAGCCCTAGCAGCTCTGTAGGAGGAAGCTAGCTGGACCAACTCAGAACAGCCCTTGGAAGAGGCAGCCTAACTCACTACAGAGCCTGCTTTAAAGAGGGAGTCCTGCTATTGGGGAAGAGGCCACATTCCCCGCAGGGCTGACATGATGGAGAAAAATAATATTTTGGTAGAGAAATGACACTTTTTTTTTCAATTCCAGCACTTGTAATTCTAGCATGTGGCTGAATGAGATGGTTTTCAGATGAAAATGAAGTAACTGGAGCTAGCATTTAAGTTATATGCACTGATACAGGCTCCTTCAGCACCTACTTCCTTCACTCTTCGTGGCCTCCTCCACAGAAGGTATGTCTGCATTTCACATGTCACAGCCACAGTCTGAATGCTGGCCTGGCTGGCTTTAGAATGCTTTCTCATGAACATCCACCTTTGTCAAAGTACAGAGCACTTGTCAGCACTGTCTCAAAATCCCCCTTGACTATAATTAGATTATTTCAGGTAAATTAGCTTCCTTGGGCATTAGATTTCTGATCTGTAAAGTGGAGATGATAATATCAATAGTATCAACTTCATGATCTGTTGTGTGGGTTAAATATATCTGTACAGCTCAGTACATGCCTGGTCAATAAAAGCTTGTTTAACAAATGAATAAAAAGCAATAATAGTTTATAGAACATCTGTTTCCATATGAGAGGGATTCTCAACATTGGCACTGCTTAAATTTTGGATTGGACAAGTCTTTTTTGTGGAGGGCTGATCTGTACATCATAAGATGTTTAGCAACATCCCAGACCACTACTCACTAGATGTGAGTAGCGATCCCCCCACCCCTACAATTATTTTAACCAAAAATGTCTCCGGACATTGCCAAATGTTCCATGAGAAGCAAAATTGCCCAACTGAGAATCCAACCTTAGAGGGAATGTGTTCTGCCTGGGACAGCATGTAAATAGTGGAAATGGTCAGTAGAAAGATGGTCAATAGACTTTGTGGGACACATGGTCTCTGTTGCAATGACTCAGCTTGGTCAGTGGAGCACAAAAGCAGCCATAGATACATGAACTGCTGAGTTTTACTGTGTTCCAATAAAGCTTTATTTACAGAACCAGCTGGCCCACCTGCTGTCATTTACTATCCCCTGCAAATGTAGAATAAGCAGCAATGTAGCACTCCTGTTAGATGTGTCCCACTGTTAGTGTGCCATGCAGCGTGGCTCTGGCCTTACATGTAGGCAGAGGGACTTTTTCTACCTGTAGACTGGGATAAGGCTCTGGGAAGCCCTCTTCCTCCTAGACTAGATATGATCTCTGCAACATCACTGTGGAAGGATCATCTGTTGAAAGTTGAGCATGGCTTTGACCAATATCATCATTCTAGAAGAAGCCCAGAAGATAAAGCTGTTTTCAGTGTGGACCACCTACATATGAAATAGTTTTTCCATTTAGAGGAATTTTTTGTGTTTTTTTTAATTTATCTTTATTGTTGAAAGTATTATAGATGTTTTTTTTTACCCTTCCCTTTCCCCCCATTGACCTCTTCCACACCACTCATATTCTCTCCACAGGCCTTCACCACACTATTGTCTGTTTATGGGCTATGCCTATGTGCATGAGTTCATTGCTTAATCCTCTATTGTCACTGAACTTAGAAGGATATTGGAGTGAGGTAGGGGAACAGACAGGTATATAAAAAATATGCATTAGAGCCTCTGAACACAAACTCGGCTGACTTCTCAAATCTACCTGTAAAGAACATATCCAGTGTAGACTGAAAAGGAAATGGCACAGGGTCAACTCTATTATTTGGCAAGGGTGTAATTAGGCTTACAAATGGAACTTTATTAATAAGGAGAACTGAGAGCCTTTTCTAAATAGTACCCTACAACCATCAGCTTAGCTGCCTGCAGGTTAAAGCATGCCCCTTGTTATTAAGATAATGCTCTACAAATCTATAGGACACAACAGAACACAAACATTGACTTGCCAAGAACACTCCTGCAGTGCACAGTTAAAATCCTTGCTAAGTGCAAGCAAAAGCATGGTAGATTGAAAGTAAGGAGTCAGAATTAGATTTGTTTGGGATCCACTGCTTTCCTTTCTTTAACTCAGATCTTCCTCTCACAAGGGGTTTGTTGTAGCTTCTATTACAGATTGGAAAGACAATGAGGTGCTAGCTTCTTTAACAGATTGGGAAGACAATGAGGTGCAAGCAGTAGTCATGAGAAGATTCAAGGAAAGTTCTATAAAGGGCCCAGCTTAGCTGTGAGATCCATTTTGTCTGTTTGCTCTACCCCTTATTTTTCTCTGAAACTTGGTTGTGATGGCTAGAATTTTTGCAACCACTCTATAATCAGAAGTCTGGATTGCTGGCAACACTAACTGCTGTTAAGTCCTGCATAGTCTATCCTTGGACCTATCATTATAGGAATAAAAAACAGACATCCTTAAGGACTATTTTGAAAGTCTGCTGTAACAACTGCCGTAACTTAAAGATAATCACAAATTCTTTTTCACTTTTTCTATAGAAAAGTAGACTCTCTTTCCCTTATCTTAAAATTTAGGTTTGCCCCATGGCCTATTTTGATCAACAGAAAGTACCAATAATGTATTTTGGAGGGCTGGGCTTTAGGAGATCTGCAGCTTCCACCCTTGCCTCTTAGAACTTCCCCTCTTAGAACCCAGCTGCCATGCTGCAAGAAGCCCAAGTTATGTGGTAAGACCACATGGAGAAAAGCCTAGACACTATGACCAATATCCCAGCTCTGCCCTCTTCTGAGAGCCTCCACTGATATGCAGCCATGTAGTTGAGTCTTCTAGGATGTTTCAATCCAGTCAAGACTCCATATAACTGCAGCCTTTGCTAATACCACATTGAGCCTAAGAATCACACAGCTGAGCCCAGTCTCACAGATAACATCACTAGAGCAGCAGACATGTGGGAGAGTCCTCTTGGATGTACCAATCCCTCAAGTCTGCAGATAATTGAAACCCCAGATGACACCATTGGGAGCACAAGAACCACAGGCTAAGCCCAGTCAACCCACAGATTTATGAAAGTTAATAAATGCTTGCTGCTTTAAAGGCACTCCAATATGGTTATTGAAAATATGAACCATTCAGAGATAGAATTAAGATTGCTGCTCTGTACAAGTAAGAAATCTTGAAAAACATCAGAAAAACTAGCATCATTAATAATTAACAAACATGGTGGCCTAATTATAAGCCTAGCTGAATATTTTGAAAGTTCTTGAACTAAGAAATATTTGCCTAAGCATGGCACATCTTTACATCTCTGGGCTGACAAACAATGAAACCATCCTGCAGATCTACCAGCATGACCTTGGGAACACATGGCACCCTCCACCCACAGAAGAACCTCCTGCTGATGAACTGATGGATGAGAATACACAGCACACAAAGAAATACAATGTATGACTTGCAGTACAAATAGTGGTGAAAGATCACAGCACAAAATAATTGGCAATAAGAAAGACAAAAAGGACTTTACAATTATTATATTTAAAAGATTAAAAAAGGTAAAGATTAATTCTGTAAGGTAATAGAATTCCTATGAGAAAAAAGTAAAATAGTTGAACAAAAAAGTGGAATTCAAGAAATGAAAAATAAATTAATTGAAATTTAAGAAGTCTCAGTGGATATATTAAACAGTGTAACTATATATTCAAAGAATTAGTGAATTTAAAGCCAGATCTGAGAAATCACTTAAAATATAATCTAATACAAATAGCAAAAGATGTACAGAGGAGAAAGAAGTTAAAAGACACAGGAATTATACTGTGAAGTTTCAACACTGGTCCAATGAAGGAAGAGAATATAAAATGAATGTGGTGGGGTTGTATAATTTTTCCAGAAATAAATATCTGAGTCCTTGAGTTGAAAAACTATTGAGTCCCATATAATAACATTCACTACACAACTAAACTGTTGACGAAATGATATATGTATATATATTTGTTTGTGTGTGTGTGTGTGTGTGTGTATAAAACTATGCCTTTATTAGAAAACAATTCATTTTCCCTTATTTCTTTTTTTTTATAATTTTAACTGATGATACAGGTGATCTTTAATTTATCTTCTTTGCTTTTTCTGGCCCTTTCCCCCATATCTGTGCCTTTACTCACTATGTGTCCATTATGAAGAATGCCAGTTCTATTGCCAGGGCCTGGCAGAGCGCTCACTTCCCAGAAGCCTCCTCAGAGCATTGCCTCTACTTTCTCTACAATTTTCCAGCACAGAGACTGCTCACTTATGTGGCTCTGAGTCCACTGGCTTTTTAAATGAGCTCTTTGGGAGCTCTTCAGGTTGGGAGCCTCAGGTTGTATTTCTCTGGGCTCCCTGGTGACATAATATGTTCTCAATAAATGTTAGTTCATTAATCGATGGCTAAGCCTCTAAAGATCGATGACAGTCATGTTTGGGAAAATCAAAAGCATAACAATGGGGAAAGTGTGTTGACACCTCTTAGGAAAGCATGATGTCACAATCACTGCACCTCCACAGACATAATAGACACTACTACTATTACTACTGCACCATCACCACTATTTCCATGACCACTACTATTAGCACCACTATTACTGCTAATGTCCAACAAAGCTCTCAAAGTGGAAAATGGAAGGCTTGGGTAGAATTGTTCAGTGACACTGTAGAGCAAGACAACTACTGAGTGCTTGTGGTGAATGCAGGTAGAGGGGAGAGTTCTGGAAAGGCAGAAGAAAAGTGAAAATTATAGAAACAGCTCCTAGGGCAATGGAGACTAAGGAGAATATAAACAAATGGGCCTACACCAAAATAAAAATCCTCTGCACAAAAAAGACACCATCAACAAAACAAAAAAGCCCATTGCATGGGAGAACATATTTGCCAATGATATTTCTGATAAGAGTTTAATCTACAAAATTTACAGAGAACTCATACAACTTAACAAAATGAAGATAAACAACCCAATAAAAAAGTAAGCAAAGAGCCTAAATAGACACTTTTCTAAAGAGGACATACAAAAAGCCAAGAGACAGATGAAAACATGCTCAAAGTCACCAATCATCCAAGAGATGCAAATCAAAACAACAATGCGGTACCACACCTGTCAGAATGGCTATCATCAACAAATCAACAAATGACAAGTGCTAGCGTGGATGTGGAGAAAAAAGGAACCCTCCTGCACTGCTGCTGGGAATGCAGACTGGTGCAGCCACTGTAGAGAACAGTATGGAGTTTCCTCAAACAATTAAAAATGGAGCTTCCATTTGATCCAGTGATCCCATTCCTAGGACAATATCCCAAGAAACCAGAAAACCGTTCAAAAAGGAACACCCCTATGTTCATAGTAGCATAATTTACAATAGCCAAGATTTGGAAACAGCCTAAGTGTCACTGTGGTGATGGTGCAGTAGTAATAGTAGTAGTGTCTATTATTTCTGTGGTATATCTACACAATGGAATACTATGCTGCTATAAAAAAGAAGGAACTTTTACCATTTGCAACAGCATGCATGGAACTGTAGAGCATTATACTAAGCAAAATAAGTCAGATGGAGAAAGATAACTATCACATGATCTCACTCATATGTGGGATATAATGTTCAACATAATTGATGAACAAGAATAGATCCAGAGACAAATCGTAGGGCAGGGGAGGCGTTTAGAGAGCAATAAAAGGACTTGTATTCATGTATATTAGCATAACCTATAGAAACAGAAACTGTGGTGGTGGGGACTTGCCGGGGGTGGGAATGGCTGGACCAGGGCGAGGGGTGTTAATTGGGGGAATTGGGGGAAAAGGAGACATATGTAAAACTTTACACAATAACAACAACAACAACAAAAGAAAAGTGAAAAGAGTAGAGCTGGAGAAGAGAGAATAGTGTAAGAGGAAAAGAGAGAAGGTCTCAGTCATTCCCTGATGGGTAGAATGCTTGGAACAACAAAATTAAAATAAGGCAAAAACCCTCACAAAAAATAATGTAATGAAATTTATTCCCTCAGAAGAAAAGGCACTTAATCCCCTCAGTCTTATAGAAGATGAATGTTCAAGAGAAGCCTAATGAATGGCTCAGAGAAATAGGGTTGTCAAGTCCATAAAATGACTTCCCTAGAGATGTAGCTTCGTTCTTTCTGTGACCCAAATTTACTGGAATAATTGGAAACTATTTTAGAGGTCACAGACACCAAGATCCTTCTCAGAATACAGCTTCACATCAAATCTGCCTGGATAGGAACTAGAGTTTAGTGGATTTGGCAGTTTGGGCTAAGCCAAGAGTTGAGTATTTTGACCTTTTCCCCTAACATGATGAAACCGGAGAAAAACTTGGATCAGTATCACAAGTAGATTTGTCATAAGCATCAATCCTTAATCACTAACCGACTGAGTTCATTTCCATAGCCCCCCCTTTTTTTTTACCATCTTCAAAGGAAAAATACCTTTAATCCAAAATTTCTCTAATATCCAGGATGAAGTTTCTATCCTTTTATCCCTTCAAAGTCAGACCATTCTTTTCTTGGTTAATTTATTAACTGAGCTTTCTATATTGTGTGTGATGGCTTTTGATTCAAAATGTCCTGCTGAACACAGCAATCTGTCTAGCTGCTGACTTTTAACTTCCTGGCTCAATCAATCACAAAGCACCCTCATCCATCTTGGGCTTGTCCTGAATTACATTTGATACCAGTACAACCTTATCTTTAATAAGCTCACCTAGGTAATTTGCATATAACAAACAAATTAGGTCTTCCAGTGATTATTTATAGGCTGCAAAAGCCATAAATCAATCTAGAAATATCCTACCACTAGAAGCCTCTGGCTAAATAAATTCCTTCTCTTAAATTCAATTTATTCTTTAAAACTATACAGTTCTATCTGTCATCTACAATTAACAGTTAGATTTAGATCAGGAATAAACTCATGCTACTATTTTGGATGGTTTGACATCAGTTCTTTTATTATTTTAACCATGTGATCACAAGTTTGTGATGTTTCTCTGTTCTACTTTAATGGGTCAGCTGTGAGTATATGTGGGATGGTATAGAGCAGAGTCATTATGGGACCTGGATTGTCCATCTATCTCTGACAGAGAACTGTTAGTTTTGAGTAATTAGTCACCATTGCCTCAACTTCCCCACTCTAAATTGAGGGGGAAAGGGCCTTTGCATAAGCTTATAGGAGTCTATAAACTCTTGAAATGACATGCAACATTTTGAATATGTTTGTACATGTTTTTCTTTTTAGAGAAAGATCCATAATTTTAATTAATCTATTTTTAACATCCAAGGGTTAAGAAATTCCAGATTAGAGCATATTCCATTTCTATTTCTATTTATTTATATAAAAATGTGATTATTATTTTATGTTCTCTAGAGAGATTTTTATTTTTCTAAAAGTCATAGTTTAATGTACTTGATTGTACTCTCTAAATTGAATGCACCTGGACATCAGGTGTGAGGAAGGATGGGCTTTTGACAAACTATTTTGGGATAATTTGCCATGTGAAAAAAAAAATTAAATCCCTACCTCACACCATATGCAAATTCCAAATATATTAAAAATAAATGTGAAAAGCTAAAACTAAAAACTTTTAGAAGATATGCAAGAAAACCCAACTGTCAGGATTTTTAAAAAATAAAACAAAAATGACATCATAAAGGAAAACATGGATACATTTGGCTATAGTTGCAAACTTCAATATTCTCAAATACTTCTAAACAAATTTTAAAAACTTACCACAAACAAAACCAAAGTATTTAAGAAATGTATAATTCACAAAGTATTTATATTTTAAATATAGTAACCTTTTCTTTTTCTACTTTAATAAGAAAAAGACCAGAAATTACAAAATGGGGAAAGGTTTAAAGAGACAACATAAGACAGAGTTATTATGAATGGTCTGCCTCTGGCATTCAGATCCCTTCATACTCAAAGATGCCCTGCCATTTCTACAGCCTTTACTTATACTGCTATTTATTTGAAAACTTATTCTGTCCCATTTGCTATGGTTATCTATTTCATCTGGACAACTCTTTATGTTAAGTCCCTGACATAAGCACTATGTTTTAAACTTTTAAATATATCATTCAGACAGCCCCTAGCTCATCACTATATTCAATATATGCCACATATATATTTAAAAAATATTTAAACATCTCTGAAATTGAGGTGCACATTACAATCTATGGCATTTGACATCATCAATCAGATAGCATTTAAGATAATTTGCCTTTAATTGCACAAGCATGAACTTGGCTATCACTATCCTCACTTCAAATGAGTTATGAGATTGTCGATACTGCACTTATTGAGTTTAATGCTATTTAAATATATTTTAAAAGATTACACTATGACTTGACATTCATACAAAAATTATAGTGAAGGAAGATGGCATGGGAACAAAATAATGGGACAAAAAAGCAACCACTCTTCATTGACAATTCCACATCTTGCAAAATAAGAACCAAGTACTTCATGGGATCTCAGAAAGAAAGGAACCCATAAATGCATGGAGGTGTGAAAAATTCTGTCCCTGAGAAATGTGCAAAAGGGTTGCCTATCATAGGCCAAACAATGCAGTCCAAGACAAGAAAAATTTCTGAGCCTCAAAGGGAAACACAGCAACAGGGGCTGCTATAATAATTTTAAGCTGCCTCTTATTCAATCAAGAAAATATCAGCATAAAACTTAAAGAATGCATGTTAGCAGCTCAGAAGAAAATTTCTGATTTAACAGTGGAGTATCTTTAAGAAATATGCCTCATCAGTGCACTCGATGGCATGGAGGGTGACACTGTGGAAATAAACATCAACACCAACACTGACTCTCAAGTCAGATTCTGAATATGAAGAAATTTTAGAAATGTCCTAACTATTTCACTTTGTGTGTGTATGTGCAATAGTGACAGTTGATAAAAAGTCTGGGCAAATATATCTAAAAGGTATCTTTCATTGAGTTTATGGAATATTAAGTATTAAAAAGTCATTGTGCTATAGTTATATATAAGTAAAGATGCAATCTATAGTTAGTTGAGATAATAGAAGTGACCATTTTCATTAAATTGTAGTTTACCCTTTCACTGAAACAGAACTAGCCTTGTGAATAGCTTTGATGGAGAGAATGAAATGGAAATACTGAGTCCAGGCTCAACCTTTAAAAGATTACTGTTTTAAACTTTTAGTCTTTTGGAACGCAGACACTATTCCATAAAAAGCCAGTCTAGACTCCAGGAGAAAAGAGGCCATGTGGGGCAGGAATGAGGCACCTGATGATTGCCAGCATCAGATGTCAGATCCACGAGAGAGGACTTGCTGGGTTTTTCAGCCCCAGCTGAATGCAGTGCAGGAGTCATCTATCTCACGTAACACTACATGGAGCAACCAACCAGCTGAGCCCAGCCAACCCACAGAACTGTGAATGGTATTATTTTAAGAAACTAAGTTTTTGAGGGTGCTTTTTAATGTAACAATAGATAACTGAAGGGGGTTATTGCCATCACAAAACGTCAAATATGTAGTATTGGCTTTGTAGCAGAATACCAAGAGGAGGCTGTCCAGGCAACAAGGAGATAGTAAAAAAAATCAGTGGAAAGGTTCTTCATGAAGTCAGAAAAATGGCCAACATTCAGTATGGGCATTGCTATTGAAGGTTGGGGCTGGGGGCAAAAGGAGCAATATATGTAGTAGCAGAACTATGAACAAGAATGGCATCTGAGGTAACTTGGAAAAAGTTTACCAGGTAAATGTGTGGAACTAGCTAAGAATATTTTCAGGCAGAATGTTCAAAATTATCAAGTAGCTTAATTTATTTTTTAAGAACTTTTTAATTTTTATTTATTTATTTTTAAAATTTCTTTATTGATTAAAGTATTACATATGTGTCCTTATCCCCACACTGCTGCCCCCTGCCCTACTCATGCCCTCACCCCCCTGGTGTCTGTGTACATTGGTTAGGCTTATATGCATGCATACAAGTCCTTTGGTTGATCTCTCCCTCATACCCCGACCCTCCCCTACCTTCCCTCTGGATCTGTTTTTATTCATCAGTTTCTGTTGTTCATTATATTCCATAAATAGGTGAGGTTATGTGATATTTATCTTTCCCTGATTGGCTTATTTCACTTAGCATAATGCTCTCCAGTTCCATCCATGCTGTTGCAAAGGGTAAGAATTCCTTCTTTTTTACAGCAGCATAGTATTCCTTTGTGTAGATGTACCATAGTTTTCTAATCCATTCATCTGCTGATGGGCCACTTAGGCTGTTTCCAAATCTTAGGTATGGTGAATTGTGCTGCTATGAACATAGGGGCACATATATCCTTTCTGACTGGTGTTTTTGTTTTCTTGAGATATATTCCTAGAAGTGGGATTACTGGGTCAAATGGGAGCTCTATTTTTAATTTTTTGAGAAAACTCCATAATTTCTCCACAGTGGCAGCACCAGTCTGCATTCCCAGCAGCAGTGGAGAAGGGTTTCTTTTTCTCCACATCCATGCCAGCACTTGGCATTTGTTGATTTGTTGATGATAGCCATTCTGACAGGTGTGAGATGGTACCACATTGTCATTTTGATTTGCATCTCTCGGATGATTAGTGACTTTGAGCATGCTTTCATATGTCTCTTGGCCTTCCTTATGTCCTCTTTCGAAAATTATCTATTTAGGTCCATTGCTCATATTTTGATTAGGTTGTTTATCTTCCTTTTGTTAAGTTGTATGAGTTCCCTATAAATGTTGGAGATTAAACCCTAATGGTTATAACATTGGCAAATATGTTCTCCCATGCAGTGAGCTTTCTTGTTTTGTTTGTGGTTTCTTTTGCTCTGCAAAAGCTTTTTGTTTTGATGTAATCCCATTTGTTTATTTTCTTTTCAGCTTCTATTGCCCTAGGAGCAATATCAGTGAAGAAATTGCTTCACCATATAACTGAGATTTTGCTGCCTGTGGATTCCTCTAGTATTTTTATCGTTTCCTGTCGTATGTTTAAGCCTTTATCCATTTTGAGTTTATTTTTTGTGTATGGTATAAGTTGGTGGTCTAGTTTCATTGTTTTGCATGTTTGTGCCCAATTTTTCCAACACCATTTATTGAAGAGACTGTCTTGACTCCATTGTATGTTCATGTCTCCTTTGTTAAATATTAATTGAGCATAGTGTTTTGGGACGATTTCTGGGTTCTCTATTCTATTCCAAAGGAAGCAGAGTAGCTCATAGTAAAAAGAAGGTTTTCGACTTCCGGTTTTCTACAAACAGGCTGAAAGAGATACTTATTTCTTGTAAAGGTGTAGCCAAGAGCCCAGAGGAATCAAAGAACCAAACCCCAGAGGAAGAACTGGTACTAAATAAAAATACATTCTCTCCCTCATGTTGAAGAACTGACAACACATACCCAGCTGGATTTCAAAATTACTAAGGACTAGTTAATCTTATCTCTCTTTTATGCATACATGGTAAAATATACATAACATAAAATTGGCCATTTAGCCATTTTAAGTGTAAAATTCAGTGGCACTAAATACATTGACATTATTTATTTCCAGAATTTTCTCATCATCTCAGACTGAAACTCTGAATCCATTAAACAATAACTCTTATCCTAGCTTGTTTGGCTAGGTGGATAGAGTGTTGGCCTGCAGACTGAAGGATCCCAGGTTCGATTCTGGTCAAGGGCACATGCTTGGGTTATGAGCTTGACCCCCAGTAGGGGGCATGCAGGAGGAAACCGATCAATGGTTCTCTCATCACTGATGTTTCTGTATCTCTCTCCCACTCCCTTCCTCTCTGAAATTTATAAAAAATATATTAAAAAAACAATAACTCTCCATTTTTCCCTCTCCCCAGCCCTGATAACCACTTTTGAATCTATAAAGTTGACTGTTCTAGTTCCTCATATAAATGGAATTATGCATTATTTGTCCTTTTGTGTCTGGCTTATTTCACTTAGCATAATGTTTTCAAAGTCTATTTATGTTCTAGCATGTAACAGAATTTCATTCCTTTTTAAGGCTGAATAGTATTCCATGGTATGTACACACCACATTTTGTTTATATATTCATCCGTTGATGAAATTGGCTTGTGTCTACCTTTTGGTGAATGTGAATAATACTGTTATGAATACTGGTATATAACAATCTGTTTAATTCCCTGCTTTACAATTTTTTTAATATACATAACTGGAAGTATAATTTCTAGATCATAGGGTAATTTTATGTTTAATTTTTTTGAAAACTTTCATATTGTATTCTGTAGTGACTAAATTATTTTACATTTCCAGCAGCAATGCCAAATGTTCCGATTTTTCCTCCCCTTTTTTTTTCTTTCTTCCTTCCTCCCTCCCTCCCTCCCTCTCTTCCCTTTCCTTTCGTTCATTCTGAGAATAGACATTTTAATTGGTGTGAAGTGGAATCTTTTCATTTTGTTTGCATTTACCTGATGACTAGTGATGTTGAGAATATTTTCATGCACTTAGTGATCATTTGTAGATTTCTTTGGAAAACTGTATATTTAAATACTTTGTCTATTTTTAAATGAGTTGTCCTTGTTTTGGGTTGTGAAAGTTTTTTTTATCTATTCTGGATATTAATCTCTTACCTGATATATATATTTGCAAATATTTTCTTCAATTCTGTGAGTTCCTTTTTACTTTGTTTATAGTGCACTTGGGTGACCCCAAATGTTTAATTTTTATGAGTCCAATTTATTTAATTTTGTCTTTTATTGCCCATGCTTTTAAAGGCATAGTCAAGAAATCACTGCCAAATCCGAAGCTATGAAGCTTTTCTTCCTATGTGTTCTTCTAAGTGTTTTATAGCTTAGCTCATATGTTTATATCTTTAATACATTTTGAGCAAGTTTTTTGTGTGTTGTATAAGGTAAAGGCCACACTGAATTCTTTTGGATGTGTATATCCAGTTTTTTCCAACACTATTTGTTGCAAAGACTATCTTTCCCTATTGAATGGTTTTGGTATTGTTTTATAAAATAATTTGACTGTGTCTGGCTTATTTCATTTAGGATAATGTCTCCAGGTTCATTTATATGTTGCAAATGACAGGGTTTACTTCTTTTTTTTGATTAAGTAATAATTCGTGTATATAGCTTACTTTTTTTCATCAATTCACCCATCAAAAGACATATATGAGTTCACTTACATGAGAAATCTAAAAAAGTCAAATATGGAGATTGAGGGTAGAATGGTGATTGCTAATGGCTGGAGAGTGGTAAATGGGGAGAAGTTGGTCAAAGGATACAAAATTTTAGTTATGTTAGAATAAGTTCTGGGGAATCTAACATAAAACATTATGACTATAGTTAATAATACAGTATTATATACTTGAAATTTGTTAAGATAGTGGATCTTAAGTGCTCTCACTACTAAATAAGAAAAAGGTATCTAGGAAATGTGATGAAGGTATTAATAGCTTATTGTGGTAATCATTTCACAATATATACATGTATATCAAGTTGTCACATGGTACATTTTAAATAGTACAATTTTTATTCATCAGTTATACCACAGTAAAAATTGAAAAATAAAAATAACTTAGGAGAAAAAAATGGCAGCAGAATAGACAGATGTGTCCAGAGCCTTGTCACTAAAGCAGGCAGACACAACAGCTTAGGATCACAATGGGAGTGTTTGTTGGCAAGTTAAGGGACAGTTATCCTCCAGGAGAAGGTGGGGAACTGCTGGATGGGGCACCCCTAACCATGCAGCCCCACTGCCAAGGGGTTTATTCCCCCGGAGCCACCAATGTGAACACAGAGACCGCGCCATCTTTCAGGGGAAAGTGGATGTTTATGGAACACTGAAAAGCTACAGCTGTGGAACCCACTGAAAAGCCCCGGGACCCAGAACATGACTCCCTAATCGGCACAAAAACTCAGATTCAGAGGAGCTCCACATGCCACATGGAAAGGTCAGATTTCACCCGTGAGAAGGAGAGAGAACTACATAACCAGGCACATGGAGAAGAAAGACCATGGGCAGATGAAGAAACAGTCTGCATATGAAAGAAAAGCAGGCATCACCAGAAAAAGAAGTAAATGAAATAGAAGCAAATAACCAGCCAGAGAAAGAGTTCAGAGAAATGGTCATAAGGTGGCTGAAAAGAATGGAAGACAAATTCGACAATATGAGTAAGAACCAAGAAGAAATTATAAAGAATCAAGAAAAAATGACATCACTGCTATAAAGAACTCAATAGAAAGCATCAAAAGTAGACCAGAAGAAGCAGAGGACTGCATCAGTGAGCTAGAAGACAAGGTAGGAAAAAATACCCAAGTAAAGCAGCTTCTAGAAAAAAAAATTAAAAAGCAAGAAAAGAGCCTAAGGGAACTTTGGGATACCACAAAACAAAACAACATCTGCATAATTGGCATCCCAGAAAGAGGGAAAACTGAGCAAGGAATAGAAAACCTGTTTGAAGAAATAATGACAGAAAACTTCCCTGATATAGGAAGGAAAAAACCCACAAAAATCCAGGAAGCTCACAGAGTCCCAAGCAAAATGAACCCCAAAAAACTGACACCAAGGCACATTATAATTAAATTGGCACACATCAATGACAAAGTAAAAATCTTAAAAACTACCAGAGAGAAATAGAAAGTTACCTACAAAGGAACCCCCATCAGACTAGCTACTGATTTCCTAACAGAAACTCATCAGGCCAGAAAGGAATGGAATAAATATACAAAGTCATGCAAAGGAAGGGTCTGAATCCAAGAATATTGTACCCAGCAAGGCTTTCAATTAAAATTGAAGGTGAAATCAGGAGCTTCATAAATAAATAAGGATTAAGGGAATATATTACCACCAAACCAGCAATGCAAGAAATGTTAAAGGGTCTGCTGTAAGAAAAGAAATAGGAAGCAAAAAGGGAACACAGGGGTAAAAAATAAAAATGGTGACAGATCAGTACCTATCAATAATAACCTTAACTGTAAATGGATTAAATGCTCCAATCAAAAGACATAGGATAACAGATTGGATAAGAAAACATCACCCATATATCTGCTGTCTACAAGAAACCCACCTTACAAAAAGAGATGCACACAGACTGAGGATGAAGGGATGGAAGACAGTTTTTCAGGCAAATGGAAATGAAAAAAAAAAGCTGGGGTTGCAATACTAATATCTGACAAATTAGATCTCAAAGTGAAGAACATAACAAGAGATAAGGAAGGCCACTTCATAATACTAAAGGGAGCAAACCAACAAGAAGAAATAACTCTGGTAGACATATACGCGCCCAATACAGGAGCACCTAAATACATAAAAAAAAACTCCTGGAGATATCAAGGGAGAGATTGACAGCAATACAATCACCTACTGTCACCACTGGACAAATCCTCTAAACAAAAAATCAGCAAAGAAACATCAAACCTCAATGACTCACTAGACCAGATGGAATTAATTGACATTTTCAGAATATTTCACCCCAAAGCCACAGAATATACATTCTTCTCAAGTGCACATAGATCATTTTCAAAGATAGACCATATGTTGGCTCATAGACAAAGTCTCTTCAAATTCAGGAAGATAGAAATCATATCAAGCATCTTCTCAGATCACAGGGGCATAAAACTGGAAATCAATTCAATAAAAGTACAGAGAAATCATACACATGAAGACTAAACAGCAAGCTATTAACAACGGCTGGGTAACCCGAGAGATCAAGGAAGAAATAAAAAAGATCATGGCAACAATGACAATGGCAACACAACAATACAAAATTTATGGGACACAGTGAAAGCAGACTTGAGAGAGAAGTTCATAGCTCTAGAAGCCTACTGCAGAAAACAAGAAACAATGGTAATAAATTACCTAACCCTACAACTCACAGAGCTAGAAAGAGAGAAACAATAAAAGCCCAGTGTAAGCAGCAGGAGGGAAATAGTAAAGAAGAGAGTGGAGATAAACAACATGGAGACCAAAGAAACAATTCAAAATATAAACAGAACCAAGAGCTGGTTCTTTGAAAGGATAAACAAGATTGATAGACCTCTAGCCAGGCTCACCAAGAAGCAAAGAGAGAAGACCCAAATAAACAAAATCAGAGATGAAAGAGGAGAAATAACAACAGACCCCTCTGAAATACAAAGGATTGTTAAAAAATACTATGAACAACTCTATTCCAACAAAATGGACAATCTGCAGGAAATGGAAATATTCCTAGAAAAATATAACCTTCCAAAACTCAATCAGGAAGAATCTAAACATCTCAATAGGCCAATTACTATGGAAGAAATTGAAGTAGTCATCAAAAAGCTTCCAGCAAACAAAAGCCTTGGACCAGATGGCTACACAGAAGAGTTTTACCAAACATTCAAGGAAGAATTAAAGCCTACCCTCTTCAGACTATTTAAAAATATTGAAGCCAGCATCATCCTAATATCAAAACCAGATAAAGACAACACAATGAAAGAGAATTACAGGCCAATATCTCTCATGAACATAGATGCCAAAATCCTCAACAAAATTCTAGCAAATCGGATCTAACAGTACATCAGAAAGACCATACATCATGACCAAATAGGATTTATCCCAGGAATGCAAGGATGGTAAAATATCCACAAACCAATAAATGTGACACATCACATAAACAAACTGAGTGATAAAAATCACATGGTCATATCAATTGATGCAGAAAAAGCATTTGACAAAATCCAACACCCTTTCTTGATAAAAACTCTCAGCAAGGTCGGAATAGAAGGATCATATCTCAACATCATAAAAGCCATATATGATAAACCCACAGCTAACATAATACTCAATGGGCAAAAACTAAAACCATTTCCCCTAAGAACAGGAACAAGACAGGGATGCCCACTCTCACCACTCCTGTTGACATAGTACTGGAAGAATTAGCCATTGCAATTAGACAAGTAGAAAAAGAAAGAAAAGGCATCCAAATTGGAAAAGAAGAAATAAAGCTGTCCTTATTTGCAGATGACATGGTACTGTACATAAAAAACCCGAAGGAATCCATCCAAAAACGAATAGACTTAATAAATGAATTTGGCAATGTAGAAGGATACAAAATTAATGCCAAGAAATCTGTGGCATTTCTATACACTAATAGTGAAATTACAGAAAGAGAGACCAAAAAAATTAAGATACTTAGGAATAAACCTAACTAAGGAGGTAAAAGACCTATACGCAGAAAACTACAAGACACTGAACGAAGAGATAGAGGGAGATGTAAACAGATGGAAGAGCATACCATGCTCATGGATTGGGAGAATCAACATCATTAAAATGTGCATACTACCCAAAGAACTCTATAGATTTAATGCACTACCCATTAAAATACCAACAACATATTTCACAGACCTATTAAGATCTCTTCAAAGATTCATCTGGAACAAAAAGACCCTGAATAGCCACAGCAGTTCTGAGAAAGAAGAATAAAGTAGGTGGGATCTCAATACCAGATTTCAAGCTATATTACAAAGTAACTGTTCTCAAAACAGCCTGGTACTGGCACAAGAACAGACACATAGACCAATGGAATAGAATAGAGAATCCAGATATCCACACAAACTACTATGCTCAATTAATATATGACAAAGTAGGCATGAACATACAATGGAATCAAGACAGCCTCTTCAATAAATGGTGCTGGGAAAATTGGACAGATACATGCAAAAAAAATGAAACTAGACTACCAACTTACACCATACAGAAAAATAAACTCCAAATGGATACAGGACTTAAACATAAGATGGGAAACCATAAAAAACTATCGGAATCCACAGGCAGCACAATCTCTGACATATGCCAAAAGAACTTCACTAATACTGCCCCAAGGGCAAGGGAAGCTAAAGAGAAAATAAACAAATGGGACTCCATGAAAATAAAAAGCTTTTGCACAGCAAAAGAAACCATCAACAAAACAATAAGAAAGCCCACTGTATGAGAGAATATATTTGCAAATGTTGTCACTGATAAAGGTTTAATCTCCAACATCTACAGCCAACTTATACAACTTAATAAAAGGAAGATAAATGATCGAATAGTAAAATGTGCAATAGACTTAAAGAGAACCTTTTTGAAAGACTACAGAAGGAAGGCTAAGAGGCACATGAAAACATGCTAAAGTCGCTAATTATCTGAGAGATGCAAATCAAAACTACAATGCGATACCATCTCATACCTGTCAGAATGGCAGTCATCAACAAATCAACAAAGGACAAGCGTTGGCAAGGATGCAGAGAAAAAGGAACCCTTGTGCACTGTTGGTGGGAATGCCAACTGGTGCAGCCACTGTGGAGAACAGTATGGATTTTCCTCAAAAAACTAAAAATGGAACTCCCATTTGAGCCAGCAATCCCACTCTTAGGAATATATCCTAAGAAACTAGAAACACCATTCAGAAAGGATTTATGCACCCCTATGATCAAAGCAGCACAATTTACAATAGCTACAATTTGGAAACAGCCTGGGTGCCCATCATCAGGTGAGTGGATCAGAAAACTATGGTACATCTATACATTGAGATTCTATGCTTCCATAAAAAAGAAGGAATTCTTACCATTTGCAGCAACCTGGATGGAACTGGAGAGCATTATGCTATGTGAAATAAGCCAGTCAATGAAAGAGAAACACCACATGATCTCACTCATTTGTGGACAATAAAGAACAATATAAGGTGATGAACAAAAGGATAGATACAGAGGCAGTAAAGCATCAACAGACTGTCAAATTACAGCAGGAAGTTTAGGGAGAGTTGAGGCAAATAAGAGATCAATCAAAGGACTTGTATGCATGCATATAAGCATAACCAATAAACACAAGACACTGGGGGTTACGGTAGGCCTGAGAGGGAGGGGGGCGATGGGAAGATATGTATACATGTAACACATTAATTAAAAAATTTAAAAGAAATAAAAAACATAACTTAAAAATTACTTGATAATATATGTACATGAGGGTTTATTTCTTGACTCTCTCTTCTATTCCATTAGTCTTTATGTCTGGCTTTATGCTAGCAGTACACTGATTTGATTATTGTAATACTGTACTAAATTTTTAAATCAGAAAGTGTGAGTTCTCCAACTTTTTTTTGTTAAGATTGTTTTGGCCATTCAGGGTTTTGTGCATTCCAGATGAATTTCAGGATCGGTTTTTCTATTACTTAAAACAGATCATCATGATTTTGTACAGATTACATTGAATCTATGCATTGCTTTGGTAGTATTGTCATCTTAATAATACTAAATCTTCTAATTCATAAATAAGATGTCTTTTCAATTATTCAGGTCTTCTTTAATTTTTTTCAGCAATATTTTATAATCTTTTTTTTTTAATTAATTTTTTATACATATCTTCCCATTGCCCCCCCTCAATATTTTATAATCTTCATTGTACAGGTCTGTTATGTTTTAGTTCAGTTCACCCATAAGTATTTTATTCTTTTGTATGCTAATGTAAATAAAATTGGTTTCTTAATTTTCTTTTAACTGTTCATTATCAGTGTATAGAAACAGAACTTATTTTGTGTATTAATTTTTTATCCTGCAACTGTGATAAATTTACTTATTAACTTACTGGTGGAATCTTTGGATTTTCTATATATTAAGATTATAAGATCTGCAAATAGAGACTATTTTACTTTTTTTCTTTCCCAATTTGGATACTTTTTGTTTCTTTCTCAGGCTAATTGTTCTGGCTATAACTTCCAATGCTGTGTTAAATAAAAGTGGTAAAGACAGTCATCCCTTTTCTTTAAATCTTTAATTTCAGAGAGTAAGGGAGAGTGAGAGAGAGATAGAAACATTAATGATGAAAAATAATCATTTATTAGCAAGAAATATTCAAAGTGAAGAAAAGTAAGGACCTACAACCAAGATTACTCTACCCAGAATGGCTAATATTTAGAGTTTGAAGGACATATAAAGATCTTCCAGGATAAGAAAAAGCTAAAGGAGTTCATCACCACCAAACTGGTATTACATAAAATGTTAAAGGGCCTTCTTTAAGAAGAAGAAGAAAATATAAATAAAAAATATAAACAATAAAAAAGCAATAAATTCATGCATACCTACACTGGGGATTGAGCTTACAACCTGGACATGTGCCCTTGACTGGAATAGAACCCAGGACCCTTTGGCCTGCAAGCCAATGCTCAATCCCCTGAGCAAAACCGACTAAGGCAGTCATCCTTGTTTTGTTTCTTGTCTTAGAGGAAAAACTTTAGTCTTTTACAATCTATGTATATAAAAGCTTAATATGCAAAGTGTCCCCTTTGGAGTTTGACTGATCAGAGTTTGATCACTCACTATGACATGTGCTGACTACCAGAGGGCAGCATGGAATGAAGGAAGGCCCCACCCAGCATCTGGCAGCTGCTAGGGACCCTACCTGTGCATGAATTTCGTGCACTGGGCCTCTAGTCAAGTATAATGCTCGCTGTGGATTTTTCATAGAGTCTTTATTATGTTGAGATACTTTATTCTTTTTTTTAAATATATTTAATTGATTTTTTTTACAGAGAGGAAGGGAGAGGAATAGAGAGTTAGAACCATCGATGAGAAAGTGACATTGATCAGCTGCCTCCTGCACACCCCCTACCAAGGATGTGCCCGCAACCAAGATACATGCCCTTGACTCTGCCCCATCCAATCTGTGTACTGAGGCTTTTGCATATGAATGGCCTGGTTCTTTGAAAACTAAACTTACCTAACTAACTGCAGCTGAGGCAGAAAGACCCAGAACATCCAAAAGAAGGTTCATGGTCCCATAGCATCTTGCATTGCTTCACAGCTGGGCTTGATCTGGGAACCTCCAAAACCCAAACAAAGAAGAAGAATCTTCAGATCTCTCTGTAGCTCCTGCTGGATGGCCTCAGGCAGAGGCCAAATTAGCACCTTCTTAGAGATCCAAGAGCCAGTGTACCCAGTGGGCAGAAGGGGACCATCCAGATTACAACTCCTCAGATCCATAAGGGACACACTTGGAGACAGACTCAGTGAGTATCAAAACCCCACTGAAGCAAATCTTGCCCCATTAGGGTGTCTCTAGCACAGAAGTTCTCCCATCATAGACACAGCTGATCCTCACAACCAATTGGCCTGGAGATCGATTTCTCCCAGTGAGACTAACAACAATCAAAGATTAACTACAACAAGACTGTACACACAGTCGACAAAGGATGCACCAAGAGTGTCCATCTCAGGTTACTGGGGAGGCTGAACCTCTAGGCCCTATAGGACACCTCACACACACAAAGCCATTCTATCAACTCATGGCAGCAGCGAAAATGCAGAGACAAAGAAATAGGTCACAAATGAAAGAAATGAATGAAAGCACACTACTGTATATAGAGTTCAAACTCACAGTTACAAGGTTTTACAAGAATTTTTCTAGAAAAGGCTGATAAATTTAGTGAGACCCTCGAGGATATGAAAAAGGACCAACTAGAAATTAAGCATACACTGACTGAAATAAAGAATAATATATAGAGATCCAACAGCAGACTAGAGGATCGCAAGAATCAAGTCAAAGATTTGAAATACAAAGAAGCCAAAAACACCCAACCAGAAAAGCAAAAAGAAAAAAAGAATTCAAAAATTGGAAGATAATGTAAGGAACCTCTGAGACAACTTCAAGCATACCAACATCAGATTTATGAGGATACCAGAAGAAGAGAGAAAGCAAGATATTGAAGAAATAATGACTGAAAACTTCCCCCACCTGGTGAAAGAAATAGACTTAAAAGTCCAAGAAGTGCAGAGAACCCCAAGCTAAAGGAATCCAAAGAGGACCACACCAAGACACATCATAATTAAAATGCCAAGAGCAAAAGACAAAAAGAGAATATTAAAAGCAGCAAGAGGAAAATAGTTAATTACCTATAACTGTCAGCTGATTTCTCAACAGAAACTATGCAGGCCAGACGGGAGTGGCAAGAAATATTCAAAGTGATGAATAGCAAGAACCTACAACCAAGATTACTCTACCCAGCAAAGCTATCATTCAGAATTGAAGGGCAGATAAAGAGCTTCACAGATAAGAAAAAGCTAAAGGAGTTCACCATCACCAAACAAGTATCATATGAAATGCTGAAAGGTATTCTTTCAGAAGAGGAAGAAGAAGAAAAAGGTAAAGATAAAAATTATAAACAACAAATACATATCTATCAACAAGTGAATCTAACAATCAAGTGAATAAAAAATCTGATGAACAGAATAATCGGTGAATATAATGGAATCAGGGATATAGAAAGGGAGTGGATTGACAATTCTAGAGGGGAAAAGTGTGTGGGGGGCATGGAAAGAGACTATACAAAAATCATACACCTATGGATGAGGACAGTTGTGAGGGTGGGATAAGGATAGAGGGTGGGATGGGAACCAGGTGGAGGGGATCTATACAGGGAAAAAAAGAGGAACAATTGCAATAATCTGAACAATAAAGATTTTTTTAAAAAAGAAACATTGATGTAGTAGTGAAACATAGATGGACTACCTCCTATATACCCCCTACCAGGGATCAAGCCCAGAACCTGGGCATGTGCCCTGACTGAGAATTGAACTGTCAACCTTTTGATTTATAGGACAGCACTCCAACCAACTGAGCAATCCTGGCCAGGGGTCATGTCTTTTTCTTGTTAAATTTACATGCTAGAGAAGAAAGAATATACATTTTTGGGGTATACAATTCTGGTTATTAAATTCTATTTCTGCCATTTATAAGCTACGAGGCCATGTTAAATGATTTCACTTTTCTGAATCAAGGTTTACTATTTTGTAGAATGAAGATAATAATTCTGACACAGGTTTTGGGAGTTTGAGATATGCTAATTTGCAAAGTTGTGTCCATATGTATATCTGCACAACTTACACAACTGCATGATTTATACTACTGATCTATTGTGTAAAATGTAATTCTTAGCACACAATAGGCATATGAATGTTGGTAATTAGAGGACTCTTCTTCTTCAATGAGAAGGGTATTCTTAGACATTGAAATGTGATCAGATCTTTAAGGAAGAAAGCTAAACAGTATATCTTCTGGTTATGTCGGAGATCTTTTCCTAAGGCATGATGTAATGTGATTTTCGTCATAAATTGTAACCCACCTATATAAACACCTATATACATGGAGTACAGACACAGTAGTAATGAAGTAAAACAGTAAAAAAAAAAAATTAAAGAAAGATAACAATTCCTGACCTTTACTGGTGGTAAATAAATAATAAAAAACATAAAGCACCTATGTACATATGTTGAAATGATGGAACTTTATATATATACATATATACATATATATATATACTAGAGGCCTGGTGCATGGAATTCATGCATCAGGGTGTGTGTCCCTCAGCTCAGCCTGCACTCTTTCCAATATGGACCCCTTGAGGGATGTCCAACTGCCCTTAAGAGATTAGGCCTAACTGGGCAGTTGGACATCCCTCTCATAATCCAGGACTGCTGGCTCCTGAATGCTCATCTGCCTGCTTTCCTGATTGCCCCTAACTGTTTCTGCCTGCCAGCCTGATCACCCCTAACTATTCCTCGGCAGGCCTGGTCACCCCTAACTTCCTTTCCTGCAGGCCTGGTTCCCCCTCAATTGTCCTTCCATGCAGGCCTCGTTGTCCCCAACATCCTCCTCTGCCAGCCTCATCACCCCTAATTGCAATCCCCTGCAGGCTTGATCAGCCACAACTGCCCTCCCTTGCAGGCCTGGTCCCTCCAAACTTCCCTCCCCTGCTGGTCATCTTGTGGAGGCCAACTTGTGTCCATATAGGAGAAGCCAACTTTGACCACATGGGGGCAGCCATCATGTGTGCTGGAGTGATGGTCAATTTGCATATTATTCTCTTATTAGATAGGATAGAGGCCTTGTCCCTGGGTGGGAGCCAGCTGATTTGCCCTGAAGGGTGACCTGGATCAAGATGGGGATTCCCTTGAGGTATGGGACGGCCTGGGCAAGGGGCCTGTGGTGGTTTGCAAGCAGGCCATGCCCTGACCCAAATGAAAGCCCTGGTATCTGGGATTTATTTATCTTCTATAATTGAAACTTTGTAGCCTTGAGCAGAGGCCACAACAGGCCAGGATCTTGGCTTTCTCTGTTGCCAAGGAAACCCAAGCCTCCTCCTCACTCCATGGCCACAGCTATTATTGTTGGGATTTATTTATCTTCTATAATTGAAATTTTGTAGCCTTGAGCAAAGACCAGAAAAGATAGAAAGCTTGGCTTCCTCCATTGCTGGGGAAAAGCAAGCCTCCTTCTTGCTCCATGGCCACAGCATCTTGATTGGGTTAATTTGCATACTCACTCCTGATTGGCTGGTGGGCATGGCTTGTGGGTGTAGTGGAGGTATAGTCAATTTGCATATTACTCTTTTTTATTAGATAGCATAAATGGGAGATGGCAACATAACCACAAAATGACATAGGTGGAGTCTGATGTAACCCAAGGACTGCCAATAGGACTGTAATAGCAAATGACAAGTTTGGGTTCTTAATTAATTAAATTAATAACATGAGGTTATGCTTGTAAAGGGATTGGAGCAGGTTTTTCTACACAGAAAACATTAAATAAATGTTAGCTGCTATTATTGTTGCTGTTGTTGCTACAGCTGTTATTATTTGGACATGTGGCATAACCTGACATCCATTGTGGTCACACCAAGGAGAAAGTGTTTGCCAGGTCTTGCTTTAGTTCCTGGTACCCTCATGTTGATAAACCATCTTTGGGACTATTCTCTTCCTTAGGGGACACAAATAATACCACAACTTGGGTCCCATTTCCAACAGATGCATCTGTTTTATTCTGGCATTCTCAATTTGCCATGCTTCCTCTCCACTTTAGAAGATTTTTCTCTTTGAAGTAATCAAATGGCTTTATTATTGTTATTACTAGAGGCCTGGTGCACAAAATTCGTGCATGGGGGGATGCCGTCAGTCCAGCCTGTAAGCTCTTCAATCTGGGACATCCCTCTCACAATGCAGGATAGCTGGCTTCTAACTGCTCACCTGCCTTCCTGCCTGAGCACCCATAAATACCCTCCCCCCCCGCCAGCCTGATCACCCCTAACTGTTTCTGCCTGTCAGCCTGATCGCTTTTAACTGCCTTCCCCCCACTAAGCCAGCTTGGTTTTCCAAAACTGCCCTCTCCCTGCTGGCCTGGTTGCCCCCAATTGCTCCCTCCTGATAGCCTAGTTGCCCCATGAAGCCTGTTGTTCAGTCATTTGGTCATCCTTCACTAAACCCCTTGCCAGCCTTTTTGCCCCACAAAGCCTGCTATTTGGTTTTCTGTCCATTTGTTTCAATCATGATGGCCCCTGGCTTTTTATATATTAGGATTGCCTAAAGAAGTAGGTTTGGAGAAATGTTTGACTGCTAAAACTAAAATGTTCCTAAGAATTTTTTACTTTTCTTCACTTCCCTTTTTCTCTTTTCACTAATTTGATAACCAACCATTTCTAAGGAATATTTTAAAAACAAAATATTTTACACTTTGCTTTATCTAAATTTAGTCACTTATTTTTTAGTCCAGGCATCTTTTGAGTGTTGGTTTCATGCTGACATATGACTTTTGACATGGAGGCTCAGACTTCTACAGTCTTCATCTTTGACTTTACTCTTTTGCTCTGTTGTCAGAGTTTCATATGTCTTATGTCTCTCCCTCTGCGAAGTAACTTGGGTGTCTTTTGCTTAGTGGTACCCTTAGATCTTTGTACTTTTAGCCCAATTTCTAGGTGTACCAAAAGAAGTAGTTATCTACTGCTGCATAATAAATCATCCCAATGTTTAATAACACAATAATAATTATTTATTATATCACAGTTTGAAAGGGTTAGAAATTCAGAAATTGCATGATTGGGGTTGTTTTGAGTTGAGATCTCTCATGAGGTTACAGTCAGATATCAGTTGGGGCTATCATCATTTGGAGGTTCAACTGGAGCTGGAGGCTCCAATTCCAAGGTGGCTCACTCATGTGGCTGACAATTTGGTATTGGTTATTGATAAGAAGCCTCAGCTGCTTAGCATGTGGGCCTTTCCACAGAGCTTTTGAGTTTTCTAACAACATGGTGACTGATTTTTCTCAGAGCAAAAAAAATCCAAAAGAGTAGGGCAGAAGCTTCAATACCTGCTGTGACCTAGTCTAGGGAATCAATCATCCCTTCCTCTAATTCTGTTAGTCATAACAGCAGGCCTCTAAGGAGACTACACAAAGGAGAGGATAATAGCAAATACTAAATTATTAGAAACCATACTGATACACCACCATCATGCTTCATTGAGTTTTCTAGAATAGGTCTAAATCTGAAATACTGACTAGTTTATCTATCAACTACAGATTTCAGAGGAAAAAGTTCTCCTGTACTTTATGTAGGTACCTTTCTCCTTGGCTTCAGAACTGTTATTCTTAAGCAATGGTTCTAGACTTGATTATTTTATTTATGCAATCCTCACAAATCTTTCTTATTTTAAAAAGGAGTAAGGAAGATGGGGAAAAGGAAAAAAGAAAGAGGAAAAGAGGTAGGAATATGGGAGGGAAAATCCTACCTAAAGTTTTTTATTTTTGTTCTCAAAGAATTCTGGAGTTTCAATTGTCACACTGAAGATAACTATTTTCAGTATTGTGTTTTTAAGGACAGGACTATTCATGATTTCCAAACTTATATTCTGTTCTCTATTGCTTACATAAACTTGTTACTTGGTGTTTTTGACAGGTTCTCATACTGCCTCCATGAAGTGACAAGAGTTGTTTTTACAAATATGGTCTTCTTAGTTCAGATCCAGTTTGTAGACACAGACAATATTTAGTATTCCCCATCAAATACAGAGAATGTCTAGCAATTAGAATTTCTGTGAGTGCCTGCCCTGCAGATACAATGCTTTGGGAAAAAAGCATGTATTTGCATTTTAAAACAATGGTCCACAATTTGTTTTTTCCTTTTACTAAAATGGGCAGGTTATTTCTAGATCATGTCTCTTCATAAAGCATATAGATGTTTTCAATGGAGTAACCTAAAGGGGGACAGCTCAGGCTCTGGTGTTTGAACCTGAGTGTGAATGATGGTTCTGCCACTTATGAAATCAGGGGGCATTTGTCAGGTTATTTAAATTCTCTAGGTTTCAGTTTTCTCATCTATAAAATAATGGTAACAATAGAACCAACTTTATAAGGGTTGTCAGTTCAACATTGGTCCTCATACCCATGCTAAAAAACTGATTTTGGAATAAAGTCTAAAATAACAGAGTCACTGTGTTAATGTGTAAAGTAAAATGGTATAGGTGAAAAGATTATGAAAAGCAAAGACTACTTACTGTGTTCTAAAAACATACCTACATGTATTTTTTCTGTGGATTAATTCAGACCATTACTATTTGGTGAAAAAACAAACAAACAATATGTCACAATACTAGATATATCCAGTTCAAAATAGCATGGATAAACTTCATCCTAGACATAATTTAAACTTTTAAAATATTAATTTCAACACTTAATAAAAATCAATCTTCACTTTTTAAAAGAAATATTAGGTCTCTATCTTTGATGTCTTCATAGATCCAGAGTATTCTGTAGTAGTGGGGTCCTCTTTTGATGGAATAATTGTATCAGTTAAAAAATGGGGGGAGGCATGAATCTTAACTAGATAACTATTTTTATTTATAAAACATGCACAATTTCTATGGTAGTAATATATTCAATACATTAAGAATACATACAAAGAATAGAAGGTTATTTAATGAGTGAATAAAAATAGTGGTTGCCAATATTTTCTCTGCATATTATAATAGATTATCTTGTCCACATGATGGGATGTACACATTCTGCTTTGGAGTTCACTGCTTACTCTTAATTGAACATAAATAAATGGTTGATTAAAACAATAATGAGATACTACTATCTACTATCAAAATGGCTAAAATCTAAAACTGATGACAGGAAATATTGGTGAATGATGTAGAGGAACTTTTATTCATTGCTGTTAGGAATGCAAAATAGTATAGCCACTTTGGAAGGCAGATTGACATTTTTCAAGAACTAAACATAGACTTATCATATGATCCAGAAATCATGTTCCTAGGTGTTTACTTAAATGAGGTAAAATGTTATGTCCACACAAAATTACAATTACTTGTAATTGCCTAAACTTGAAAGCAACCAAGATGTCCTTCTATACATGATAGTAAAAATCATCTATGGTAATCCATACAATGAAATATTATTGTGATGAAAATAAATAAGCTATCAAGCCTCCAAAAAATAAAGAAAACTTAAATGCATTTTGCAAGAGAGAGAAGTCAATCAGGGAAGGCTACATGATGTAGGATTCCAATTCCATGACATTCAAGAAAAGGCAGAACTGTAGAGAAAATAAAAAGATCAGTGGTTGCGGGTTTCAGATGGGAGGGAAGTTGGGTGGAGAAATGAACAGGTGGAGCACAACACATTTTTTGAGCATCAACACCATTCTGTATGGCACCCTAATGGTGGCTGCATGGCGCCCATTTGTCAAAATCATAGCATGTGTAAGACAAAGAGTGAGCTCTAAACTCTACTTTGCTTAATATAAATGTGTCAATAATGGTTCACCAATAATACTAAAATTGCCACAGAAATGAAACATGTTAATAATAGGAGAACGTGGGTGAAGAAAAGCGGGACAGGATAGGGGAATTCTACTTACTTTCATACTTTCAGTTTTTCTGTTAACCTAAAACTGCTGTAAAAAATAAAATCTATTTAAAAAGCATGGACTGTAAAAAAATCATCTGGCCGGCAGGGTTTGGCTGTCATCATTTGAGAAGGATGACAGATGCCACCAGGCTGACATTTTGGTGGACCATGTTTGCAACACAAGAAAGAGAGAACTGTGTTTTTCAAACACTTTATTTCAGCTAAAAGATTGGATTTCCTTTCTAGAAACCCTTTATGGTTTTTAAGTAGGACAAATGCAAATTTGGGATCCCAAACTTACAGGCCTTGAGCAGCTCACATAACTGTGTCTCAGCTTCCCGATCTCTAAAATGAAGATCATTGTTGTTCTCAGGATACTATAGGGCAGTGGTTCTCAACCTTCCTAATGCCGCAACCCTTTAATACAGTTCTTTATGTTGTGGTGATCCCCAACCATAAAATTATTTTTGTCGCTACTTCATAACTGTAATTTGCTACTGTTATGAATCTTAATGTAAATATCTGTGTTTTCTGATGGTCTTAGAAGACCCTGCTAGCTGTTAGCGACCCACATGTTGAGAACCGCTGCTATAGGGATTAAATAGAGGAGAGCTTTGTAAAAAAAACTAGCCAGCAGTAGATACCTAAGAGTGAGTGTTTCTATTAAGGAAATCCAAATAATTATATCCTAAGAACTATCTTTACTTATTCTATCTTGGATTCTACAGTTATTGAAATGAAAAATCATGATGTCTATTAAAAATTCTCTCAATGATGCTAAACTTTACTGAAGCATAGGCAATAATTGGGAACTGTAATAGTTCTAAGACATGCAATAAAATGAGGCCAACTTAAATAAAAAGAAATTACCTCCTGGCTTTTTTCAATTAATTAGCATACACACTTTCAATTATTCATACCTTAGAGAATTCATTTAGGCAATCAGGTATCCTATAAATATTCATCTTATTTACCTTCAGCATCCCTGTCATTAGGACTGGAATTGGCAGTATTTTCTCAATACATTTCACAACTCGTTGCTTTGAAAAAAATTACAGTATCTGGGATTAAATTTGTATGTCATTAATGGTGAGAATGACCTGCCACCTGCATGCTGATTACCAAGGTGATGCTCTGTGTGCTTGTCATCTCCTGGTTTCAGACCCCGTCATCCACCTGAGAGATGTGAGCTCTCTCTGCACCCCGATGGGCCTGCAGAGGTGCCATTCTGATCATTGGCCACTAGCATGTGCTCTTGAATAGTTTTTCCTGGAGTCGGCCCTGCCCACAGGAACTAGGAGGCTACATCTCTGGTTCTAATTTGCGCAAGAGGCAGAAAGAATGTGATTTGTAAATGTGAAAGCATTGTGCTATCAACACAGACAGGGCCTCCTATAACTAGGCTCTTCGAGATACGAAGATTGGCCTCTACAGCGTTCATGAAGGGGATCTGTCATCAGGATCCCCTACTGTGTGGGACCCTGTAAAAATGAAAATGCAGGGCTACCGTTTCAAAAATAAAGAATTTCCAGAGGGCAACACTGGTGCCCTACCCACTGTGATACCCTGCCCCAACGCCCAGGCTACACACCACTAAAGCCAGCCCTGTGTGCAATACCCTGCGTATGCGCTCCCTAATTGCCCAGCACCGGACAACAGAACAGATCAGTGGCCCTTGTTGGTTATTAGGAAACCAGTTTTGCAATAGCGATACTATTTCTTGTGAACTTATTGGAACTAAGCCCCGTACAAGGCTCTAACATGATCTGCTTCCAAAGTCTCCATTTTCCAGGTAGGGAGACTGAGGTTTAGAGGTGGATGACTTACATGGAGCTTCTACCTGACTGACTTGGGGTCAAAGCCCAGGGCATCTGTCTGACTCCAGAGCCCATACTTTTCCTGTGAATCGTGTCGCTTTGCAGAGTTGGGACTTAGGAAGATCTGAAATGCCGCACATGCAGTTTGGTGTTAACTTTTCCATGTCTAATATTTTACTTACCTTTAAAGATTTTGCCATGCTTCTCCGCTCCCCTCACCAGGCCCTACATTGCCACTTTCCAGCATTAGGAAACACCGCAAAAAATAAAGAATTACAGAGCAAATTACAAGTGTGGCTTCCACCTTTTGCCCTCCAGGCTACAGACAAAAGCTCTTTTCATTGTGTCAAAGGGATACAGTCAGCTGAACAGTGTAAACTAGCAGGACCATTTAGTTTCCAAAGAGAAGCCCAGTCTAAACTTTTTTGATTCACACTTGAAATAAATCAATATGGTGCAGGACGGGTCATGAAAGACCCTTTGAGAAAGGAAAGGTCTTCAGCATATGGGGTGGGGGACATCTCCCCTTAACTTTCCCACCCCCCAAGTTGTGTAAAACCAGTGGCAGGGTGGAGTGGAGATTACAGAATGGACTCTTGAAAGTCTTTCTTGCTTAATTGTAAGGAAACAATTCCAGAAAGTCCTCACCTTGGGAAAGGAAGACCTTTTTGTTTGAAGCTTAGCTGAGCTACATTGGTTGCCATGAAAACAGAATGAGCACCAAGGACCTTTGTACACTGTGCTCCTCTTGGAAGCCACGGCCCCCTGGCAGCCAACACACAGCATGAGTGGGCCAGCTTTCCCAGAGCTCGGCTGCTTATTAGAGTCATCAGTTAACCCCTTGCCCCTGCCTGGTGCCTACTTATTGTAATTAATTTTATGGCCCCTTTAAAAAAAAGCAAGAGAAAAGAAAAGGGAGACCTCTACATTTTATGCTACATTGCACAAGCAATTGAAAGTTGCAAGGAAAGAAGAAAAAAAGATCCAAGCACCAAATGTTTAGCAGGCATTTTCTTCTATTTTAAATGAGCAACCTATTTAAATCAATTATCAGCTCAAAATGAGCAGGCTGATCTAATTAGTCGTGGCCCCTGGTGAATTAATGAAAGGGAAGTGTTGGGGAGATGTGGGCTTTCTCTGGACTGACCACTCCAACAGGACGCCTCTGCGTTGCTAAGTCTCATTAGGCAGCATTATAGAAAGACCCAGAGATGATAGGACATGAGAATGAGAGGCATGGGGAAGAACTATTAGTTCCATCAACAGAATGACTGAACATTGCATGGAGAATTTTCAGCCTGTGTTACCAGGCAGTGATCATTACTCTTTGATAAGTAGTTCAGAATTGTAAATAAATCAATTTGTGTTTTCTTTTAAGCATGTTTGCAATGGAACGTGTATTGACTTCAGAAGAAAACATGATGGTGAGTGATGGCAGCTTAAGCCCTGAATCTTGGCACTTATAACCTCCTCCCCTTCCCACCTGGCCATGCTTCCCCCTTTATTTAATCATTGTGGTCCCTTCACATTAATATGGTTAATTAAGGAGCTAATAGAAGGAAGCAGGAGTGGGAAATATGATGAGTAATAAGTTTGTGAGTGTTGAACTGGAAGGTCTCAAGTTTCCCAGGATTTTTTAACACATTTTTTGAGTATTCCTTCATGCAAGGAAATAGCTATTTGCTTTTTGGGTTATGACATTTCTTCCTAAATGTTAACTCTCTGGTAAATGTTACGAGTGTTTACAGTTTGGGAATTTGATGTCTGTTACTATTGGGGGCACTTCTTTCTAATGGAAATTTCATGGGCCTTGAAGTCAGGCAGACAAGCTTTCTGCTGAAGTGTGCAACCTTACGGAACTTTATTCTTAACTCCAAGTCTCATGTTTTTCACCTATAACATGAGGGTACTCTCACTTAGCTGTTCTGAGAATGGGTGGCAGGTGTAAAGTGGCCACTATGTGACTCCACCCCTCTCCTCCCTCTCTTGGAAGAGGGCACCAGGATGTTTTGGCAAAGGGCAGAAGTGACCTTGGGTTTTTCAAAATAATGCAATAGGGTGTGAATTTCTCTGTGCTGATTTTCACTTGAATGAAGTCACTTTTTCCAGGACTTGACTTGAAGGAGTGATAAAAATGGTCTACAGGTAACCACGCTCTTGCTTCCAATTAAGGCTCCAAAAATGCTCTAGCTGTTTAAGGGATGAAGCCAACAGACATTTCTGAATAGAAAAACATTCATGAAAGCTAAAAAGAACCTTATTGTCATAGGTTTTTAGGGGGCCAATCATTATGAGGTGGGGAAGTTGGCTGAGGGTGTTCAGGCTGCTGGAGCTGAGCCTGTGTTGGAAGGAGGTGAAGGCCTTGAGGAAGTAATCCAAGGCATTCTACTGGGTACGGGAGACAACTCTCCATAACTCTCTACCCAGTACTCCTTCCCACCAGGTTTTTTATTTCATCATGGTCAGAGAGACTTTAGAAATACTGGATACTCTTTGAACTACAAGATTAATATGTTGGCTTATGTGGCAAGATGCTTCTTTGCAGCAAAACATCTATATCCTTTAAGTCATTTCTAAGAACTCTCACTCTTTTATCAATAAAATGGCCAGCAACATTGGACTTTTCTGAAATCAAAATCTCATTGTTTTATGACCATGGGGAGAGATCACAGCTCTTTTCACCAAGCACCCAACCTCAGTAATCAGAGAAATACTGTTCCCTTTATCATCCATTGTTTTAGGCTGGGAAGTTTTGCAATATGCCTTGCTGAAGATGAAAGTGGTACATTTGGAAGATGAGAGAAGACTTTGTAAAGTCTCATGTAAATTGTGTTTTGACTTTGTGGGGCAAAGAGTGGGCGTGGGAACATTCAGGAGGACAATATGAAGAAATGCTGGAAATAATTTGTTATTTTTAGAGACACAGAAAGACAAAAAAGAAGGGAAGAAAACTCTTTTGCAGCCAGGAAATGCAAACTTTGTAGTTTATCATAGTTTCAACATGGGTTCTTACAATGATTTATTCAATTAACCTCTTGCCTGGAAGCCCCCCTCTTTAAATAACCAGAATCTGAGAACAACAATTATAACTTTGCTAACGAGAAGCTGGGTAACTATTAAGTATTTAAAAATCTTACTATTGGAGCCTGGTAATTTTTAAACATATAATTACCTCTTTTATTATACTTTGATTAGATTAAAATTAATGCATTATTAAGTTATGATATGTTCAACCATCTAGACCTCTGTATAGACACAGATAGCAATTCCATTTTATTCCTCTTCCCCAGGTCTAAGATAATTAAATTCCCTTTAATTATAATTTACTAAAAAGCTTCACTTTTGCCACTATTATGTCTTTTGAACTTTGAAATTTGAAAAAAAAAAGGAGGACCTTAAAATGGTCTTTTACAGGAGAAATGAACTGTCAGCGAATTCAGGCAAAATTAATTATTTCAGCTTGATAAACCTTTTCATCTATTTGACTCCTTATACAGAAAAGCCAATTAATAATGTCAAACATGCTTTGCCTCCAGGGACCTGCAAGTCCTAATGAGTCTGTTTACTGTGGGGTGGCTAGCAGAATGAGCTTCATGTAGAAATTTTCTAATCGCGCCACACCTGTCAAGCTCAGTCTCATTATCTGTGTACCAAGGGCAAACCTCATTTTGTCAGTAGTAGTTTTCCAAGAACTAACAGATGCCTGGGGGAACATGCAGGACTGTCCGCCAGTAGACGAGTCACTTAATTACCAATCAGAGCAGCCAGGGTGAATGCCTAATGCTCCCTAGTCCCTACCTTCTTGGTCCCAACTCCATGCGCCAATCCTTATCAGAGTTCTGGAGCCTCGGTCCTTCTCAGCGCCAGTGCCCACCGCCAGGACCCCTTTCGCATCAGTGCTGGTGCCGGGAGGCAATGATTGATGAGGCGCTTCTGAAAACAGTGATTAATCAAAAGTGTTTTGTACCACCAGCGGGCCAATCTGAGGGGCTAGAGGTCCACCTGCTCGAGAGCTGATAATTGTTCAGTGGTTGGGGGCGGAGCCTGGAGGGAGGGCATGAACACAGCCACCCTAAGTAAGCCCATAGACGCCCTCCCACCACTCATAGGCCCCTCTGACTTGCAAGAAGCCCAGATATGTAGATATTTGCAGCAGACAGAGGCCTGACATTCTAGAGCACACACATTATTTTAGAACAGCTCCGAATCACCTGGGGATCCAGTTCAAATCAATTTCTGACACCGTGGTCTGGACTTGAGAGTTTATGCTTTCTAACTGGCCCATGCTGTAGGAATGTGGACCACAGGTGAGGCCAGGGCTGAGATCAAAGCCTTTCCAGGCCTCAGAGTCCCACCTCCCAGACCAACAGGCAGAGGGGTTAGGGGAGATCAGGCAGGCAGGCAGAGGCAGTTAGGGGCCAGCATTCCTGGATTGCTAGAGGGATGTCCGACTGCCAGAAATGTTACTGATGATGAAGTTCCCCCCTGTTGCCTTTAGCATAACAGACCATCTTCTTCATGGCACTCTGTGATCCAAGTCCTCCTCCTTTCCCATCTCCACCTCTCTAGCCTTGGAGTCCTCACAGTAGCCTCCTGGAGCCCCCAGGGAGCACGCTGCTTGCTCTTGCTCTCCCAGCCTCTTTCTTGGCCAGTCCCTTCCGTTTTCCTTCAAGACTGCTAGGGCTTTGCCACTGACAGTGCCTTCCCTAACTTGCCTCCCCAGCCTCCCAAAACCCAGTGGCCCCTCGCCTGTGTCCCCCTGCCCTCCGGATCTCACAGAAGTCCACATTATTCTCTCTTGTCTGGATCCATTTCCTCCATCACTTCTGGGGCTTACTGAGGGAAAGTGTTTCTTTTGCCTACTGTTCCTGCCCATCCCTAATTGTCTCCAGCACCTGCCTTCTCCTGAGCCACTTCCTCTACCTGAATCACAGAACTCTTACCACTCTTACAGTAGCTTTCTCATTCCTGGTTTCTCTGATTCTGTATCTTTCTTGTCTAATCCATTCTTTACCTTGTCTGCAGAATCAAACCTAAAATTGAACTAAGCTATGCTGACCACCGTCCCTCCCCAACACCTCAAAAGCTTAAGCTTGCCAGTTTACCCACCTGGGGCAGAGATTATGCCTGCTGCCAGTTCTGAGGTTTGGGGATCACACACTACTTCAGTCTCTCTTTGAAGAGCATGTGACTTGTCTTGGTCCAGACCCATAGCCTGGAGGTAACCTTATAATGCTGCCCCATGCCTGGCCACAAGGACTGAGATTGGAAAAGCAGCCTGAAGAGGCAATCAGACTCAGAGCTAAGTCCTGAATACAAAATCAAAGCCTGCCATTTATGGGCAAGTCATCCATTCTTGTTCTGGCTCAGTTTCCTCTTCTGTGAAATTGAGGGATATCTAACTCACCTGTCATGATGTGGATTGGAGATACAATTTAGTGAACAGTGGATATTGATTACTAATTATTGCAATAACCTGTGAAAGGGTTTTGACATTGGATGAGTGCTGTCCATGGGTAAATCATCTGCACACTGTTGTTTTCAGTTTATTTACAATGTTCTTCCTCTGTCCTCTCTGAGCAGGGCAATGTCACTGAGCCACTTGTTGAGGTCTGAAAGACATCAGACAGTTCACATAAAATTAGACAGTGGGCCTTGAAGAAATCAAACACAGTTAACCTCTCCTTTCAGATACTGTGTATCTGATTTGGTCAAAGCCTTCTAATTTCTTAACCTAGGGAGAGAAAGAAAAAAAAGCTGGAAAATAAAAGTGGAGTCTGCTTGATTCTGTTAACACTCTATTGGATAGCTTTTTATGTTGACCTGTTGAATGCTGGGCAGAGAGATGGTGAGAGCTGCAGCACTCTCCTGTCTTATGCCCATGCTTCAGCCACACTGACATTGTTGTGTCTCCCTTAGACATGTAGACTGTTGGGCACCAGAAAATATCCCCAGGCAGTTTGCAATACTTAAAAAAAGTTTTGAGAAATATTTCAATCTGTTGAAAAGGCTTAGTCCATTCTTTCCATATTAATGTCAAGTTGTTTACCAAATAGTGCATCTTTAATTTTATAATGATAATCAACAGAGAATTACATTTTGATTTGGAAAAACATAATTTTAGAGCTGTATTTTTTGGGCAAAAGGTTTTTATACTGTATTTTCCAGGAAAATGCCTGAGCCTGTCTTGAGGGAAAGAACCAATGAGGAGGTGGAACCAAGATTCCACATCTAAGTTACAATGAAGTCTGCTAGTATCTGTTTTATATATTGGGGTTGTATTAACATTTTATATAAAAATGTTGGAAACCACTTTTAAGTCAAATTTAAGTGATAACAAGGATGTTCAAAGCTTGTGGTTTTAGAGTTCTCAGCGCCACATGCTTGGGTACCATACTTTGTTCATCATGCCCCAATGCAGAACTTTCATTGGCATCCCACCAGTAGCTTCAAAGAAAAGACAACAGAGTCAACAGGTCATTGTACTGACATCATTGCTGATCAATAGCCATTGAGAAGGCTGTCTATTTGGTCTCCCTGTCTGTTTCACCAGGAAGACTAGAGAAAGAATGGAGCATGTGTAGAGGAGATAGCTGGTCCATTTTATTGACATTAGGGTGGCCAAGAAAGTTCTTGTGGTTCCAAGTCTCTTTCCTCCATTATCATTTTAGTATTGCTAAGTGCCCTTATACATTTTAATGGAGAATTTGTTTATGGAGTCACTCAAACATTGGACATCTTCAAATTGCTCTGTAGACTTTATTTGCACTTAGAACATTGGAAGGTCTATAACTAGGAAAGGGTATCTTTGTATAGTAGAAAACCATAGGTTTGGGACATAACAGAACTGTTTTTTTTTAATTTTGTTCTCTCATTTACCTTAGAAAAGCTAGGTACTCCTAATGATCTATTTCTACAGACATTTCTGGGCAAACAGAATGCTTTCAATCCTTTTTTTTTGGATGAAAAAGAATATCTAAGCTTGATTGAAAGCAAGCTTATGTTAGTAAAAATATTTTAAGCCCATCTAAAATTCAGTGGGGTATCTAATAGAAAATAATATTTCAAAGTGGAGTTCAATTCAATTCAATGAACTTCATTATTCATCTACTAAGGATCTATCTTATACCAAGTACTGTCAAAGGTACAACCAGGGCTACATATAGAAGTAAGTCAAACATCTATCCTACAACAGAGATAAGCAGACAATAGCCAAGTAGATATTGTCACCCAGACAGGAGCCAAATCCATTAGAACATTTGAAAGGAACACATGCTTCCATTCTTTCCATTCACAATGAAGGAATGAAGGTCCTGAGACAAGGAGACCATTATGAAAAGGTGAGATCTCTTGTCCTTCAGGCCACAGCATTTTTTATTCCACATAGGTATCAACTTAAAGGACACAGTATCATGCCTCCTGATGATTAGGTTGGCACTAATTACATATTTATTTATGCATTAAGTCAATCCTTTTCTAGTAAGTCTGGAAGATTTCCCCTCTTTATAAAAAGATGTGATTGGAGGAGAATCCAAGATGGCGGCATAGGTAAACACCTACACTGCTGCCTCGCACAACAATTTCAGTACTACAACTAAAAGACAGAATGTACATCATCCAGAACCACAGGAAAGCTGGCTGAGTGGAAATTCTACAACTAGAAGGAAAAAGAGGGGCTCACAGAGACTCAGAGGAGCTGCAAAAAGCTGAGGTACGGAGACGTGCGCGTGGAGAGAGCAGGTGCCTAAGAACCTGGCTGGTTTTCTCTGGGGGGAGGGAGACGGAGACTCTCAAGGGCATTGAACCCCTTGTCCTATGACACTAGACCCCAGATCCAGCCAAAACTCATGCGGGGGAATTTGGACTGTGAAAAGGGAGAAGTGCACGGAGGTTTGGGAGAGTTGCAAAAGATCAGAGGCCTGATTGCGCACACGGCACTGCTCACAGAGGACCAACTGCTGATTGTGCTGCTGACTTTCATGAGTGGGTGGGAGACAGATCCTCCCAATTGTGCCATTTCTGACTCCAGTGAACCCAGGTTCAGGGGAAACCCTGGGGACCCAGACTCATATGGTCCAGGAGCACAGGGGAGCCAGAGGAGCAACAGTCTAGAAGCACTGGGAGAGCACACACGTTTCTCACATGGGGACTGCTCCAGGGATTATCCTGTCACATGAGACTTAAGGACCGTGGAGGCGGGGCCAACTGGAAGGCAAGGTGGTCCCTTAAGCCCTGAGACTCCACCCATCCCAAGCTCAACACAGAGGCTTTTGCAGTTTTGCAAGTCTGCTATCATAAGGCTGAATCCAACACAGAAGTTCTCCTGGCATAGTGAAAATGCCGAGACAAGGGAAGGGATCACAAACAAAAGAAATGGAGGAAAACAAATGACTGGATATAGAGTTCAAAACCACGCTTTTAAGGTTTTTCAAGAATATCCTAGAAAAGTTGGATAAAGTTAGCGAGACCAAAGAGGAGATGAAAAAGAACCAACTAGAGATTGAAAAGGTCCAACTAGAGATGAAAAAGGACCAACTAGAAATTAAACATGCACTGACTGAAATAAAAAATATTATACAGAGTCCTAACAGCAGACTAGAGAAAGGCAAGAATCAAGTCAAACATTTGAAATATAAAGAATCAGAAAACACTCAACTGGAAAAGCAAGAAGAGAAAAGAATCCAAAAATGTGAAGATAATGTAAGGAGCCTCTGGAACAGCTTCAAGCATACCAACATCAGAATTGTGGGGGTGCCAGAAGAAGAGAGAGAACAAGATACTGAAAACTTACTTAAAGAAATAATGACTGAAAACTTCCCACATCTGGTAAAAGAAATACACTTACAAGTCCAGGAAGCACACAGAACCCCATATAAAAGGAATCCAAAGAAGACTACACCAAGACACATCATAATTAAAATACCAAGAGCAAAAGATAAAGAGAGAATATTAAAAGCAGCAAGAGAAAAACAGTTCATTACCTACAAGGAAGCACCCATATGACTCTCAGTTGATTTTTCAACAGAAACTATTCAGGCCAGACTGGAGTGGCAAGAAATATTCAACGTGATGAATAACAAGAACCTACAACCAAGAATACTCTATCCAGCAAAGCTATCATTCAGAATTGAAAGGCAGATAAAGAGCTTCACAGATAAGAAAAACTAAAGGAGCTCATCAACCCCAAACCAGTATTATATGAAATGCTGAAAGGTACTCTTTTAGAAGAGGAAGAAGAAAAAGGTAAAAGACAAAAAATTATGAACAACAAATACATATCTATCAACAAGTGAATCTAAAAATTAAGTGAATTAAAAATTTGATCAACAGAATAAACTAGTAAATATAATAAAATCAGGAGCACAGAAAGGCAGTGGACTGATAATTCTCAGGGGGAAAGTGGTGAGGGGTGTACAGGGAGAGACTGGACAAAAATCATACACCTATGGATGAGGTCAATGGGAGGGAGGTAAAGGTAGAAAGGCGGGTAGGAGCTGGGTGGAGAGGAGCTATGGAAGGGAAAAAAGAGAAACAAATGTAATCATCTGAATAATAAAGATTTAATTAAAAAATAAAAAAAATAAAAAGATGTGATGCATATTCCTCACGGCTTTCCATCACATCACTGTCCACCTCTCTTAGCAAGCCTATGAGCAGTTCTAAGTTCTGCAGAGCCTTGTGATTAGAAAGAGCTGGTGTAAGTCAATGCTGATTTCTTGCTGCAGTCTCAGTTTTATTTTCTCCCAAATAGAGCCTCCCTAAATCTCCTTTTATCAAAGCAACCAGAAGGGGTGGAGACAGGTGATTCAAAAGCTCAATAGTAGAGAAATTTTGTTTGGGGAGGGCATAGTGAATGATATTTAAATGCAGTGTTTCATTACTTGTAACAATTCTTAGCTACATGGTCCTGTGTTAAGTTACTTACCTCACTGAGCCTAGTTTCCTCAACTACAAAATGAATATAATAATAGTGATTTCCTTGCAGGTGATTGTTAAGATTAAATATTAATTATATTCACATTAATTGCTTAAGATTAATGCTTGGTATATGGTAGATGTCAGTATATGTTACCTCTATGGTTTCATTTGTACCTCCCATACCTGAATATCTCCATTATTTGCCTGATACAGTGAATGCTGTGAGAATTGACAGTGTTAAGCAACAGAGATCAATTATCTCCTCAGCAAAGTATCGGTAATTCATTGGCCCAGATATAGTCAGAGAAGCCCTGATCTCTTAGAAATATTTGCCAAGGGTATGAGATGAGAAGTAGGGGTACACAGCCTCTGAGTTGTTATTTTTTTCTATAGGCCTTTAGATGGTGAGGCCCAGAATAAAGCATGCCAACAGTGTAGGTGTTAGGGGAAGGACACTGAGGAGACCAGGGAAGAGGGAAATCTGTATGGTGGGGTCTATATTGAGAAGGCAAAGCACTAGGAGGAACAGGGAAGGCAAGGGAGGCTTATGGGGCTGGATTAGGAGAGAAATAAAAAATAGTATGGCATTTAGAAAGCCAGATCCAGTAATTTCAGAAGGTCTTACAAGCTAGGGTGGTGTCACCAATGATGGAATTATTGGGTAATATACACAGGAAAGTAGGGAACATGGCAGGCCTTTCGTGGTGTTTATAGTTCACTAGTGGGTGTGGTGGCAGAAAACTGATTAGAAACAAATAAGTTTGTAATTTGTACTATAAGGAAAAATGAAATAGGCTAAGAGAAGAAAAAGTGATAAAATGGTGGGAGGGGTGCCATCATAGGAGAGAGTTGAGAAAAAGCCTCTTGAGTAAGGTGACTTTTGAGCAGAGACCTGGATGAAGTATGGGTGAGAGCTGTGCTGACATCTGGGGGAAAAACATTTCAGGGAGAGTGACCATAAGGATAATTGGAATAGCCAGTCTCTAAGATGACCCTTGAAGACTTCTGCCTGCTGGTATCCCTTCCCAGTGGAGTCCTCCCCACATTGAATAGAACTGACCTGTAAACCAGTACAACATTGTGCAAATGACAGTGTGAACTCCCAGGTTATGTTGTAAAAGGCATTACAGATTCCTCCTCACTCACTTTGGGGGCCTATGTTATGAGGGCATTCAATCAATTCAATGAGGGGGAAAATAGGGGTTTATATGCTTCTTAGTTGTGTGTGTATATAGCAAGGAACTGCAGCTTCCTACCAACAGCCAATACTGACTTGCCAACCATACATGCGAGGCATCTTGGAATCAGATCCTCAAACCTTCAGAGATTGCAGCCTGTTATATATCTTCACAGCAGTCTCATGAGAGATATCCCAGTCAGAGCCATGCAGCTAAGCCACACTCAGATCCCTGATCCCCAGAAACCATGTGATAATACATGCTTATTGCTAGCTTAATCCACTAAATCTTAGAGTAATTGGTTACATGGATAACAAGTACAGTAGTAAAAAGGTTTCCACAGAATTACTAAGGACAAGCAGTTAGCATTTAGCTATCATCTAGAACTGGTCCTACCTCTGACATTAAGTATTTAACATTCCTCTTGTTACTGAACTTATGAAGGAGAAAACAAGGGGAACATTAATTTATTGAGTTTATATTATTGGCACAGCTATTTATATGCATTATCCAATGTAACTTCCTACAACCTGGTGAGCTAGGTTTTACTTTTTATAGATAGAAAAATACGCAGCTCAGAATGATTAAGTAGTTTAACATAGCAAAATGATCCTTTGAATTTAAGCTTTAGTTTAAAATTTTCTGTTTTTTTTTCTCTTTAAAAGATTGATTGTGGGAAATTTGGAAAGTTTAGAAATCTATATGCAAAAAAATTATCAGTAATCCACAATTTGTAGATAGCCTCTGCTAAAATTTTAGATAGATATGTTTGATGCCATTTTAAAGTTTTTCTTTTTCAATTTATAAAATTAAATTAGCACCATGATGAAGTGCAATTTATTCTGGGATGCAAGGCTAGTACAATATCTGCAAATCAATAAATGTGATACATCACATAATCATATCAATTGATGCAGAAAAAGCGTTTGACAAAATCCAACACACTTTCTTGAAAAAAACAAAACAAAACACAAAACAACTCTCAGTGAAGTGGAAATAGAGGGATCATATCTCAACATAATAAAAGCCTCATATGCCAAACCTACAGCCAACATCATACTCAATGGACAAAACTAAAATAATTTCTCCTAAGAACAGGAACAAGATAGGGATGCCACTTTCACCACTCCTGTTCAACATAGTACTAGAAATGCTAGCCATAGCTATCAGACAAGAAGAAAAAATAAAAGGCAGCCAAATTGGAAAAGAAGAAGTAAAGCTGTCATTATTTGCAGGTAACATGATATTATACATAAAAAACCTCATAAAAAAACTACTAGACTTAATAAGTGAATTCAGCAATGTAGCAGGATACAAAATTAACACCCAGAAATCTATGGCTTTTTTATATACCAATAATGAACTCACAGAAAGACAAACTAAAAAAAAAAAAATTCCATTTACCATTGCAACAACAACAACAAAAATTAAGATACCTAGGAATAAACTTAACTAATGAGGCAAAAGACTTGTACTCAGTAAACCACAGGACATTGAAAAAGAGATAAAGACTTAAACAAATAGAAAAATATACTATGTTCATGGATTAGTAGAATAAACATCATTAAAATGTCCATACTATCCAAAGCAATTTATAGATTCAATGCAATCCCCATTAAAATACCAATGGCATATTTCATAGACCTAGACCAAACTCTCCAACATTTCATATGCATTAAAAAAGACCCTGATCAGCCATAGCAATCCTGAGAAAGAAGAACAAAGTCTGGATCACAATACCAGACATCAAGTTATATTACAAAGCCACTGTTCTCAAAACTGCCTAGTACTGGCACACGAACAAACATATAAACCAATGGAACAGAACAGAGAACCCAGAAATTGACCCAACCTATTTTGCTCAATTAATATTTGACAAAGGAGGCAAGAGCATACAATGGAGTCAATACAATTTCTTCAATAAATGGTGTTGGGAAAATTGGTTAGAAAGATGCAAATAAATAAATAAATAAATAAATGAAACTATACTACCAACTTACACCATATACAAAAGTTAACTCAAAGTGGATAAAGGACTTAAATATAAGATGGGAAACCATAAAAATCTTAGAATAGGCAGCAACATACCAGACATATGTTATAGCACTATCTTTACTAGTACAGCTCCTAGGGCAATGGAAACTAAGGCAAAAATAAACAAGTGGGACTATATCAAAATAAAAAGCTCTGCACAGCAAAATAAACAATCAACAAAACAATAAGAAAGCCCACTATATGGGAGAACATATTTGCCAATGTTATTTCTGATAAGGGTTTAATCTCCAACATTTACAGAGAATTCATACAACTTAACTAAAGTTAGATAAATGATCTAATCAAAAAGTAGGGCTGAAACCGGTTTGGCTCTGTGGATAGAATGTTGGCCTACAGACTGAAGGGTCCCAGGTTCGATTCCGGTCAAGGGCATGTACACTGGTTGTGGGCACATCCCCAGTCAAGGGTGTGCAGGAGGAGGCCGATAGATGTCTCTCTCTCATCGATGTTTCTAACTTTCTATTCCTCTCCATTCCTCCCTGTGAAAAATCAATAAAATATATTTTTTAAAAAAAGTAGGCAAAGGGCCTATATAGACACTTTTCAAAAGAAGACATATAGAAAGCCAAAAGACATGTGAAAACACGCTCTAAGTCAATAATTATCTAAGAGTTGCAAATCAAAATGACAATTAGATATCACATCACACCTGTCAGAATGGCTATCATCAACAAATCAACAAATGACAAGTGCTGGCGAGAATGTGGAGAAAAAGGAATCCTCATGCACTGCTGGTGGGAAATGCAGACTGGTGCAGCCATTGTGAACAGTATGGAGTTTCGTCAAAAAGTTAAAAATGGAACTTCCATTTGGCCCAGTGATCCCACTTCTAGGAATATATACCAAGAAATCAGAAATGCCAATCAGAAAGGATATATGCACCCCTATGTTCATAGCAGCACAATTCACCATAGCTAATAAGATTTGGAAACAGCCTAAGTACCCATCAGCAGATGAGAGGATTAAAAAGCAGTGGTACATCTACACAATGGAATACTATGCTGCTATAAAAAAAGAAGGAACATTTGCTATTCGCAACAGCATGGATAGACCTGGAGAGCATTATGCTAAGAGAAATAATTCAGTCAGAGAAAGATAAATATCACATAATCTCACACACTTGTGGAATATAATGAACAATATAAACTGATTAAAAAAACAGATCCAGAAACAGAGAAACACTGAACAGACCATTAAACCTCAGAGGGAAGCCAAGGGAGGTGGGGGAGGTAAGGAATCAACCAAAGGACTTGTATGCATGCATATTAGCATAACTAATGGACAGGGACACTGGGGTGGTGGGGGCTTGTCCTGGTGGGTGAGAATGATCAGGAAGGGATTGATGGGGAAAAAGGAGACATCTGTAATACTTTAAACAATAAAGAAAATTAAATTAAACTATAGAACCTTTTAAACCCCTTTGCATGGTTTCATTTTCTACAATTTTGGTTATCCGTGGTTAACCATTGTCCAAAAATATTAAATGGGTAATTCTAGAAATAAACAATTCATAACTTGTAAATTGTGCTTTGTTCTGTTTAGCATGATGAAATCTCATGCTGTCCTACTCCATTCTGCCCAAGATGTGAATCATCCCTTTTTCCAGTATCCACTACAGTGCATGTATCCTTCCCTTAGTCACTTAGTAGCTATCTCAGTTATCAGATTATTTATCAGAGAGATAGGAACCACATTCACATAATTTTATTACAGTGTATTATAATAATTATTCTACTTTATTATTAGTCATTGTTGTTAATTTCTTACTGTGCTTAATTTACAAATTAAATTTTAACATAGGTTTGTATTTATAGGAAAAAATCCTAACATACAGGGTGAGACAAAAATAGGCTTACAGTTATGAGTATGCAAAATAGTTTATTCTTGTCTTATTTATTATTATATCACATTCCATATGAATAACTATAAACATATTTTGCCCCACCCTGTATGTATATATAAGGTTTGGAACTATCCATAGATTCAGGCACCCACTGGGGGGTCTCAGAACATATCCCCTATGGATAAGGGGGGGACTGCATTATCTCTCATCCTCTAATATATAGTATATATCATACACACTTTTTGTATTGTTACATACTCCTCTTCAAGGTAATTTTTAAGGGTCACAAGTACATCTCATTTTTTTTTATTATATCACAATATATTTAATGAGACTTTATTAATGTACATTTATATTGTTTTCACATTTTCTCTATTATAAAGGGTCATTCAATAAACATACTTGAAGACATATATTTTTTCACATCTATAATTATTAGAATAAATTTTTACAAGTAGTATAATTTAAAAATTCAAATTTAATTTCCAAAAGCATCAGTAAGGTTTTGACATGCACTGGCAAAGAGCTTTCCAGAGAGTTTTTACCAAACCTCCTTCCATGCGGACGCTCATTTCTCTGCACATTCACCAACATTAGAATTAGTATTAAAAGTTTTATAATCATTGCTAATTCTTAGATTTCAAATTAAATGTGAGCTTTGTGGATAATTCATTAAAACCTCCATCAGGAAAGTATGGTGGAAAGCATGATCATATTCAATAAGAATATTCACAAGAACCCTGGACTTTGGCTTGGTTAGTTGGAATGTAGTCCCATACATCAAAATGTTGCAGATTTGATCCCCAGTCTGGGCATGTATGGGAGACAACAGATTAATGTTTCTGTCACATTGATGTCTCTCTTTCTCTTTCTCTCTCCCTAAAAAAAAAAATCAATAAACATAACTTTGGGTGAGGATTAAAAAAAAGAACGTTCACAAGGTTCTTGACTACCCAAGGACTCATAGGTAAAGGGAACTCTTGTCCAGGCACTGTGCCAAGAAATAGGAGATACTCGTATTCAACTATTAGTTCATAACAATTGAGGACAAAGTGATTTGGACGCTATATCACTACAGTATTATTACTGTATTGATTACTACAGTATTATTACTCCCATACCTAGTGGTGACAGTGAGAGGGATGAAGCTGTAAATATTTGATTTAATCCAATCCAGTGTGAGGTTTGTGAAATGACTCAGCAAGCCGGTGAGGCTGCAGGGAACCAATCCACAGTTACACAATTTGCAAGCCTGCATTAACTCAAAGTGTCAGTATGTGGGTGTTATCCATTGTTGCTGTGCTGTGTGAGGCAGTATATTAGGCCCTTCACAATAGTGTTATGTCATGGGCTTAACTTCCTGTCACTGATGAGTTCACTGAGGCCTCTGCTCAGTTGGCAGAGTCAGTGAGTTAGCAGAACTGAGACTTGAATCCAATGAGTTTGACTCAGTGCTTGTGTTCTGCCTACTCTTGGTTTGACCATCACTCCTCAGGTTGTTGAAGACCTCCCCGCTGACCTGGCTGGTGCAGTGGTTCCTTGTCTTCTGTTTGCACCACACCTAACACTGCGATAATAACAAAGCCACTTCGTGGTCGAGTGTCCGAATGTCAGTCTCCACATGACTCTGCACACTTCCTGACAGTGAGACTGGGACTTGAGACATCTGTGTGCAGTGTCTGGTGTGATAATAGGTTTGCATTAAATGTTGCTCACAAAAGGTCAATAGAGAATAGGAGAGAGAGATGAGAAAGAAGGGAAGAGATGAAGGGAGGAACAATGGACTTGAGTCTGGTCTCATAATTTGCCTTGGGATGCTGATGACCACTGTGACTTTATATAGCATTGCTTTAGTCCTTGCTTGTGAGAAGCAGGTGAATTGCCACAGTTCTAAGTTAATCGTGTGCAGAGGTGAGTAGAGGAGTCTCCAGGAGAGACTGGTGGGGAGCAACCCCAGAAGACCACACTTCCCAGAGTCTGCAGCTTTGTTGTGGGTCTCAGGAGCTCCTGGTGACTCTGGGACAGTGTCAATAGCCTGCACACTGTGGGGAGTGGTGAGCCCTGTTCCATGTGAGGTACTTTTTGGGTGCCTCCAACCTTGATCTCTGGGGTTTGCCTGACCTTCATTTCCAGTTGGAGTTATCATGGCAGCCATGTAAGCTTGCTTCCATGTCCCTGATGAAAAGCCACTTGGAAAGGGTATTTCCCCACTTAAGAAATTCTTTTCTGTACAGAGCAGATTTTAACCAAATGTTCAAGGTGTCATCATTTCAAATGTTCTCTTTTTAAAAATGGGAAAAAAGAACATTCTGCACAAAGATGTGCTAGAACATTATAGCTTTGTTGTCTTTTTTTTTTTCTTTTAGAAATGCTTGCACAACAGATTCTGCTGAAGAAGGCAGTAAGACAACATTTTCTTCTCTGGTGTGATTTAGTATAATAGTTATTACTAATCAGAGCAATAATGAACCACACTCACCTCGAGTTATAAAAAGTAAATAACAGCCTTCATTAAATTCTGTAAGAGTGTGCTGCTTTTGTAATTCCCAGAGCATATTCACAAACATGATCTCATTGAATTTCCACAGCAGCCAGATGAGATGGGGAAGTGTTGGGGCAATTGGTCCCATTTTCAGGTGAGATGGGAAGAGGTCCAGTGTCTTGCTCAAGGTCACACATTCTTTATCAGTGGCTGATAGAGAGGAAGAGTCTGGACCCCAATCAGAATAGCCCCTCATCTTTTCCAGAGCACTTGGGACAGACACAACTGCCCCTGTGCCTGGCGATAGCTAAGATTGGTTCTCTAAATATTTCTTTCTTTCTAATGCCATCAATCATGGCAAGAGTGTGGCCCCAAAGCAGTCTCCCATTATGTCTAACCTTCCCAGACTTTATCACAAAACCTGGGAGGTCATGGGCTGCCAGGCCAGGTCATGGGAGGCTTATTTTCATGTATGAGTAAGTTTAACGATGTCTCAACCTGAGATTTAGTGAGAAACACTACCTTCTTCATTGGCTTTAGGATGGAAGGAGGCTGTTTAATGGTGCAGTTAGGGGCTTGTACTCGGAGGACAGCAAACCTTAATTTTCAATCCAGGCTCTGATTCTGGTGGCCTTTGGTGAGGTACCTCTCCCAACCTGTTTCTCCATTTGTTTGCTAATAGAACACACTGCATAGATGTTTTTGATAATTAAAAGAGATCTAAAGCACTCAACACATAGCAAGCAGTCAATACACCCTAGCCATTATGATTATTAATGTTATTATCACCAGGTGGGATGGAAGGTTCTCTGGAGACCCCATTAGTGTCTTTGGCCTCAGTCATGTGAGCCCCGAAGTTGGCAGAAATACTGGTACCACTGTAATGTCATAAAGCCTCCTAGTATGGAACTGAGTGACATTTCTGGAACTTGGCAGCCCAGTCTTTGGTATTATATTGGTTTCCTATGGCTGCTGTAACAAATTACCACAAACTTAGTGGCTTAAAATAACAGAGATGTATTATCTTACTGTTCTGTGGGTCAGAAATCTGATGTGGGTCTCACTGGGCTAAAATCCAGGTGTCGGCAGAGCTATACTCTTTCCTGGAGGCTCCAGGGAGAGTTGGTTTCCTAGCTTTTTCCAGCTTTCAGAAGCTCCTGCAATCCCTGGCTCCTGGCCACCTTCCTCCAGCATCAAAGCCAGCACAGTGGGTTGAGTTCTTCTCACATTGCATCACGCTGTGGCCTCTTTTGTCCCCTTCTTCCACTTTTAAGGACCCTTGTGATTATACTGGGTGTATGTGAATAATCCAGGATAATTTACCAATTTTAAGGTTAGTTGATTAGTGATTTTAATCCCATCTGCACCTTTAATTCCCTCAGTTCTGTGAATTAGGACATGGGCATGTGGAAGGGGCATTACTTTGGCTACCGTAGACATACACTGAGTTAAAGCCTGGAAACAGAGTTCAGCACTTGGGAGCCACTGCAAAAAGGAGAGTTTAAGGAAGGCCACTGGGTCAGGCAAATTGACCCACAGCCCAGAATTGGTGCAGTTGCTGTGTATTGCTAAGTCACTGCTGGTCACCTTATGTTCATATTCCCTTTAGTCTACATGATCATGGAAAGTACATATTATTAGCATCTTTTTACACAAGAAACCTGAGACTCACAGGAATTCATTCATCCAAGGTTATCCAATAAGACTAGCATTTGAGCTTAGGTTTGACTCCCAAAGCTTATAAAGGTGATTCTCAAAAAATATTCTGTGCATCTGCATCAGAATCCACGGGAAGGTTTGTTAAAATGTAGGTCCCAATGTCCTACTCTAGTGAGTCTATAGTAGACCCAATAGAAGAGGACTGTACATTTCACAAATTCCCTGGGAGAGCAGGTGATTTTGACAGTCACTAAATCCTAAGTATCACCTGTCTGGAACATACAGCTCTGTGATGGCATGTCACCACTAGGCAAACACGACCCAGAGTTTAGTCCCAAGATTGGTAAGCAGAGGAGAAACAAGAGGATTCCAGGAGTGTCTCCTAATGGATGGCCTGGGCCAGGCCAGGACTAAGAGGCAAGAATGAGACCAAGCCATAGCACCTACTTTCTCAAGCGTTTCTGCCAAGGACTAAGAGGCTTGGCGTGGAGTTCACACAGTGTATGTCTGAACAGCTTTTGAGGTGCCTGGAGATAAGAAGGGTTCATGTGATTTCTCTGAAAAATAGACATATTGAGTGTGGAATAATACCTCTTCTCTTTCCTAGTGTAGATGTGGAGGGGCAGGGTGGCTCTCAGGACCCTACTCACTGCTGAGGAATGTGTAGGATCTTAAGACATAGGGCCTGCTCTGCCCACCATGTTTCAATCCCTTCAGACCTAGCACCTATTCCCAGAGGTCACACAGAGGTTGCAGAGGAGGGATGGGGACCCAAGTGGAATCATCCTTCCTTTAGAAGAGAGTCGGGGTGACTTCATAGAGAATTAGCACCTCCCTCGGAGACTTGTTCTCACAAGGGGGAAGAGGCATCCTCACAGGCAGGTTTATTTGCCAAAGGTGTTTATGGAGTTCTTACAGCAAGTTGAGCTTTTCATTACCTGAAGTGGATGTTGGTCCCACAGTCTCAATTGTCTCCCTGTCAAGTAGTCCCTGCTTTCTCAAAAATCTACATCCCTTCATTATTCCCAAGGTCAGCTTCACACATAGGCAGTTGAGAGGTGCAGCAATGCTAGGACCTGGGGTGCCTAGAACAGGGGTTGGTCTCCATCTGTGAATTCATGGCACCCACCTCCTTCTCTCTTGGCAGTCTTGGGCTTCTCACTAGATTAATCACTCAAACAGACAGACACAGGTAAGGGCAATATATGCAGATGTCCTTAAAGTTCATGAGACCCCCCTGCTAATAGTTCATCAGCAGCTTATCTTATTCTGAGGCTTTTCCCATGACTTAGAATTTTTACCAGACCATCTTTGATTCTGAGGGTTCAGCCTATGTAAGCACATGATGCCAAAGAAAGAGGATAAGCCTTTTTAACCAGACAGCTCTCATGCAAGTCCCAGCAGAACTCTTTGCTTGCTATGATCTTGGGCAAGTATTTTAATCTCCCTGGGACTCATTTCACTTGCTTGACTCACAGGGTCATTTTGGAGATTAAATGATATAATGCATATAAAAACACATTATGAAGAGAAACATATTGTACACATTCATTAAAGATTTATTGAGGCTACTTATTGAGTATTTATTTTATGCTAGGCCTTGAGCTAGGCACTGAGCATCTAATATACACTGCCCATTCCTATTAGTCTCATCAGTATATTAATAATCAGCCAACATTGGAAGATGAGCAAGCCTGGCAGTAGTGATGAGGATGTGGGGTCATATGAGGATCCTGGCCACTGTGATCACCTGGAAGTTGGTGTTTGGACAACCATTTTTGTTAATGTCCTGTGGAAATCTCTGCATATACCTGTGTCCATTCACAAGAAGGCAGTATCCTGGTTTGGAGCTTCTATGTCCTTCTCTCTCTCCTGTCATCACCCTCTTGGGATGACTCTGGGTTTTTTATCCATTCTGTTTGGAACTTCTTAATTTTGGGCATCAGTTGGGCTTTGATTCTTTAGATCCTGCATATAAGACAAACACACAGTCCTTCTCTAAAATTCTTTTGTGTTTCAGAAATCAGCTTTGAATTTTATAAAAGTTATACTATTATATATTTCATATTAAGTAAAGCCTGAAGCTTTACTTTGATCTGGTCAGCACCAATAATCAAATGTGGAAGCATTTCTGCAGCAAAACATAACTATTTTCTACTAAGTGGAGTCGGTACGAATACAAATAATCTCATGTCACCAAATGAGCTGTGATAAAACTTGATTTTCAGAATTTTTCTAGTTGTGGAATATTTAATAGAGGACTATGGATATATAACATCCTAGGCCTTGAACTTAGTAAATGTATTACTATTTCCATTCAGGTCTAAAATATTTTGCTATTTTTATATTTTAGTAATTTAAATTAATGCATCCCAGTCTGGTTCTAAGGAGGACACTAGTCTTGGCCTGGGTATCACTTCCTGAGGTTCAGCTTCCAGTATGTACCTGTACACCTCCCCACAATGACATTTCCAGCCAGAAAAGGCCCACCACTTGATTTTACAAACAAGTAAATAAACAAAAAGTAATTTGGAAAGGGGCTATTCATAGCAAAATTATCTTCTTCATGTTAGACATGGATCACCATCATAAGAGCTCCTCTAGCTTCAAATGGCATGAGTCACTCCTCATTCACTCCTTCAACCATTCATTTACTTATTCAATTACTCGTTCTTTTTTTAAAAATATATTTTATTGATCATTTACAGAGAAAAAGGGAGAGGGATAGAGAATTAGAAACATCGATGAGAGAGACATCGATCAGCTGCCTCTTGCACGCCCCCTACTGGGGATGTTCCCGCAACCAAGGTACATGCCCTAGATCAGAATTGAAGCTGGGACCTTTCAAATCTGCAGACCAACGCTCTATTCACTGAGCCAAACCGGTTTCAGCTACTCATTCATTTTTTCACACCTTCCAATGCTGAAGAATTTATCCCTTCATTCAATAAAAAAATCAGTTCAGCGACAAGTCTGTATCAGGCCAAAGGGCCAGATCTTTGGAAAAGAAAGTCAAATGAGACATGTTCTTGCTCTCTTCTTATCTTTCAGTGGCTCATGCATTCTTTTTTTAAATTAAATCTTTATTATTCAGATTATTACATTTGTTTCTCTTTTTTTCCCTCCATAGCTCCCCTCCACCCAGCTCCTACCCTTCCCTCTGCCCTTACCTCCCTCCCATTGACCTCATCCATAGGTGTATGATTTTTGTCCAGTCTCTCCCTATACACCACTCACTCCTTTCCCCCTGAGAATTATCAGTCCGCTGCCTTTCTGTGCTCCTGATTCTATTATATTCACCAGTTTATTCTGTTCATCAGATTTTCAATTCACTTAATTTTTAGATTAACTTGTTGATAGATACGTATTTGTTCATAATTTTTTGTCTTTTACTTTTTTCTTCTTTCTCTTCTAAAAGAGTACCTTTCAGCATTTTATATAATACTGGTTTGGAGTTGATGAACTCCTTTAGCTTTTTCTTATCTGTGAAGCTCTTTATCTGCCCTTCAATTCTGAATGATGGCTTTGCTGGATAGAGTATTCTTGGTTGTAGGTTATTGCTATTCATCACGTTGAATATTTTTTGCCACTCCTGTCTGGTCTGCATCGTTTCTGTTCATGCATTCTTTATTTGTTGTTTTTTTCTTCTTCTTTGGCTTTTTGTATTTACTTTCTCATGTTCAATTTCATATGTATTCTTTTGATTTTGAGGTATGAGACTGATACCATATCAGAAGGAAGGCAGGTACAATAGGGTAGAATTCATGGTACATTTGCTGACCAGGCTGACCTCAAGAGCCAGATGAACCTATTGTCAGTTTGGGAAGTTCAGCTCCATTTGACTGATTTAGGTAGAGAAATTATATAAGGCAAAAGTAAGTATCAAAAGGAAGAGATTGTGAGCAACCTAGGGATAAAAACTCAAATTCATCTCTCTATCTCAAGTTCTTGATAATAGGACTAACAGGTGTAGAGTAAATACCCAATAAATGTGGGTAGAATGGAAGAGCAAACTAAGAAATGTGTAAATACATGGACAAGTGAGTATATTATTTAATAATAGGGGAGGAGAAAGAACTGTCATTGAGTGCCTACCATATGCCAAATTCGGTGGCAGTTGTATAAGTCCATTCATCAATAAAAAGAAATTTCAATTTTTGGTGAGACAGTATTTATTTATCAATAAATTTTTTTTCTTATATCAGACATTTATCAAACTTACTAAGTTTAAGATGGGTATGTCTTTCTTTTTGCTGAAGTCAGGAGAGACACATGGAAACAAGAGAACCTTGAAAATACTTAAAAACCATACATGTGATTCAGAAAATTTCACTGCGAAGTGGCTCAGAAATGACCCCTTTTTACTTGTTCCATTTAAGTGGAGGGCTAGAATTGGATAGCTAGTCAAATTATGGGTTAGCAGGTTCATTGGGAGGTGGATATACACTTTCAAGAATGGGGAAGAAGAAAGTTGGTCTTCTATATTCTACTTTTTGCAAGAACCAATAAATCCATCCACACAGATTTTCCGAGCTCGAAGCACAAAGACACATCTTTGTCAGTATGTCCTAAATCTTTCTTTATTCTTCAAAGTTAAATTTCTTCTTTATTCTCTCTATTAGAGGCCTGGTACAGGAAAATTCATGTAATGGAGGAGGGGTGTCCCTCAGCCTGGCCTGCCCCTCTCACAGTCCAGGAGGCCTCAGGGGTGGGAGGCGACCTGGCGATCAGGGGAAGGTGATGCCCGCATCACACCTCTGCTGCTGCCACTGCCAGTAACACAAGCCTTGGCTGGTCCTGGTTACTTGAGCCTTGGGTGGCCCTGAGTAGCTGGGCAGTTGCCATTTGAGACTTGCCTGCATCTTGGGCCAGCCCTGGGAGGCTGGGGGGCTTAGGGGACTGAGGAACTCTGAAGGCAGGTGCAGGAAAGGCGGGGCCTGTCCTCTCATGGTCCCGGCTTTGCTGTGTACCTGCCACCCTGGTGGAGCTGAGAGGACTGGAAGCTGCCATCTTGTGGCTTGACTCCCACCTTCAGATACAGTTCTTCCTGGGCCCTGGAAGCAAACCTGTTCATTGTCAGTGGGATTTGAGGAATTAGCTAATCAGCATGGAGCTTGGCATCAGCAGGGTGCAGTTCCATTAGCTGAAGCTTAATGAGCTCTGGCCTTGAGCATTTACTAAGTAAATAATTATTTGGTTCCCATGATTATGCCCCCCAATATTCTAGGTCCTAGGGACCCAGTAGAACACTCATGCATCTTCTCCATAGAGCTTACAGTAAACACAGGGAGGTAGCAGGAAGTGGGATCACAGTGGTTGGGCTACATGCAGCATAACAGAAGCCCAATAGGGCATGGAGTGTGCAGACCAGGAGGTCTGGGAAGGGCTGCATTTCATGCCCAATCTCAGTGAAGGGTAGGAGAAAGTGCAACAGGAGAAGAAAATGGCATGTGTGGGAAGACCCAGAGGAGGAAAATAGTCGGTAAGGGTGAGAATAGTCTAAATGAGGCTGGATCCTATGACCCAGCCCTTCTCCTCCTAGGTATATACCTCTCAAGAAAACATACATTTGTACATCAAAAACGTGGAACTGAAGGTTCATAATGGCAGTGTTGGTAATATCCCCAAAATGGAAACTACCTAAATGCCTAACCACAGAAGAATGGATACATGTATTATGGTAGATTTGCACTGGAAAACTATTCAGCTGTGAGAACGAGTAAACCACAGCTACACACAACAGTGTGGTGCAGTCTTCCAAACATAAGGTTTGGCGAGAGAAATCAAACACAAGCATGTACACTATGATTATGCTTATAGGAGATGCAAAAGCTTTGGAAAATTAATCACTAGAAGGCTGTGTGAGGGGGCATCTAGGGCAATATTCTGTTTCTTGTTCTGGGTGCTGGTTACATGGATGTCTTCAGTTTGGGAAAATTCATTAAGCTATACATTTACAATTTATGACATTTAATATGTGTATGTTATACTTAAATAAAAGTTAAAAAATGAGGCTAGCCGGCAGGCAGGGACCTTATAGCTCATTTTGGTTTTGAGTTTCAACCTGTTTCTGACTCTCCCCACGCACTTGGCCTTGCTGTTCTGTCTGTGTATCTACCTTTGGTTACCTGACTACATGCAGGTTGGCCCTGTCCCTGCTGCTATGTTCTGTTTCCCCCTGTTCAGCTGCCTGCTGTCCAGGTCACATGTTTGGACGCTGGCCAGCAGACACTTCCTATTGACTGTTTCTCTCTCCAATTCCTTGAATTACCCCACTTCCTGTCAATACTGGGTATTACTCCCTGCCCCTGACTCTTAATGCACAATATCATTGGAACATGAGGGAAAAATATGTTTCTTTCTACTTTATTTGAGGTAATGCCTAAAATGACACAGATGATCTCTTATTCTGTCTTATTCAAAGTAATTACCTCTCTCTCTGTACCAGATTCCTTGCTTAAGGCTTTTTGTTAGATGATAAAACAATAAGCCCATATTATTTGAGTGACTTTTAGATGGGTGTTTTGTTACTTGCAGGTCAGACATTCTCACATGGGTATGCACTTCTGCATAGAAATAGCAACCACTTCTCCTTCGGTCCTTTATTTTCTTGTACAAGGGGTGGTAAATGGTCATCTGAGCAGGCAGATGATCCTAGACAGGGAGGCAAGAGAACTGAAGTCTAACACCTGTGTAGCATAGTGTCAACCCTTTCTATTAAGACAAATAAACAAGCAAGAAATGCAAATAAACAAATGGGTGAATGAAAAGATAAAAATATGTTTAGGTAATTGTGGGCAGGTTATTTGGACTCTAAGGGCTTCATTTTCCTTATATAAGAACTTTGAGGGTCACAACAGTTTAGTATTTCAATCACTTGCTTTCTGTCATATTGATTTTTGTTACACAGACACCGGCCTCAAAATAGCATTTCAATTAACTACATTAACTATGGACCGCACATCCAATGGTGGTCCCAAAAGGTTATAATGGAGCTGAATTTCCTGAAAGAAATGGAAGGATATAAGGCTAAGGAGGAATTGTTTTTCTCTGGTAGGAGCAGTATCTGTGTGGGTTGGCAAGAGATCCCCTTTCGCCCACAGAAACTCACTTCTGAGTGCACAGATGACATCCCAGCCAGTCAGCAATGACCTGTTTCATCACCCAGCAGCCTACCCCCCAGAACTACATAGTCAGGGAGTGCTACAGCCTCCCATGTCTAGCTTGATGGTCCTCAGAGAACACTGTTGTAGTATATTCATTGAAGACCCTGTACAAGGACAAAGGTCTACCTTAACAAGTAGTAAGTGCCATTGCCACTTTAGTAAGTGCTTTCTGTGACAGTGCAGGGGCAGCCTGTCCCTCTACTATGGAAATATTTTCAGGTTGTAATGATCAAAATATTGAATCCTCAGCTGCATGTTAAACTCTCTTTTTATTTTTATGAATACTAAAAAATGCCTTAATCTGACCACTTCTTTAACATGTAATAACCCAAACCACATTGCCATGATAACCCCTGATGACCCTTTATCTCTCCAACTTGGTTTTTCATTCCTACTGATTCTCAGGCTATGGTTCACTCCTTACTGACTGTCACTATCATGGTGATCTACAACTTACCTAACCCCAGTTTCTCCGCTATATTTCCAATCAGTCCAGCCCACATATTCATGAAATAGCTTTGATAGCTTCGATGTTCTATTCTTAACTCTACTGAAAAAAAAAGTAGGGGGAGGGCTTATGGGACAGTTTTTAAAAAATATATATTTTATTGATTTTTTTTACAGAGAGGAAGGGAGAGGGATAGAGAGTTAGAAACATTGATGAGAGAGAAACATTGATCAGCTACCTCTTGCACACTCCCTACTGGGTATATGCCCACAACAAAGGTACATGTTCTTGACCAGACTTGAACCTAGGGCCCTTGAGTACGCAGGCCAACTCTCTATCCACTGAGCCAAATGGGTTAGGGCGGGACAGTGTTTTTGAAGTCTACAGAGGTGTATGGTAATGTTTTAGGCCTTCATAATCACTCACTACTCACTCATGACTAACCCAGAGCTACTTTTAGCCCTGCAAGTCTATTCATAGTGTGCTATTTTAAAAACTTTCATACCAGTTTTCTACCGTACCCTTTCTGTGTTTAGATATGTAAAATATACCAATAGTTATCCTTGTGTCACAATTGCCTCCAGTATTCAGTATAGTAACATGTTGCACAGGTAGTAGCTTAGGAGCAATAGGATAAATCAGCCAATTTCCAGAAATTTTCATCTCATGGCACACATAAACTAGTTACTAAAATTTTGCGGCACATAAAAAATATATATTTTGCCCATCTGACAAAAAAAAATAGGAATAACCTTTTAACAGGTCAAAAATCTCTTCATTATCTTGTATTATATAACCCATGCCTATTATTTTATTGTTGACATTATTACGGGATGTCTCCCATTCTTCCCCCTTTTGCCCACCATCACCCAGCCCCTGCCCTGTCCCTCCCACCTCCCCAACCCCTGGCTTTACCACATTGTTGTTTGTATCCATAGGCTATCCACACATGCATATACTGCATGTTCTCTGGCTAAAACTCTTGCAGTCCCCCCACCTGCCTTTGCCTTTGAGATTTGTCAATCTGTTTCCCATGATTCTGGTCCTATTTTGTTCATCAGTTTATTTTGTCCATTAAATTAAATATATAAGTGAGATCATATGGTATTTATCTTTCTCTGATTGGCTTATTTCACTTAGCATAATGCTCTCCAAGTCTATCCATGTTGTTGCAAATGGTAAAAGATCCTTCTTTTTTATAGCCACATAATATTCCCTTGAGTAAATGTACCATAGCATTTTTGCCCCTCATCTACTGATGGGCATTTGGGCTGTTTCCAGATCTTGGGTATTGTAAATAATGCTGCTATGAATATAGGGGTGCATATATCCTTTCTGATTGGTGTTTTTAGATTCTTAGGATATATTCTTAGAAGTGGGACTATATCCTAAGAATATATTCAAACAGTATTTCCAACTTTAATTTTTTGAGGAAAACAGTATTTCCATCTTTAATTTTTTGAGGAAACTCCATACTGTTTTTCATAGTGGATGTACCAGCCTGCATTTCCACCAATAGTGTACCCAGGGTTCCCTTTTCTCCATATCCTTTCCAGCACTTGTTTGTTAATTTATTGATGGTAGATATTCTGGCAATTGTGAAATATCTTATTGTTGTTTTAATTTGCATTCTATGATGATAGTGACCTTGAGCATTTTTTCATATGTCTATTTGCTATCTGTATGTCTTTTTTGGAGAAGTATCTACTCTGGTCTTTTGCCATTTTTTTAATTGGGTTGTCTTCCTAGTGTTGAGTTGTATGAGTTCTTTACATATTTTGTATATTAACCCTTTATCAGATGTATCATAGGCACATATGTTCTCCCGTATACAGGCAGTTCTCAGGTTATCTTGGACTCGACATATGTCATTTTATGGTTACGTTGCTGTCTCCCATTTTTTTATAAAATTACAAGTTCCATCATTTTGATGTATGTACATATGTGCTTTATGTTTTTTATTATTTATTTACCACAAGTAAAGGTCAGGAACTGTTATCTTTCTTTTAATTTTTTTTTACTGTTTCACTTCATTACTGCTGTGTATGTGCTCCATGTGAGTGACATAGGCTTATATATAGGTGAGTTCCAACTTATGGCAAAAATCGCATTACATCACACTGTAGGAACTGATCTCCGACGTAACCCAAGGACCTACTGTAATGGGTTCCCTTTTCATTTTGTTGATGGTTTCTTTTGCTGTGCAAAACTTTTTAGTTTGAGATAGTTCCATTGTTTATTTTTTCCTTTGTTTCATTGCCCTAAGGAGATATATCAGCAAAAATATTGCTAAGGGAGATGTCTGAGATTTTACTGTCTATATTTTCTTCTAGGGTTTTTATGGTTTCATGACTTACATTTAAGTATTTTACTAATATTTAGTTCATTCTTGCATATTGTGTAAATTGGTGGTCTATTTTCATATTTTTACATGTACCTGTAGTACCAGAGACTGTTTTTACTCTATTGTATGCTCTTGCCTCCTTTGTCAAATATTAATTTACCATAAAAGTATAATTTTGAAAAAAGGTATAATTTTGATTCATTTACATCGGACAGCTATTGTTGTGTTGGCTGTTGTCATTCATTTAATTTGATAATCTAAAAGAAAAGAGGTCAGTGCCACTGACTAAATAGTCATGTATTGAAATGTTTTAAAAGTTGTTGTGGCACACTGGTTGAAAGTCGCTGGACTAGACCACATAGCCCAGGTGTGTAGTAGGTTCTACTATCTAGGTTTGTGCAAGTGTACTCTGATGTTTGCACAATGATGACATTGTCTAACAGTGCATTTCTCAAAACATACCCCATCATTAAGCAATGCATGACTGTGTAAACATGCCACCTGAACTTCACTACGTATTTTGTATTTAAATTGATTCTCTTTTTCAAACTTAAATTTATTTTATGAGAAATATCATTACTCTAAATTAAAATAAGAGTATTTTAAAGAAGGTAATTATATAAAAAAGGTAACTGTAAAAATAAATACAATGTAAATAAAACAATGTTAATATGATCCTGTGGAGTGTGAAAACCATAAGGGAGATTAGCAAGTGCTACAGACTCCTTTGATGTAATCAATGTTAAAGAGTATTCAAAAGGGACTCACTTTCTCACTGTGCAACTCAATGCTATTACATGCCTTGTCTGTATACTATCTATAAGCATCCTGCATAGGTCTGGAGGAGATACTATCCTACATTTGGGAAATGCTGGTCCAGGGATCCCCTTAGGGCCTGGTTTGAAAGAGGTAGAGAAGTGGACAAATGGTGAAGAAGGCTTGCAGAAGTCACTTTCTTCAGCAAAAAGAAATATGTGAAACAAAGACTTCGCTTTGCAAGTGCCAACTGGTTCCTTGTCAGAGCATTCCTACTTTCCTTTCCCTCATTATTTGAATAAGAGCAGCAACACAAAAGTGTCCATGTCATGAGGATAAAGAAAGAAAGGGATTAAGGGTCTGTGCATCTCACCATACTGCCTGCCAATCTTGCCTGGACTGGCTCTCCTCTCAACCTCCATGCTTGTCTCCATCAAGACACAGTAAGAGCCCAGAGATCCTCTGTGTGTCGAGGCAGCTTCGTATGGCCTCTTCCTGTTCCCAAATCAAAACCAGACCCCTCAGTTCTTTGTATTTGAGTTTTAGCTAGATGGTGGAATCTTTTGGGGGTACTGTGCCCAATCTGTATGGGAGTAAGTTGTATTAATGATGAACACCATAGATCATCTTGTTTATGAATGGCACCTTAATATTCTGAAAGTAATACGAAGTCATATATTTTTCCACATGAATATATCCAGGTCCTGAAATAGCTTAATGGATTCCCCTCCTCCTTCAGTTATTGTTGAGGTTCATCATATGGAGTTCACCAAAAGATATGGCTTTTGACCAAAACCAAAATTTCCTGTTTCTGATATCCTGTAATTTCAAAGTTATTTCCCTTCTGTCCTGTAACTTGCAAACCCCAATCCCCAAAGTGAAAGAAGCCCTATATTTTGGTCTCTTCCATAGCCCTATAATAAATAATTAACATCTACTGTTTTATGGTGTTGCTTTGCCCTCAGCAATGATTACAAGACATTGCACATTCCATGGACTTCTGTGGATGTTCCTTTAGTTCTCAAGGAAGCTAACATTGTCAGTCATTTTAAATTTTAATTAAGATGTTTAGAAATGATAAAAGCCTATAAAAGATTCTGGGTAGTTTATGACTAATATTTCCTGAAGCAAGTACTTATTTTACCTATTAATCGGGACATCTATGAGCTTGCTTCTTTAAGCCATGTAAAACTCTTGCTGCCCACTCAGCTTTAAGTCCTTTCCAGTTACTTTAGAAAATCATGTCTGCTTTATTCTGTAAAGTTTTATCTTGCTTCCGTCCCCTAAAACTTCTAGAATGTGAGAGAAGATGTCTGTTTCTTTTCTTTTTGTTTCAATCATTGTCTAAGTCAGCCTTTCCAAGGTATCTTTTAAAGAAGACTTGTCCCAGGACATCCCAATGTCAAAATATTTTGCAAAATGACACATACCATATCCTACCCTTGGAGATCCCCAATGTATATCATCCTATTAAAGACTCTGAGAATCATAGGGAGTTAAGCAAACTGTAAAATTTTGTAACTAGATTTTGCCAAGCTCACATTTCCTCTTGGATGGTAGGTTTGGCACAAGTGTTTAAGTTATTTTTAGTATTAAGCTTTGGACTGATCCACACAAGCAAGTCTGAGAAGCGGAGTGGGGAGTATGGCCTGGCCACCTGCGTGTCCCTCTCAACTTCGCTGAGTCCTGGCTCTAGTGAAAGCCACCCAAGAAGGTGGCAGAGAGAAACCTGTGGACCTGCCACCTGACCAGCAGTCCAGGACCCAGTACTGCCAGAAATGGACCAGCTCAGAGCACACTAATCTTGTGGGAAAAGGCAGCCACCTATGAAAGGCCTTGCCACCAGCGGCTCCCATTGGATCCCACCTTGAAGGAAACTTAGTCTTTGGTTCCTTAGTTCAATATATCCTGGCTAAAGAGGAACAGCTGGGTACATTTTAGGGGAGAATTAAGACTCTAAAAGAGTGTTTTCTGTTCCATGGAGATTGCTACCCAGCTGTCTTAGGCATAAATTCCAATTGATTGTGGGGCCTGGCTCTGTTACTGGGGCTCACATCTTCCAATTGTCCTATATTTGTTGTAAGGACCCAAAGAGAAGAATGGAAACACGTTTTTCAATGCAATGGGTTTGTCCAACAGACAAAGGTGAGTACTAGGCTTTGTCTAATGTATACACAGACACAAGCTCTGAGTCTGCCTGGCCAAAGCGAGCTCAGGGCTTGTTTGCAGAGGCTCAATCCTTAACTATCAGCTCAATGCAAGCCAGAGCTTTTATTTTTTGTTTTGCACCTCTTGGAAAATACCTGCTTGTGAATCGAATAAAAACAGAAAAGAACTAGACCAAGTGATAAAGTGATTCTTGACATTGTGGCCCTTGGATTTCACTGTATGAGATATAATTGTATTTTCAAAAATTGCTCCTTAACTTGCATAGTGTGTGTGTGTGTGTGTGTGCGTATTACACTAAGTGGTCTATTTGTTTTTTTCACCCTCTTTTTGATATTTCCCTTGCTATTTGAGAAGGTTAATTTTTTTTCTCATTACTTTTCAATGAGTATCATTATGCAATACCTTTAATACCATCTTTATTAGATATTATTCGTTTCTTATTATTAACAGTATTGAAATGTCTTATTCCCTCTGTCTTCCTACCCTAGCAAATATTGTACCCCCTGTTAATATCTATAAGACAGCAAACTTATTTTACTGTTAGTATATTCCTCCACTTTGTTTTTTTTTTAAGGTAATTTTAATAGATTTCCTTATCAACGAGTTCCAAATATATTAGCCATCAATCACTATGTTTAAAAAACTTTACAAACTGGCCGATACCGGTTTGGCTCAGTGGATAGAGCATTGGTCTGCAAACTGAGGGGTTCCAGGTTCCATTCCGGTCAAGGGCATATACCTTGGTTGCGGGCACATCCCCAGTAGGGGGCGTGAAAGAGGCTGCTGATCGATGTCTCTCTCTCATCTATGTTTCTAACTCTCTATCCACTCTCCCTTCCTCTCTGTAAAAAATCAATAAAAAATATAGTTAAAAAAAACTTTACAAACTGTAGTAAAATATATGGTCCATATTAAGTACTAACACTTCCTGTATCCATCACATTCAATTGGAAAAGTCTCTCCTTAAAAATAGAACAAAGACTCACCTTCTAGGTAAGAGATTGGTGGATGTTTTATGGAGGATAAAAAGACCATATACTTTATAAGTATAAATTTCTCTCTAAAACAGAATTACTCTAATATGAAATACTTCTCTATACTGTACTCCTCTTCTCATTAGGTTTTCCTAGTGCCAGGTGTCCCTGTGTGTTATTGAATGAATACATGCCTGGGGGCATCTGTGGGAATGTGTGTTCCCCATCACACAGTTCTAGGAGCAAACTTTCAGAGCAGCTCAAAACACATTCTCATTCCCCACACGTAGAGGATGGGTGAGGGGAACTTACCTCTTTCTGAGTTCCATTTTGGCTGGTTTGAGCAACCCTCAGCCTCAGGGGAAAGTCTAGAGGACAGGTTTGATTTTCTTTGTTGGACAGGCTGATCTCTGCTTCTCCAGCAAGCCATTAGGATGGCCACCCCATTCCTCCTCCCCATTTGGGTTGCCTCCAGTGTGAGGTAGAATGAGGTGGGCAAATCTCACTGTCAATTCCTTCTTTCTGAGCAGCTCTGGCTTAATAAATTTCTCCATGACCTGAAGAGGAGCCTCTCGCCTGATTCACAGCATCACTGGGCCTCATGCTGCAGGATAATCCAAATTCCATCCCACTATGGAGAGCACACATGTTCAGGCAATAGTATCCTTCAAGGTCCCTCAGGTATTTAGTCATGAGTCCTCCCTCTTGCTTTCTCCTTCTGTTCTCTCCCTAGACTTTCTACTTTCCTCCTGGCTCATTTCTATTTCTATCTCTGGCCCATCAGTGGCCTAGAGAAATAATAAGTGATGTCTAGCTACTTTCCTACCAGTGATTTGCATTCTCTATGTCAAAGGCTTCAAGTTGCTCAGAGCTAAGCTGCAGAGCCCTGGAAAAGGTGTTAGCCTGATTGAAGTCCCAGCACAGTCCCAGAGTAGGTAGAAAGTCTTTGTAGATGTGGTTTACTAAGTCTGTTCACAGGATTTGTGTTAAAACCATGCTGTCTCTAAATCCAACCAGATCTGTCTATAAATTGTAAAATCCTGCACAATTTGAACTAAATGCACATCAGGTACTATAGAGTTGGTTTGGGAGGAAGAACTCACTGTTCAAGAAAGAAGGGCAGAAGATATTGTCAGTATTATTAGTTACTTGTATAAAGCCCCTAAAAGGCCTCAACCATCACATCTGGCACCAACAAACACCCTCCCATCCATCGTCTCATAGTGGGAATATTTGATGGCTCTTTTCCTCTTGGACTCATTTTAATTACATTCTGGCAGCAGTTAGATAAATTCTATCTATCATCTGAGCCCCAGGATCCCCTGAGACAACTACTTAAAATTGAAGAAAGAACAGAAACCAAAACTTGACTCAGGCAGTTTGGATTCAAGTCCTTTGTCAATTTACCTGGTGATTCCTCTGAGGAGCGGGAGGATCAAGTTACCTCGGAATGAAATAAAAGAGAAGGAGAGGTCCTTACAATGGGGCTTCTGCTTTACACTAAACAAAAACGAACAATCAACCTCTGAGACAGAGCTTTGAAACATAAAATGTCAAATTAAATAACCCAGGATCCATGTGCAGCCTTCGGGTAAACACGCAGCCTGGCATCAATGGTGCGTATGGCTTTGTGAGGCTTTGTCTATACCAGGCACAAGTGCACTTAGTTAATGACTTCTGGGTTCTGGGTGTAATTGCCACACAAGCAGGACCCTGCCATGCAAGAATTTGTGTTTCCCAGAGCTCCAGGACCCACCCATAGTGTTTTAATTTTATATTCTCTGACTCAGGGCTCATCTGGCCTCCTGACTTAAAATGCTACCTCAGTGTGAACAGCTTTTCAGAGTTAAATGTTGTGTCTCTGGCTATTTGTGGAGCACTGATGCTGAGCCCACTCCAGCTGTCTACTACATTTCCACTGTCCAAGTTACCAAAGCACATAACTCCCATCATCACCAAAAACTACCTTTCCTCTAAACTCTCTTTTATAAATGGTGACTTTAAAGAGAAGAAACTCTCATATTAAAAAGTAGCTCTAAGCCAGGCTGGTGTGGCTCAGTGGTTGAGTATCAACTCATGAACTAAGAAGTCTCTGGCTCAATTCTTGGTAGGACACATGCCTGGATTGCAGACTCGATCCCCCAATAGGGGCATGCAGGAAGCAGCTGATCAATGATTTTCCTCATTGATGTTTCTATCTCTCTCCCTTCCTCTCTGAAATTATATATATATATATATCTATTATCTATCTATCTATCTATCTATCTATCTATCTATCTATTATCTATCTATCTATCTATCTATCTATCTATCTATCTATCTATCTATCTATAGATATACTATACTAGAAGTACTATATCTAGTCAACTGACTGAACATCATGTATAATTGACTTAAACCACTCAAGTGAATATCAATTTACTTATAATAGAATTCATACATCTCACTAAGGACTGCAAAGTCTTACATCATGCTCCCACCAGTTTTTCTGATCTTGTCTCCTACCACTCTCTCCATCATTCTTTGTGTTCCATCCAGATCAGTTCTCTGTTAATTCTTTGAAAATATCAAGTCCATGTCTTACTTCACTTATGTAATTTCCACTTCTTAGTTTCCTATGCCTGGAATATTCTCCCACATCTTTTCATAGCTGGTTAATTCTCAAGTCTCTGCTCAATAATTATTGGAAAGTAGTATTTCAAAATCATTCTCAGTTATTGGACTGTGCTTTACTTTCTCTTATAGCTTCTTTCATTCATTAAAGTACAGCTATATATCACTATGTAGTTCCTATTTGTTTAATGTACTTATTTATGTGCTTATTATCTGTCTCTCTATTAGATTATAAAATCCTCAAAAGAATAGGCCTTACCAGTATTTCCAGAAGAAGGCCTGGCATAAAGTAGGCTTTGAAAATGTAGGCAACCACAGAAGAACAGTAAGAACCTGACAATAAGAAATAGCTGGATAATCTACAAACCAAACTTTCTTTGAGCCCATCACAGACTGTGGTCACAAGACAACAAACAAACTAAGTTTTAAACTGTGATAAATCTCTTAAAAGGAAGATGAGACACATAAACGAGCTTAGTTTCCTATGCCTGGAATATTCTCCCACATCTGAGCATGAAAGAAAAAGATGGTCTCCATTATTTCAATAAATTCTTAAAGGTCAAGTGTGACAGTTTAGCAGAACTGAAAGCTCCAGACACAAGAAGAACCTGTAATGACTTGCAAGCATTAGTTTATGAACCTCCACTGGGTGTTCCCAGCATAGACTGGGGGCAGACCAAGAGAACAAGAGGACCATTCTCTATGCTGCAGGCATGTAGGAGACCATTGAATAGCCGGGGGGGGGGGGGGGGGGGGGAAGAAGACAGGCATGAAACACCATGCAATTCCCTGAAATCCTTTCTTATATGAAGCAGACTTAAGCCAGGGAAGGAGAGGTGGAAAATCTTTCTGCCCAGAGCTCAGGCAAAATCCATAACTTCTGAAAAAGTAAGTGTGGCAGGAAAAGCCATGTTTCCTGAGAGAGGGGCAGAAAAAATTTTTAGTCCTAGAATCCTACATGGATACAAAGCAGAAATTCACCATCATTGAAGGAGGGACAAGAAATTATCTCTGTCCAAGAGCTTCCATAGATAAAAGGAAGAGTTTGAGTGTCACGAGTGGGGAGAGGCAGCAACACAGAAAATGCTCCAAACCTGAGGCCCAGGTGTATGTAAGGCTAAAGTTGAACTAGAGGAAGAAAGAATCCTCTGGTCACAGCCATTAGTTTGGCAGTGCATAACAAGCAATACGCATCTACTCCTGCAGGAGAGGCAGGGGCATGGCACATGTATGCAGAGATTGCTAAGAGGTGAGTGCAGCAGGTACATTGAGAAAAATCTTTCCATACCCCATACCTCATTCCGAGTACAAGTTAACAACAGCCCACGAGACAGAAACTTGAAGTTTGTGGTAAGTTTGCAATATCAAAACAAAAATGCTGATCACACCCTCACCCATCCCTATAATAGACTGAGGCAAGAAAAGGCATTGCTATTTCTGACCGAAAATAATATTTGCCTTTGCCTTTCCTGTCTTTCTACACATTGTGTCTGACACATAATAAAAAATTATGAGACATACATAGAAGCAAGCAAAAAATGATACTACCATGTTGTCAAAAAATACGACCGTTGACAGATCTATATTCAGAAATTCAGAGATACTGCGGATGTTAGAGCCATCAGAGAGAGACGTTTTATATTTTATTATTTTCTACTTTTTAAATTAATGTATTACATGAGTGCATATCTTCCCATTGCCCACCCCGCCCCCACTCACTCCCATACATGCCTTCATCCTCGAGTGTCTTGCATCCATTGGTTATGCTTATATGCATGCATACAAGTCCTTCGGTTGATCTCTTAACTACCACACCTCTCCCTAACCTTACTGCTGTAATTTGACAGTCTGTTTGATGCTTTACTGCCTCTGTATTTATCTTTTTATTCATCCATTTATAATGTTCTTTATTATCCATAAATGAGTGAGATCATGTGGTATTTTCCTTTCATTGACTGGCTTATTTCACTTAGCACAATGCTCTCCAGTTCCATCCAGGCTGCTGCAAATGATAAGAATTCCTTATTTTTTAGGGCAGCATAGTATTCCATTGTGTAGATGTACCACTGATTTTTAATCCACTCATCTGCTTATGGGAACCTAGGCTGTTTTCAAATCTTAGCTAATGTAAATTGTGCTGCTATGAACATAGGGGTGCATAAATCCTTTCTGATTGATGTTTCTAGTTTCTTAGGATATATTCCTAGGAGTGGGATTGTTGGCTCAAATGGGAGTTCCATTTTTAGTTTTTTGAGGAAAATCCATACTGTTCTCCACAGTGGCTGCACCAGTAGGCATTCCCACCAGCAGTGCATGAGGGTTCCTTTTTCTCCTCATCCTTATCAACACTTGTCATTTGTTGATTTGTTCATGATAGCCATTCTGACAGGTGTGAGATAGTATCACATTGTCGTTTTGATTTGCATCTCTCAGATAACTAGTGACTTTGAGCATGTTTTCATGTGTCTCTTGGACTTTCTTCTGTCTTCTTTTAAAAAGATTCTATTGAGGTCCATTGCCCATTTTTTTATTGGATCATTTATCTTCCTTTTATTAAGTTGTATAAGTTGCCTGTATATATTGGAGATTAAGCCTTTATCAGTATTAACATTGGAAAATATGTTCTCTCATACAGTAGGCATTCTTGTTTTGTTGACAGTTTCTTTTGCTGTGAAAAAGCTTTTTATTTTGATGTAGTACCATTTGTTTATTTTCTCTTTAGCTCCCAATGTCCTAGTAGCAGTATCAGTGAAGAAGTTCTTTCGGCATATGTCTGAGATTGTGCTGCCAGTGGATTGATCTACTATTTTTATGATTTCCTGTCTTATGTTTAAGTCCTGTATCCATTTTGAATTTATTTTTGTGTATGGTGTAAGGTGGTGATCTAGTTTCATTTTTTTGCATGTATCTGTCCATTTTTCCCAACACCATTTATTGAAGAGGCTGTCTTGACTCCATTGTATATTCATGCCTTATTTGTCAATATTAATTAAGCATAGTGGTTTGGGTGGATATCTGGATTCTCTATTCTATTCCATCGGTCTATATGTCTGTTGTTGTGCCAGTACCAGTCTGTTTTGAGAAGAGTGGCTTTGTAATACAGGTTGAAATCTGGCATTGAGATTCCACCTACTTTATTCTTCTTTCTCAGGATTACTGTGGCTATTTGGGGTCTTTTTTTATTGTAGGTGAATTTTTGGAGAGTTCTTTCTAGGTCTGTGAAATATGCCATTGGTATTTTAATGGGGATTGCATTGAATCTATAGATTGCTTTGGGTAGTATGGATATTTTAATGATGTTGATTCTCTCGACCCATGAACAAGGTATGTTCTTCCATCTCTTTACATCTTCCTCTATCTCTTTTTTTAGTGTCCTATAGTTTTCCCTGTATATGTCTTTTACCTCCTTAGTTAAGTTTATTCCTAGGTATCTTAATTTTTTTGGTGTGATGGTAAATGGGATTGCTTTTTTAGTCTCTCTTTCAGTTAAGTTCACTATTAATGTATAGACATGCCATAGATTTCTTGGTATTAATTTTGTATTCTGCTACATTGTCGAATTCATTCATTAAGTATATTCATTTCTGGATGGAGTTCTTTGGGTTTTTTTATGTACAATATTGTGTCATCTGCAAATAAGGACAGCTTTACTTGTTCTTTTCCAATTTGGATGCCTTTTATTTCTTTTTTTTTTTTTGTCTAATTGCAATGGTTAATACTTCTAATACTATGTTGCAAGGTGTGGGGGTGAGAGTGGGCATCCCTGTCTTGTTCCTGTTCTTAGGAGAAATGGTTTTAGTTTTTGCCCATTGAGTTTGATGTTAGCTGCAGGTTTATCATATATGGCTTTTATGATGTTGAGGTATGATCCTTCTATTCCCACCTTGTTGAGAGTTTTTATCAAGAAAGGTGTTGGATTTTGTCAAATGCTTTTTCTGTCTCAATTGATATGACCATGTGCTTTTTATCTCTCAATTTGTTTATGTGATGTATCACGTTTATTGATTTGTGGATATTGTACCATCCTTGCATTCCTGGGATAAATCCTACTTGGTCATGGTGTATGATCTTTCGATGTACAGCTGGATCCAATTTGCTAGAATTTTGTTGAGGATTTTGGCATCTATGTTCATGAGGGATATTGGCCTGTAATTCTCTTTTATTGTGTTGTCTTTATCTGGTTTTGGTATTGGGGTGATTTTCGCTTCATAGAAGGAGTTTGAAGTGTCCCTTCTTCTTGAATTTTTTGTACTTGTCTGAGTAGAATAGGTTTTAATTTTTCCTTGAATGTTTGGTAAAACTCCCCTGTGAAACTGTCTGGTCCCGGGCTTTTGTTTGCTGGAAGCTTTTTGATGACTGCTTCAGTTTCTTCCAAGTTATTGGCCAATTGAGATGTTTACATTCCTCCTTATTGGGTTTTGGAAGGTTATATTTTTCTAGGAATATGTCCATTTCCTCCAGTTGTCCCGTTTTTTTTCAATAGAGTTGTTTATAGTATTTTTTTAAACAATACTTTGTATTTCAGTGGGGTCTGTTGTTATCTCACCTCTTTCATTTCTTATTTTGTTTATTTGGGTCCTCTCTCTTTGCTTCTTGGTGAGCCTGGAAGCAAAGAGAGACCATCAATCTTGTTTATCCTTTCCAAGAACCAGCTCTTGGTTTTGTTGATCTTTTGAATTGTTTCTTTGGTCTCTTTGTCATTTATCTCTGTTCTGATCTTTATTATTTCCTTCCTTCTACTTACACTGGACCTTTCTTGAAACAGAAAGGTTAGGCAATTTATTACCATTGTTTTTTGTTTTTTTTACAGGAGGCTTGTAGAGCTATGAACTTCTCACTCAAGACTGCTTTTGCCCTGTCACATAGATTTCAGATTGTTGTGTTTTCATTGTCTTTTGTTGCCATGATTTTTTTTATTTCTTCCTTGATCTTTCTGGTAACCCAGTCATTGTTTAATAGCATGCTGTTTAGTCTTCATGTGTTTGATTTCTTTTTATTGTTTTTATTGTAGTTGATTTCCAGTTTTATGCCACTGTGATCTGAGAAGATGCTGGATATGATTTCTATTTTCTTGAATCTGAAGAGACTTTGCCTATGACCCAACATATGGTCTATCTTTGAAAAAGACCCATGTGCACTTGAGAAGAATGTATATTCTGTGGCTTGGGGTGAAATGTTCTGAAGATGTCAATTAATTTCATTGATATTTCTTTGCTGATTTTTTTTTTTAGGGGACTTGTCCAATGGTGATAGTGTGGTATTAAAGTCTTCTACTATGATTGTATTGCTGTCAATATCTCTCTTGATATCCTCCAGGAGTTTTTTTATTTATTTGGGTGCTCCTATATTGGGTGCGTATATGGTTACCAGAGTTATTTCTTCTTGTTGGATTGCTCCCTTTAGTATTGTGAAGTGGCCTTCCATATCTCCTGTTATGTCCTCCACTTTGAGATCTAATTTGTCAGATATAAGTATTGCTGTTTCACCTTTTTTTTCATTTCTTTTCACCTGAAAAACCTTTTTCCATCCCTTCACACTCAGTGTGTGTGCTTCTTTTTTTCTGAGGTGGATTTCTTGTAGAGAGCAGATATATGGATCAGGTTTTCTTATCCAAGCCATTACTCTATGTCTTTTTTATTTGAGTTCAATTTTATTCTTTATCCCTGTGTTCCACCTTTGTTTCCTTTTTTTTTTCTTTTACAGCAGACCCTTTAGCATTTTTTGCATTGCTGCTTTGGTGGTAATAAATTCCTTTAGTCCTTTTTTTTTTCTGTGAAGCTCCTGGTTTCATCTTCAATTTTGATTGAAAGCCTTGCTGGGTACAGTATTTTTGGATTCAGACCCTTCCTTTGCTTGACTTTGTATATTTTATTCCATTCTCTTCTGGTCTGATCAGTTTCTGTTGACAAATCTAGTCTGATGGGGGTTCCTTTGTAGGTAACTTTCTTTCTCTCTATAGCTGCTTATAAGATTCTTATATGGTCATTGGTGTTTGCCAATTTAATTATTATGTGCCTTGATGTTGGTCTTTTCGGGTTCATTTTGCTTGGGACTCTGTGAGCTTCTTGGATTTGTGTGGGCTTTTTCTTTCTTATATCAGGAAAGTTTTTTGTCATTATTTCTTTAAACAGGATTTTTATTCCTTGCTCAGTTTCCTCTCCTCCTATAACCCCTATTATCTGGGTGTTGTTTTGTTTAGTGTTGTCCCAAAGTTCCCTTTGGGTCTCCTGTTTATTTATTTATTTTTTTCTAGAAGCTGCTCTACTTGGGTATTTTTTCCTACCTTGTCGTCTAGCTCATTTCTGTGGTCCTCTGCTTCTTCTGTATATCGCTGATGCTTTCTATTGAGTTCTTTACAGGAGCAATGCCGCCATTTTTCATTTCTTCTTGATTCTTCATTTCCTCTTGGTTCTTACTCATATTGTCGAATTTGTTTTCCATTCTTTTCAGCCACATTATGACCATTTCTCTGAATTTCCCTGCAGTCTCCTATGGTGTCTCCAACTGAGTGATCGTATGCATTGAGCTTAGCAATCAGAAGCAAGGATCTGAAGAAGAAAAGGCACAAGTGTGTGAACTTGGAGCTGTGCACAAGTTTGCACAACCCTCTTTTCCCCCTTGTTTCGAAGCAGCCAGCACACTTTTAAAACTCCCAGGCTGTCCTTCTGCATCAGATCAAAATGGGTTGGTTTTTAGAGATCCCCTCTGTTAGCAGCTCTGAGGACCCCTTTACACATTCACAGATCATACCAGCCCCAACAGCCACAGATTTTGTTTAGGTGCAGACTTTCCCTGGTCCTCCAGTTTCCTCAGTGTGCATGTTTCTCTGTCCTGCCACCTTATCCCAGGCGAAATTCGTCCTTTCCTTGGTGGAAAGTAGAGCTCCTCTGAATCCACGTGTTTGTGCCAATTGGGGACCAGTGTTCTGGGGTTCACAGCTGTTTGATAGGTGCCATAGTTGTAGATTTTCAGGCTTCTGATAACATCCACTTTCTCCTTCAAGATGGTGCAGTCTCTATGTCTGAGCTGGTGGCTCTGGGAGGGAACCCAGCAGCAGTGGAGGCTGTCTGGTCAGGAGAGCCCCATCCAACAGTCCCCCACCTTCTCTTGGAATATAGCTATCCCTTAACTCACCAACAAATACTTCCCATGCGACCCTCAGTTATTCTTTCTGTCTGTTGCAGGACAAGGCTTGGGACACATGTCCATCTACTCTGCCACCATTTTTTTTCCAGAGAGAAACTTTAAAATAACTGCAATAATTTATATTAAAATATCTAGTAAAACCCATAAACCACATAAAAATGGAGAATTTTATCAGAGAAACAAAAAGTTATAAAAAAGAGACAAATAGAAATACTAGGGGAAAAAGAAGCAGGATATCAGAAATAAATAATTCCCATGATGTTCTTATAATAAGATAGGATATACATGATCAAAGTATTTGTAATCTTAAAAATAAGTTAATAGAAATTATCCAAGCTGAAATATCAGGAGACATAAATAAACAAAGCATCCAAGAATATCAAGTGGTCAAACATATGAGTCACTGGAAAACCAGAAGGAAAAGATAGAGAAAACAGAGTCAAATATATATAATTAGGGATATAATGGGTGAAAATTTCACTTATTGAAAGACAACAAACTGCAGATTCAAGCAGTTCAGAGGATCCCAAACAGAATAAACACATATACACATGCAAAATGAGAGAGAGAGAGAGAGAGAGAGAGAGAGAGAGAGAGAGAAAGAGAGAGAGAGGGAGAATGAGAATGAGAAGAAGAAGAAGAGGAAGAAGAAGAAGAAGAAGAAGAAGAAGAAGAAGAAGAAGAAGAAGAAGAAGAAGAAGAAGAAGA
>JAAGEH010000393.1:57967448-57981876 GCA_011751065.1 Lasiurus cinereus
GAAGAAGAAGAAGAAGAAGAAGAAGAAGAAGAAGAAGAAGAAGAAGAGGAGAAGAGAGGACCCACAGACTGAGACAGATTGACACTCCACATACTGAGACAGATTTACAGCTTATAATAAAACTGCTGAAACTTAACAATATAGAGACAATATTGAAGGTACATAGAGATAAAGGAAATATTAAAAATAAGGCAACAAGAAATTTTAGCAGGTGAAAACTATGCAAGCCAGAAGACAATAGTGTGACATCTTTAAAGCACTGGAGGGGCGGGGCCAGGGAGAGGGGTGGCGGTGGCAAGGAAAAATTGTTAACTTGGATTTTTCTACTCAATAAAAAGTATCTTTGGAAAAAATACAGAGAAAAAAGATTTTTCACACACACAAACAAAAGCTGAAATAATTTATTGCCAGTTAACCTTCAGTACACATTAAAAAAAATTAAATGATGTCTATGGTCTTGCTTTCCTGAATGGTCTTGGTCTCATCTGATATTTGAAACTAGATAGGATTGGCCTGGATAATACTTGAATGGGAGAAATACTTCAAGCAGATAAAATATAATACTAGATGAAAATTTGGTTTTAAACAAAATAAAATACATTTAAAATGATAAAATGAAAAAAAAATATATTTTTATTTTTAATTGTCCTAAAGAATCATTGCACTCACATGAAAAGATGCTTGACATCATTAGTCATTGAGGAAATACTCAATAAAACCACAGTGAAAGGTTGTTTCACAGCCACTAAGATGGCTAACAAAAAGGTAGATAATAACATGTATTGTGAGGATATAGGAAAATCAGAAACTTTATACACTGAGGGTGGAAATGAAAAAGGGTGCATTCACTCTGGAAAACAGTCTAGAAGTTCCTCAAGTAATTAAACATAAAATTGTCATATGACCCAACAATTCTATTCTTATGTAAATACCCAAAAGAAAAAAAAAAGACATGTTTACACAAAATATTATACATAAATGTTAATGACAACATTATTCATTAATATCCAAAAGTTGGAATCAGTTTAAATGTTCATTATCTTATAAATGGATAAGCAAATGTGGTATGAAGCCTTCCTATATACTATACAAACAACCCATTTTGATCTGATGCAGAAGGACAGCCTGGGAGTTTTAAAAGTGTGCTGGCTACTAGGACAGGTACATTTAAAAAATATATTCTTAGTGAAAGAAGACAATCACAAAAGATCCCATATTATGTAATTCCATCTATGAATTACATAATATAAATTTCCTTTGTCAAGTCTATAGTGGTAAATTAGTACACTAAAAAAACATTGAATTTAATACTTTAAATGTATGAATTATATGGTATATAAATTACATATCAATACAATTGTTAAAATTAAAAGAAAAAAATGACTAAGGAAAAAAAAGAGTAACACTATACTGTAAATTGTATAACATATGGAGAGGTAAAATATATGATGATAATAGCACAAAAGTAAGGAAGGAGGAAATGGAGGTTTGCTATCATAAATAAGTGAGAACACCACAATTGAACAATACAATAACTGAAATGATTAATTCAATAACAACAAATTAGGGACAGCAGAAGAGGATTCATGAATGGGAAGATATATCATCATAAAATAATCAAATAAAATCATGGCGATAAAAAAAGATGGAAAATATGAGAAAGAACTTGTATGTGTTTAATTAGAATTACAAAAAGAGAAGGAAGCAAAAATTGGGCAGAAGCAGTATTGGAAGAGATAATTGCTAAAAATTTTCCAAAGATTCAAGGATCTTTATGAAGTCCAAGCAGAATAAATGCAAAGAAACCCATACAACCCTGAGCACATCATACAAAGAAAAACTTCTGAAAACTGAAAGTAAAAAACAAACAAAATTTAAATACCAGCGAAAAAGGAATCATTTCATACAAAGAAGCAACAAAATGCCTTAATGCTGATTTCTAAACAGAATTTGTGGAAGTAAGGTTACATTAGAATGCCACTTTTAAAGTGTGGAAAGAAAATATCAGCTAACTTGGAATTCATACCCAATGAATGTATTCAAATTTGCAAGTGAAATTAATGTGGTTTCTATCATGCATAGAGATAACTATTAATAGTTTTGCATGAAACTTAAGCTGAAGACAATATCTCTGATAGAATAAGGTGATGAATAATAAAACGAGTGGGAAGTCTTATGTGGCTCTAATATGTGTAGAATTTAGGTATGCAAAAATAATACCATAACATGTTGGAGAGAAGTACATACAGATAACAAATATTTTATTTTGAATAATACCTTTAACATACTTCACCTTTTAAAAATACATACGTAATATTATACCCCAAATCTATAGAATACATTTTTTTTAAGTGTAAGATAAGCATTTATCAAACTGACTTCATTATCAGTATGGAGATAATCTCAAAAAATTTCAAATGATTAAAATAATATAGTATCTTCTCTGATCTCATGGATTTAGGCTAGAAATCCATTTTCAAAAAACACTGGAAAATAGATGTCTTAAAATTAATAATGTACTTTTGAACAATCCCTTGATCAAAGAAATGCCTATAATGAAAAAAAGAAATTTTTGAATTATAATAAAAATATAATATAAATAAATTTTGGGATGCAGCTAAAGCTATTCTTAAATTGATTTTTTAAGTCATAAATGCACCTATTAGAAAAATGAGGCTAAAATTGTTGATTGAAGTATTCATCTCAAGAAATCAGAAAAAAATATAAAATTAAACCCAAAGAAAATGGAAAAAAAAATAAAGAACAGATACTAATGACACAGAAAATGAATATATAGTAGAAAATTATTAAACAAAATTCTCTATAAAGATTAATAAAATTGAAAATCCCTAATAATACTGAACAAAATAAGGAGAGAAGCACACATTATCAACATAAAAAATTCAAAAAAGGACAACACTACAGATTCTACAGGTAATTAAAAAAAAAACTATCAACCACTATATGCTAGTATATTTGACAAGAAAGATAAAATAGACACATTTCTTGAAAAGTACAGCTCATGAAATTTGACACTAGAAAAGAAATGAATCTAAATAATTTTGTTTTGTCAACTAAATTTAATCTATTATTAAAAACCTATGGTAATGAAACTCCATGCCCCCATAAATTCACATGAATTAACATTGAAGGGAGAAATAAAACCAATATCACAGAAACTATTTCATAAAATAGAAAAAGACACTTTTCTCAATTAGTAGTATGAAGTCAGGCTAACTTTGATTTTAGAGACTTATCAAGTGCATTAGAGTAAAGGAAACTTATAGTCTAATCTTTTTTATTACCATAGATAGAAAAATTCTCAATAAATATTAGCAAATCAAATCCAGAGAGATATAGAAGGATAATTGTGTGTTTTCTTGGAATGCAATGCTTATTTAGCCCAAATGCCCATCAATAGATGAGTGGATAAAAAAATTTTTGGTACATTTACAAAATGGAATACTATCTTATATAATAAAGAGCTAATAAGCTAATTAGACTGAGCAGCAAAACGACTGTTCAGATGATTTTCCAGATGAAGCTGGGGCTGTGAGGGCTGAGCCCCTTGCATAAATTTTGTGCATCAGGCATCTAGTACAACTATAAAAAAAGAAGGATCCCCACTTACCCGTTAAAACAGCATGGAAGGAGAGTAATATGCTAAGTGAAATAAGCTAGTCAGAGAAAGACAAGTATCACATAATCTCACTTATATGTGGAATCTAATGAACAAAATAAACTGACAAACAAATAGATCCAGAGACATAAAAGCATAGAACAGACTGACGGATCTCAGAGGGAAGGCAGGGGGAGGATGGGAGGTTGCGGGAAGAGATCAACCAAAGAACTTACACACGCATATATGCATAACCTAAGGACCCAGACAATAATACAGTGAAGGCCTGAGGAGGGAGATGTATGAGACAGAGAGGGTCAATTAGAGAAAAAAAGGGACATCTGTAATAGTTTTAACAATAAATATAAATTAAAAAATATAAGATGATAAGCACTCCAAAAAAAAAAAGAAGAAGAAGAAGCAGTCAGCATATTTGTAACATAATTGGAATGGTGGAGAAAAACAAACAACTATGTCATCATCTCAATAATTGAAGAAAAATAATTTGATCAAATTTAATATCAGTTAGCAACCAAGAAAAGTTCAGAAATGCCCTAATCTAATTAATGAATTCCTTTTTTTAAATTAATGTATTACATGTATACATATCTTCCCTTTCCCACTTCCCCCCCATCCCCCGCCGCTTCCCAAGCATACCCAAATGCCCTAGTGTCTTGTGTTCATTGGTTATGCTTATATGAATCCATACAAGTCCTTTGGTTGATCTCTTATTTATCCCACCTCTCCCTAACCTTCCTGCTGTAATTAGACAGTCTGTTTCATGCTTTACTGCCTCTCTATCTTTTAGTGCATCAGTTTATAATGTTCTTTAGTATTCACAAATGAGTGAGATCATGTGGTGTTTCCCCTTCATTGACTGGCTTATTTCACTTAGCATAAGGCTCTCCAGTTCCATCCAGGTTACTGCAAATGGTAAGAATTCCTTCTTTTTTATTGCAGCATAGAATCCCATTGTATAGATGTACCTTAGTTTTCTGATCCACTCATCTGCTGACGGGCACCTAGACTGTTTCCAAATCTTAGCTATTGTAAATTATGCTGCTATGAACATAGGGGTGCATAAATCCTTTCTGATTGGTGTTTGTGATTTCTTAGGATAAATTCCTAAGAGTGGGATTACTGGATCAAATGGGAGATCCATTTTTAGTTTTTTGAGGAAACTCCATACTGTTCTCCACAGTGGCTGCACCAGTCTGCATTCCCACCAACAGTGCACAAGGGTTCCTTTTTCTCCTCATCCTTATCAACACTTGTCATTTGTTGATTTGGTGATGCCTGTCATTCTGACAGGTGTAAGATGGTATCGCATTGTCGTTTTGATTTGCATCTCTCAGATAATTAGTGACTTTGAACATGTTTTCATGTGTCTCTTGGCCTTCCTTCTGTTGTCTTTCAAAAAGGTTCTATTTAGGTCCATGGCCCATTTTTTTATTGGATCGTTTATCTTCCTTTTATTAAGTTGCATAAGTTGGCTGTAGATGTTGGAGATTAAACTTTTATCAGTGATAACATTTGCAAATATGTTCTCCCATACAGTGGTCTTTCTTGCTCTTTTGTTGATGGTTTCTTTTGCTGTGCAAAAGCTTTTTATTTTGATGTAGTCCTATTTATTTTCTCTGTAGTTTCCATTGCCCTCGGAACAGTGTCAGTGAAGAAGTTCTTTTGGTATACATCTGAGATTGTGCTGCCTGTGGATTCTGATAGTATTTTTATGGATTCCCGTCTTATGTTTAAGTCCTATATCCATTTGGAGTTTATTTTTGTGTATGGCATAAGTTGGTGGTCTAGTTTCATTTTTTTTGCATGTATCTGTCCAATTTTCTCAACACCATTTATGGAAGAGGCTTCTTGACTTCATTGTATGTTCATGCATTCTTTGTCAAATATTAATTGAGCATAGTGGTTTGAGTGGATATCTGGATTCTCTATTCTATTTCATTGGTCTATGAGTCTATTCTTGTGCCAGTACCAGTTGCTTTGTAATATAGCTTGAAATCTGGTATTGAGATCCCACCTACTTTATTCTTCTTTCTCAGGATTGCTGTGGCTATTCGGGATCTTTTTTGTTGTTGTTCTTGTTCCAGATGAATCTTTGGAGAGTTCTTTCTAGGTCTGTGAAATATGCTGTTGGTATTTTAATGGGTAGTGCATTGAATCTATAGATTGCTTTGAGTAGTATCGACATTTTAATGATGTTGATCCTCTCAATCCCTGAGCATGGTATGCTCTTCCATCTGTTTACATCTCCCTCTATCTTTTTATTTTTCAGTGTCCTGTAGTTTTCGGGATATAGATCTCTTACCTCCTTAGGTAAGTTTATTCCTAGGTATCTTAACTTTTTGGTGTGATGGTAAATGGGATTGCTTTTTTACTCTCTCTCTCTGTAAGTCACTATTAGTGTATAGAAATGCCATAGATTTCTTGGCATTAATTTTGTATCCTGTTACATTGCCAAATCCATTTATTAAGTCTATTAGTTTTTGGATGGAGTCCTTCAGGTTATTTATGTAAAGTAACATGTGATTTGCAAATAAGGACAGCTTTACTTCTTCTTTTCTAATTTGGATGCCTTTTGTTTCTTCTTCTTCTTGTCTAATTGCAATAGCTAATTCTTCCAGTACTATGTCAAGCAGGAGTGGTGAGAGTGGGCATCCCTGTCTTGTTCCTGTTCTTAGGGGAAATGGTTTTAGTTTTTGCCCATTGAGTATGATGTTAGCTGCAGGTTTATCATATATGGCTTTTATGATGTTGAGGTATGATCCTTCTATTCCCACCTTGTTGAGAGTTTTTATCAAGAAAGGTGTTAGGTTTTGTCAAATGCTTTTTCTGTCTCAATTGATATGACCATGTGATTTTCATCTCTCAATTTGTTTATGTGATGTATCATGTTTATTGATTTGTGGATATTGTACCATCCTTGCATTCCTGGGATAAATCCTACTTGGTAATGGTGTATGGTCTTTCTTATGAACTGCTATATCCAATTTGCTAGAATTTTGTTGAGGATTTTGGCATCTATGTTCATGAGAGATATTGGCCTGTCATTCACTTTCATTATGTTGTCTTTATCTGGTTTTGGTATTAGGGTGATCCTGCCTTTATAAAAGGTGTATGGAAGTGTTTCTTTTTCTTGAATATTTTGGAATAGTCTGAGGAGGATAGTTTTAATTCTTCCTTGAATGTTTGGTAAAACTCTCCTGTGAGTCATCTGGTCCCGGGCTTTTGTTTGCTGGAAGCTTTTTGATTAATTCTTCAATTTCTTCCATAGTTATTCACCTATTGAGATGTTTAGATACTTCCTGATTGAGTTTTGGAAGATTATATTTTTCTAGGAATATGTCCATTTCTTGCAGATTGTCCAATTTGTTGGAATAGAGTTGTTCATAGTATTTTTTTAATAATCCTTTGTATTTTGGAGGGGTCTGTTGTTATTTTTCATGTTTCCTTTCTGATTTTGTTGATTTGGGTCTTCTCTCTTTGCTTTTGGTGAACCTGGCTAGAGGTCCATCAATCTTGTTTATCCTTTCAAAGAACCAGCTTTTGATTTTGTTGATCTTTTGAATTGTTTCTTTGGTCTCTATGTTGTTTATTTCTGCTCTGATCTTTACTATTTCCTTCCTTCTGCTTACACTGGGCTTTTCTTCTTGCTCTCTTTATAGCTCTTTGAGTTGTAGGGTTAGGTAATTTATTACTATTATTTCTTGTTTTTTGCAGTAGGCTGTAGAGAGCTATGAACTTCCCTCTCAAGTCTGCTTTCACTGTGTCCCATAAATTTTGTATTTATGTGTTGTCATTGTCATTTGTTGCCATTATGTTTTTTATTTCTTCTTGTTCTCTCTGGTTGCCCAGTCGTTGTTTAATAGTGTGCTGTTTATTCTCTGTATGTTTGCTTTGTTTGTATTGTTTGTATTGTAGTTGATTCCCAGTTTTATGCCACTGTGATCTGAGAAAATGCTTGATATGATTTCTGTAGTCTTGAATTTGAAGAGACCTTGCCTATGAGCCAACATATGGTCTATCTTTGAAAATGACCCATGTGCACTGGAGAAGAATGTATATTCTGTGACTTTGGGATGAAATGGTCTGACAATATCAATTAATTCCTTCTGGTCTAGTGAGTCATTTAGGATTGATGTTTCTTTGCTGGTTTTTTGTTTAGAAGATTTGTCCAGTGGTGACAGTGGGGTATTAAAGTCTCCTACTATGATTGTATTGCTGTCAATCTCTCCCTTGATATCCTCCAGGAGTTGTTGTTTTTTTATGTATCTAGGAACTCCTGTATTGAGTGCATATATGTTTACCAGAGTTATTTCTTCTTGTTGGATTGCTGCCTTTATTATTATGAAGTGGCCATCCTTATTCCATGTTATGTCCTTCACTTTGAGATCTAATTTGTCAGATATAAGTATTGCAACCCCAGCTTTTTATTTTTATTTTTTGCATTTCCATTTGCCTGAAAAACTGTCTTTCATCCCTTCATCCTCAGTCTGTGTGCATCTCTTTTTGTGAGGTGGGTTTCTTGTGGACAGCAGATATATGGGTTATGTTTTTATATCCAATCTGTTACCCTATGTCTTTTGATTGGAGCATTTAATCCATTTACAGTTAAGGTTATTATTGATAGGTACTTATCTGTCACCATTTTTATTCTTTACACCTGTGTTCCCTCTTCACTTCTTATTTCTTTACTTACAGCAGACCCTTTAACATTTCTTGCATTGCTGGTTTGGTGATAATATATTCCCTTAGTCCTTTTTTTGTCTGTGAAGCTCCGGATTTCACCCTCAATTTTGATTGAAAGCCTTGCTGGGTACAGTATTCTTGGAATCAGACCCTTCCTTTGCATGACTTTGTATATTTCATTCCATTCCCTTCTGGCCTGATCAGTTTCTGTTGAGAAATCAGGTGCTAGTCTGATGGGGGCTCCTTTGTAGGTATCTTTCTGTTTTTCTCTGGCTGCTTTTAAGATTCTTCCTTTGTCGTTGGTGTTTGCCAATGTAATTATAATGTGCCTTGGTGTTGGTTTTTTGGGGTTCATTTTGCTTGGGACTCTGTGAGCTTCTTGGATTTGTGTGGGTTTTTTCTTTCCTATATCATGGAAGTCTTCTGTCATTATTTCTTCAAACAGGTTTTCTATTCTTTCCTCAGTTTCCACTCTTTCTGGAACTGCAATTATGCAGATGTTGTTTTATTTTGTGTTATCCCATAGTTGCCTTAGGCTCTCCTCTTGCTTTTTATTTTTTATTTTCTAGAAGCTTTTGTACTTGAGTACTTTTTCCAACCTTGTCTTCTAGCTCACTGATGTGGTCCTCGGCTTCTTCTAGTCTACTTTTGATGCTTTCTATTGAGTTCTTTACAGGAGTGATGTCATTTTTCATTTCTTCTTGATTCTTTATAATTTCCTCTTGGTTCTTACTCATATTTTCAAATTTGTCTTCCATTCTTTTCCGTCACTTTATGACCATTTCTCTGACTCTTTCTCTGGGTGGTTGTTTGCTTCTATTTTGTTTACTTCCTTTTCTGGTTATGCCTGCTTTTCTTTCATATGCGGGCCGTTTCTTCGTCTGTTCATGGTCTTTCTTCTCTGGGTATCTGGTTATGTATTTCTCTCTCCTGTGTTGATTTAAAGGCACAAAATACAACACGACCATGTACAACACACAAGGACTTAACACAAATGTATTCATGATGTTAATAACCACAATTAAGGTGACTGTCAGTGAAAAACAAATTGGGGGTAAGTAGAGAAAGAATAAGAGAGAAAAGAGAAAAAAAATAAAAGAAAGAACTGCCGAAATGAATTTGGGAGAAGGGAGAAAAAAGGGAAAAAAGATAATAATAATAATAATAATAATAATAATAATAATAATAAGAAGAAGAAGGAGGAGGAGGAGGAGGAGGAGGAGGGGGAGGAGAAGGATGAGGAGGAGGAGGAGGAGGAGGAGGAGGAGGAGGCAAGAGAGAAAATAAGAAAGAAAATGGAAACAAATTATATATATGAGAAGAAAACTCCAATAGAACAGCCACTAATCTCAAAAAATGCCAGCAACAAGTACCTGAAGATTAATAAAATTACAAATAACAACTAATATCAAGGGAGGTGAGGGAAAACAGAGGTAAAATATAAACGAAAACAAAGCAAACAAAAAGCAAAATAAAACAAGTAGAATAAGCAAAAACAATGTCACAAAAAAGTATAAAAATCGATATAATTCACATTCAAGCAAATAACAACAAAAGAACATAGAGAAAAACAATTTTTTGGATAGTGAAGACAGAGAAGAGAGAGGTATGTATGGACTTGGAGTAGGGGATTAGAAATTAGATATATAAGTGGGGTGAAGTTTTAACCAGGTAAAAAGAAAGAATAGGGAAAATCTAAAGTTGGAAAAGGGTAAGAGAAACAAGACAACAAAATGGGAAAAATTAGGAAGAGAGTGTTGGATAAAGGTAGAGTTGAGATACAGTAAAATGATGCTAAAGGAAAGCTGAAAGTAGAATGTAGAATTCTAATCCCAAAGTAAAATAAAGAAAATATAAAACAATACTTCTTTTTTTTTTCAAAAAGGTAAAATAGTATTAGTAAAAATACTGATTGAAAATAAAAATGTAATAATTAAAAAGGTAAAATTAATTGAAGAAAAAAGAAAAAAATTAATTTTTTAATGAAATGATAAAAAAATTAAAATTAAAAGAATAGAATGGGAAGTAGTGGAGGTCATTCACTTCCTCTATTGTTCTGTTTAGCATGCCTGTTTCCCAGTCAGGGCGATATTGCAGTTCCCTTTGTTCCACTTTTGCTCAGTGCTGAAAGCCTTTATTCTTTTGTGATTACAGGAGAGTCAATTTGTGAGTCATCCCCTGGGTGGCATTGTTTCGGAATTGACCTCTGAGACTATACGTCCTCTCTAGCCTGTGCTTAGATCTTGCTTTCTCTGTGGTACTCAATACCGGTTTGTGGGAGTGGGTTGCCCCAGAGTTGATTCTCTGATGGTTATTCTGCTCTCTGATACCCAGGTTCCAGAAAAACAACTTTCCCCTGCAGTCTCTTATGATGTCCCCAATTGGGTGGTCCTATGTATTGAGCTTAGCAATCAGAAGCCAGCGTCTGAAGAGGAAAGAGTACAGTCTGTGCACTCCCCGTTCCCCGCTCCTGTTCAAGCAGCTGGGACACCTTAATAACTCCCAGGTTGTCCTTCTTCCTCAGATCAAAATGGGTTGCTTTCTAGAGCTCCTTTCTGTTAACAGCTCTGCAGGCCCCTTTCCACATTCAGGGATCACGCCCTGCCCATCATCCACGGATTTTTGTAGGTGCAGCTTCCCCTGGTCCAGTTCCCACAGTGGGCGTGTCTCTCTGTTCTGTGGGACCAGAGACCTCACCTTATCCCAGGTAAAATCTGACCTTTCCATGTGGTGTGTGGAGTTCCTCTGAATCCGAGTGTTTGCGCCAATTAGGGAGTGGTATTTTGGGTCCCCTGGCTTTTTGGTGGGTGCTGCAACTATAGCTTTTTAGGCCGCTGTAGACATTCACTTTCCCTTGCAAGATGGTGTGGTCTCCACATTTGCGCTGGTGGCTACAGGGGAATAAACCCCATGGCAGTGGAGCTGCCTGGTCAAGGGAGCCCCGTCCAGCAGTCCCCCACTTTCTTTTGAAAGACAACTGTCCCTTAACTTGCCAACAAACACTCCCAGTGTGACCCTCAGTTGTTCTCTCTGTCTGCTCAGCGACAAGGCTCTGGACATGTCCGTCTATTCTGCTGCCATTTTTTTCTCTAATGAATTTCTTATAAACCTTTCAGCTAACATAATCAATACTAAAATATTTACTACTGAATAGCAAGTTGAAGATATTTGCTATATACTTCTATTCACATTGTTCTGAAGTGATAGCCAAAGCAAGAAAGCAAGAAGACATAAAGGCCATTAGAATAATACATCAGTTTTCTCTGACTGTAATAAACTTTTAAAAATTTGATGGTTTAAACAACAAAAATGTCTTCTCTTTATAGGTTTGGAGAGTAGGAGCCCCAAGTTTGACAGGATCATGTTCCCTCTACTTTTGCGAAGAAGTTATTACTGTCTCTTCTAGCTTCTGGTGGTTGACTCAGCATTCCTAAGTATGTGACTACTTCACTCCAATCTCTGCCTCCATGTTCATATCAACTTCTCCTCTGTGTGTCTGTACTATACCTTTTCTTCTCTCATAAGGACACTAGAGGCCCAGTGCACTCATTCATGCACATGGAAAGGTAATTAATTAGAAGGTGGCTGGAAGGGCGGGACTGGGCAGGTGGGCCAGACACATTCTGGAGCCAACCTTCCACAGTCCCTCCCCAGCCAGCTGCACCTAGGGTGGTGCTGGGACTTGAAGGGTGTCTGTGGAATAAGTGGGGTCTGTCTGGCAGGTGGGGTTCCTCTGTTTGGCCTGCTGTGGGGATCGGGCTGAAACTGGCAGTCCAACATTTCCTGAGGGGTCCCAGAGTGTGAGAGGGCATTCTGCAAAGTTGTTGTTGCTTAGCAGCTCCTGTGTTGAGCATCTTCCTCTTGGGAGTCAGTGCACATCTTACCTACTGGCCAGTTGGTCAGTCAGTCATTCCCTTAGCCATATATTCCTGATGTCATTTAGGGCCCATATAAATAATACAGGGCAATTTACTTAGTTCAAGATTCTTTATTTAATTGTATATGCAAAGGGTCTTTTTCTAAATAAAATAATGTTTACAAGCTTCAGTGATTAAGATTAGATATCTTTGAGTAGCTATCTATTGCAGATGGAAAATAAATACATAAAATTATAATTATTTATAGACAACATGGTTTTATAAATCATAGTATAAAAGATTATATAAATTTTAAGATAAATTTACTAAGATTGCTAGATACAATGCACTATTTTCAAATTTATTGTATTTAATATACAATCAATAAACAACAATAGAATAAAGTTTTAAAAAGGTACTTTAAGCAATAGTATAGATATCTACTAAAAACCTAGAAGTAAATTAAATAAACGATGTACAACACTTGTACTGTAAAAACTACAATAATTTTAGAAGAAATTGGGGAAAACCTAAGTAACTAGAGGTATAGTTCATGTTATAGATGGAAAGATTCAATATTGTAAAGAAGTCATATCTCTCTAAATTGATCAATAGATTCAAGGTAATCTAAATAAAAACTTTCATTGCTTTTTAAAATGAAAATTGATGAGCTGATATGAAAATGTGTAGAGGAATAGAATAATAATCAAGACAAGCTTGAAGAAGAACAACAAAGATATAGTTCTTATATTAACAGATATCAAGACAATATAAAACTATAGTAATTAAGAATATGGCATAATTAAGACATTTTGGCATACTCAAGAATAAAAATAGCCTCGGAAAAGACCAATACTAACATTACTTTCCCTTTAAGTACTTTCTTCTCCCAGAATACACTTCTATTGCCCCAGATCCCACATTCTCCTCCTCTTTCCTGGTTCATTTTCCCTTAGTATAGATTTTTTTAAATTGTCTGTACATTGACCAGAACTCTCTACTACTATAATTTTTTGAAGAGAAAGAAGCAATTTGTTTATATAAAATAAATGCTGGTTGTCTTTATAATTTAACTCATACAAAGGAGGTCCTGCAGAGAACTTTCTAGATGATATGTTTTTATTTCTGAGAGATGAAGAGACTTAGTAGAGGAACCAAACCTACAGTCTAGGTAAGAAAAATTCTACATTACAGTAAGGACATTCTAATGTCTTTGATTCTCTATGAAAAATACAAAGAATACACTCTAATCCCATTTTAAAAAGGACCCTTGCTCTCTGTGTATTTTTTTTTTATCATAGTGCCATCTGGCTGGTCTCCTCAGAACAGATCTTCATTTATATATAGTCCGTCTTCCATGGAAGAAGTGGAATGGAGAGGGAGGCAGAGAGGGCAATGGCAGCAACTCTGAGCCCTCTGCCTCTATTGGATCTAAACCTTAGCATGGCAGACATCTTGATAAGTGCTCCTTGGAGGGCTGTTGGGATGGCAGGATGAAAAATAATGATTCAGCACCACTGTAGGAGACAGGCTGGAGGAGCAGCAGGAGACACTGGTGGGTTGGCTACAAGCTGAATGAAGATGAAGAAGTTCCACCTTGTATGCCACAATTTGAGGTCTAAATTGATTGTCCCTTTGAGATCCTACCAGTTATGAAGTTTATTTTAGTTCTGTACAGGGTGTCATGGGAAGGGTCATAATCCTACCTAAGAGGGTCATAATCCCCCCCTTTTAAAAAAAGCAGAGAGCAGTCCCTTCTCTTCACTGAGGTCAGTGCTGTGTGGATGGGGATAATTTGAGAGGGCTCTAAGAGCAATGAGGATATTGGAAAACAAAAGCAGCCACCTTGATGGCCTGTTGACCCACCGTAGCAGAAGTGCTGTCTTTATTGCACACTTGGATGAATGAAGATTTATTTTATGAATAAAGTTTCTTGTATTTTTACATCTTCATAACTGTTCCCTCTGTCATATGAACCATTGCACTCTGGGGTCTTTGACCTCACTTCTGCATATCTCTGGTCATATATTTCTCTCAACAGACAGTTGGTTTCATTAATACATGAAATATTAATTCACAGATAGGCAATCCACAAGGCGATTTCAAAATTAAGTCAAGAATTCTCTCTCTCTCTCTCTCTATATATATATCTATATATCTATATATCTATATATCTATATATCTATATATCTATATATCTATATATCTATATCTATATCTATATCTATATCTATATCTATATCTATAT